>JAQMYF010000017.1:17168404-17192086 GCA_030014195.1 Neosilurus mollespiculum | reverse complement strand
AGGGGGGGAAAAAAAGGAAGGGGGGGGTTTACAGTATTTATTAAAAAAAAACAAAACAAAACAAAAATAAAAAAATAAAATACACCACCACCAACACCAAATCCTGAAACAAAGCTGTCTTGCTGAAGAGCCGTTCACCACTTAAAAATTTTCTAAAATAAAAATAAATTACTAGATGGAAACTGACTGTCTCAAGTCAGTACGTGGTTTGTTCAGGAGGGTTGTAGTTACATTGATGGAGATCACGGCAGGCCTGCAGCCAGGATGCTGCCCAGTAACGCGCGATCCTTCAAGGCATTCTCCACATCCTTCTCCTCAATCTTCAGAGAGATCTGTCATAAAACAGTGAGTGCAAGGCAGAGTGTTCACTAAGGATTCAAAAATAAATACGCTTATTAGAATTATTCTCCAGCTGTCTGTGACTCTAATCTTCTGTGGAACAAAATTCAACCAAATGTTTAAGATTTCTTCAGCAATATTTATTTCCCAGAACCACCTTCAGTTTGCAGCAGGAGAAAACCACAGGAAGTTAACGGGAGAACAAAAACAGATCAGAGTGTTGGTTTGGATAACGACCAAATGGAGTAGATTTCAATGATCAGCATGTAATGATATCATACTTTGATGAATCCTGGAATAAACCAGTCACTGGATTATAAATAAATAAAGATTAAGTACTAAGAAAATCTTTCCATCACCCTCTCATGGCAGCTACATCAGTGTTGCCTCGGACACCCAGCTCGTTTTGAACCCAGCGATTTAGACAGTGTGTCCGTGTACAAACACCCGGACGTGGAAGTCGGAAGTGATACTATCGGTATGTGTGACAGAACTGATCAAAACAGGTTTATTTAACACCTTTTTTGAAAGTCGAGACTTGATTCTCCATGCAGACATTCTCCATCCTGAGCTGATGGCAGCAGCATCAAAAGCTACCTGGGGGTCCAGTCACTTTTAATCCCACCATTAATAACCACACTGAAGGTGTTAAGGTATGTACCTTGGTGAGTCGAGCTTCTTTAGCCTTCTTGAGAGTGAAGATGCCTCTGCTTTCCAGTAAACTGCACAATGACAGACACTCGCCCTGCCCCACTCCACCAACCTGCCTCTGCTGGCACAGTTTACTGTAGGTCTCACACAGCTACAAGAAAAACACAAGAGTACAGGATTCACTTTATCTTTGGGTTTAGGCTACTCGTCTGAATCAAGGCTTTCAAACACTCGAGCTTGAGTGGGTTTCCCCCGGGGACTCCGGTTTCATCCCACACTCTAAAGACATGCACATCAGGTGAACTGGCTGTTCTAAATTCCCTTTAGGTGTGAGTATGAATGGTTGTATGTGCTGCCACTGTGATGGTGCGGCGAGCTGTTCAGGGCGAACCCCGCCTTCGCTCGGTATCGGCTGAGAAAAGCACCAGCCTCCCCGCGACCCTAACAGTAAGATTTAGTGGTTCAGTATATGTGTGTGGATTCAAACACTTAAATATGAATAAAACTAAAAACAGTGATTGATAGATCCAACATGCCCCCCTCACATCCAGTCAAAATAATAATAACACACACAAAAAGACATGAAGACAAATCTGGGGTCCAGAGAGTTCCCAAAATGAGCTCGTAATATGTACGTTCAAGGTTCTGCATAATTAAAAAAAAATAATAAATAAAAACCATTTTTAAAAATCACACACCTTGCCCAGCTGGATCTCTCGACTCTTGCCGTTGCGCGTAAGCATGAGAAGGCAGCACACCAGCAGTTTCTGCTGCAGAGGGAAAGTTTCTCCTTCCTGCCCCCCAGTGGAGGCCATGCGGTCTCCGTACACCTCCGACAGCACTCGCGCCACCTGAGGAACACTCACTGCTGCAACGAGAAAAACAAACTCAGTGTATTTCCTTCAAATGAGCAGACACACACACACACACACACACACACACACACACACACACTAACATCACAAGATCTGGATCATGTTAACAGGTTCCATGTGCAAATTCCATATTCAGCATTTTCCGATTACAACATGTGGGATACACAAACAGGAATATTACTAGAATCATTTTTGCCATGTTAACAGCTTGGGAGAAATATTGTTTTTCCCAAAACACTGTAGCCCTTCATGCACGTGAACAATACTGCATAACACCAAAAAAAATAGCCACGAAGATGCGGGGCATAATCCCTCAGCCCGCGGCAGCCATTGGATTCAGGCCTTGATGAAATTAGATTTGTTTTTTAAGTTACAGTCTCAGCATCCACACCAAAAACAGTGATGATTGGTGATGGAGTTGAGATAATCCGTGAAAGGCGACCGTGGACAGACTCTGCATATGACAACGATACCCATCAAACCCAATGGGCTGATGGGTTAAAAACACGCAATTAAAGCGCGGCACAACCCAGCTTTCAAATAATATACACCTTGTGTATTACTGTGTGCTATAGTACAGTACAGTGATGTCCAACCTTATCCGCAAAAGGCCGGTGGATGTAGGCGCCCCGGTATAGTATCTAACTACCACCATTTAACCATGGCGGTGAATTAACAGGCATAAAACAACTAAACTTAGCAATTATTGACTATTAATAATCATCTGCCTAGAGTTGGGGTACAGATTGTTTACTCACTCTTACCATTAGCGTTAGAGTTTGTCGATTCAGGTGACATTTTGGGTCTGTTGTTGGACTCGACCATCTCTACAGCCCTCCTGTGAAGTGAGAGAGGGAAAAGTCAAATCTGAGACGCCAAAGAAAGACGGCTATCTAAACAATATCAACTCCAGCGCTCGTACCGGCAGATATCCAGAGCTTTTCGTGCATCTCCTGACACTGCCGACACCTTTCTGGCACAAAACTGAACCGCAGCACCATCGAGAACACCTTCCCCTGACACCTGAGTGAGTGAGAAGTGTGTGTTAATAAAGAGGTTCATCACTAAGAGCAGCTTTAACGAATGAAGTAAAAGAATTTCAAAGCCCCCTGACTGTAGGTGCACGTGAACGATGTCATACCTGCATGAGCCGGTCCTGGACGATAGCGGTGAGCTCCTGGCGGCTGTAGGGAGGGAAGTGAAGAAGCTGCGGCCTGCAGTGAGGTTTAGCCTGCAGTCTGGGCAAAATGCGGTCTGTCAGATCAAGAGCGTTGGCGATGCCTGAGGACGGAAAGGTTACGCAAGAGTTTATTTAGGAAACGCTGTCTTATAGTAAGAGATAAAGATGGATGAACAGAAATTTCCCTCACTCTTTTATAGAGGCCATACGAACAAACACAACTCACCGATCAGACACAGCCGAGACTTAGGAAGATACGGCCATTCAAAGATGGTGTAAAGAACATCCTGGGCCTTGCTGTCAAGCTGATCCATCTCATCCAGTACCAACAGACTGCCATAAACACAAAGAGAAATAACCTCAAAAAATGCCAATGAAGAAAGAGAGAGAGAGAGAACAAGCAAAGGGTTTCCTCTGCAACAGTAAAGCAGCACACTCACACAGTGGGCCCTGAACTGGTCAGCAGTTTCTCCAGTTTGCCACCAGCGGGACCTCTGGACGTTCCGAGTTTTTCAGCCAGAAGAGGAAAGACGGAATGGGAGCTACGCAGAGTCATGCAGTTAATCACCACCGTCTGCACTCCCCTCAGCAGAGCCTGCAGCACAAGAAGTGGAGGGGGGGGCGTTATTGTACCTCATTTAGTGCGTTGTTGGTCTTATTTTTTTTAGGTTCCTTTCTGAGTCTGAAGCCGTTACTACAGTACAGTGCCAGAAACAGGGTACAGGAGGAGTCAATTTCTGTCCCTCAAGGTTGGGTGTGTGTATGCAGGGATGGACGAAGTATTACTGCACGAAACACCAAAGCATTCTTAAATTTTACAATCCGTAAGCAAACCACTGATATACTGAACCTCCACTCACAGCATGAACTACAGCACATGGACTGAATTTGCTTTCAACCCCTTTAGCACTGCACGTCCGTGATCGTCTGACGCAGTAGCACAAACTAACCGAGTCCCTCACCGTGGGACATCATTTCCACTGGCGTACTGTTATTACAGCATTATACTTCTGAACCACTGTGGAAAATGTGCAATGAGGGGGAAGAGAGTAAAAAAAATAAAACCCTGATGCAGGCTTGGATGAATCAAACTCAACAGGTCAGCAGGTCAAATCCCTGAAGTGATGTCATATGGTTTGGTTGCCAAGTGTTCGATATTGTAACAATGTACAGTGAGCTGGGTTACAAGTCTAAACAACCATGACATGTTCTGGGCTTCACAATACTCATTTTCTAGAGATCGGGGTTTTTGGCAAGCTTCAATTTTTTTGTCATAGCTCCACATTTTTAACATTATTATTATTATTTTTTTATATGAACAACAAGGATTTTTTCCTGATTAGACACAATATTTAAAATATTAAAATGTAGACACTGGCTAAAAGCAAAAGCCCCCCTCCTGCCCCAAATCCCCCACCCCAATAAATAAATAAATATTTAAAATAAATAATAAAAGTACTACTTCTGATAAAAAGGATTCACTGTGAATTCATTTGATGATGCCATCGATGATGTAGTGTCATACAACCATCACGTTATGACCCCCCCCTTCCACAAAGTATTGATATTGTCTGAAAGTGTTACACTATTGAGAAAAGAAGATTTCTTTAATGGAAAGCCGATATCACCACAGGGGAGCGAGATGCCATTCTGCTGGATAGATTTACTTCCGTAAGCACGTTATACACGCCAGAAACGTCGTACGCTTCCTCAATGTGATTGGGTTAAAAGCTTTTCTATTCAAATGAGTAATGCATTGAACGGCAGTAATATTTTTCTTGCAATCTAAAAAAAAACAAAACAAAAAACAGATACCTACTGCATATGGCACATAGAATTCTGTTTACATTGTTAAAAGAGTGCATTTTGTTTTATTTAAAAACATATATATATATTTTTTTTAATTTTTATAATTTTTTTAATGGCTTGAAACAAGTAACAGTGGGAAGAGAAGAGAGGTAATAGTTACCATCATTTAGGCATGCATTCCCATTACCAGGGTTATGAGAAATATCAGCACAGGTTTCCCCACATGTACACGTACAGACATAATGTTCACAACACACTCAAAAAAATTCAGATCAGTGCTTTACATTCATTTAGGTATGGCGCTCCGCAGAGTTCTGCTATAACCGAGTGTGTACACATCTACTCTTCCCATGCACCAGCATTACTGAGGCTTCCACCCATGTCTCAACTCCCCCATTATCCTTCCACACTATAAGACAGAAGTGCAGAAATCCCCCCCCCCCACATGCACCATCCTTCTACCCCTGTTCACAAACCTTGTGCTCTTGAAGCACACAGTTCAAGCAAGCAGTCTTCCCCGTTCCAGGAGCTCCAGAGATGTACAAGCTGGACGGCTTGCCAGGCACCACGTGTTTCTCCAGGAAGGAGACGATAACGCCTCGCTCGGTTTCTCTGGAGAGCAGACGCTCAGGCACAGCAGTGTGAAGAGCCTGTTTCACACAATGGTACTGCGATTCTGAAAGACAGCAGGGTATGGAGACTTACCATCGTCATGCCAAAGATGAAGCAGGCTGAAAAAAAAAAATCTACATTTCAAATGTTAAAAAGAGAGAGCGAGAGAAAGGTGATAAAAAACGAAACATACTTTTTGCCCTAGGGGTGGAGACTTTTTCCAGTGCAGCAGATTCAGACTTGGTGGTTTCATTCAAGCCTTTTGGGGGAGGACCAGTGGGGGACGAACTGGGGATTTTAGGGTCTGTTAAGGTAGTCCGAGGAGGAGACGTGAAGACTGGAGTATTTTCGTTAAAGCACAGCTTGCGAGGGGAACCGACTGACGGACATCGCTGTTTGGGAGGAGAACCCTGAATACATGGCGGCAGGTTGCATCCATTCTCATCACCTGTAAGAGGGGGCAAGAGAACGGTCACTATTTTACACACAAATGCTCAATACATCAGAAGAATGGATAGACGTGTACACTTTTTACTACCTGTGCGTTTTCTGGGGCTCAGAGGAAGTCTCTCAGATGAAGGAACGTTTTGGTGCACATGTCGTCGTGGGGACAGAGGAATCTCCCAGACAGCTACAACATTAGTCTTCCTGGGTGAAAGGGGGATTTTTCGGATGTCCACAAACGTCTTCACGGGAGAAAGCTTTCTGGGAGATAGGGGGATGTCTCGGGTATCCAGGACACGCGATGAGTCCGGCGGAGATGAACTTTTGGGTTGGGAGGACACCCTGGAGGACTTGCGTTTGGGGAACTGGAGTGTTGGCTGTCTCTGAGACCGAGTGGCAGGCATTTTCACCAGACCAAGTTGTACCGCTGACTGTGGAAAAAAAAAAAAAAGTCACAATAATTTTAATTTATATCTAAAAATCAGTGTGGCACAGTGGTTAGCATGTCTGCCTCGAAGCAAGAAGGTTCTGGGTTGGATTTCTCAACTCAAGTGTTTGTGTGTGGAGCTTGCATGTTCCTCTAGGTACTCTGGTTTCCTCCCACAGTCCAAAGACATGCACAGGAAGCTAATCAGCTTTTCTAAATACACCATAGGGTGTGAGTGCAAATGTTTGGGCGGTTGCCCTGCAATGGTCGGGCAAGCTGTTCAGGACGTACCGTGCCAGAGTCAGCCGAGAACCCATGTAGAACATTTACTAAATAATAAAAGCTGTACTTTAGTATGCAGATGAAACACCTGACACAGGAAGCAGAGAAAGGGCTTTTTTCCCTCTCTTCAGTTTTAGAGAGATATTATACAGGGAGTGTTATTGTTCCACCTCAGAAGGCTCTGAAACACCACCTCTTTCATTAGAACAAAGTGACTTGTTAGTGCAAGCTTTGTTAATCCAGTATAATTAGAGGAGAAATCTAGACTGCAGTAAACTGAACTATCCTGCAGACACAGTGGCTGATGAAGGAGCTCCTCATGGCGCCTAAACCACAAAATAAAAGCAACACATCTAAAAAAAAAAAAAACCTCAAACAGCAAAACAATCAGCTGGTTAACAAGAATAAAATAAGTAAACAAATAAGTAAATTTTAAAAGTGCTATAATTCCTTTCATGAAAAGGAGTTTAAGCTATTTATCCATTTAACTCATTCTTGCATTTGGCGCCAAGCTTTTCAAAGCACATTTGTCACTTCCGGGTTCAAACTCTTATTATATAAAGTCCTACACACCACACACACACAGCTCTATTTACCATTATTTTAACTGAGTAATTCCTGCAATCCTACCTGGGGTCGGGATTAAACTTTTCTCAGAGTTTTAAGTCAGTAAACCGTCCAGAGAAGCTCCTGGTCTCACGGCTGAAGGGAAGAAGTGGCGCGCTGCTCAGCACTGACTTCTCTTCACGGATCAGCTGGCGCGTTTTCGCCCCTGACGCTGATGCGAGCTGATCTCTGATTGGCTAGAACAACCTCAAAGGACCTGAGCAACCAATAGAGACACCGACTCCGCCTCTAAAAGGGCTGGGCCACGCTTAGATGGCGGGTAGTTCCTTTGTTGACAGTGAGGGGAGAAAAATTTCCCGGGAAATTTTAAAGATAGTGTTAACGCTCTTTGTGTAAAGTGATAAAACAGATTCCCCCGCGCAAACTTTAAAACATGATATAAAAAAACAAACAAACAAAACAAAGCACAATCATTTTACCCCAGAACCGCTTTATTTAGAAATTCAACAAGTCAGTCATATACACATACCCTAAAAGTTTCAAGATCAACATTTCTAATGTCATTACTGATTAAACAAATGTTAATTAAAATTACAATCATCCAGAACAGAAACAGATCACAGATGCTCTCTGGACAAATGTCTACATACAGATAAACCACTGATAGAAATGAGACCTGGTGACAAATCAGGCTTGTCTCTTTGTAATCAATAATCTTTTTAAAAATTGTTCAATTATAGGCTATGTTTCTCTATATTACAATTTATTTTTTTTACAATAAAAAATATCTAGCTCCATATAGTGTATTTTACATTACATTTAAATTTCTCTATAACTGTTCGCATTGGTACCAGTACATTGATGACAGACTGGAGAAAAGTCAAATCTGCTTGAGTATTACATGTACAGTGAGTACAGAAAAAAATAAAATAAAATCACACACACCACCAGATATGGCCAGATATGACTTTTTTTCCTCGATGCACCTTATAACAGCTGAGTGAAAGGTTAAATAGCAAAGGTTCAATAATAATAAAACTATACACCAGATATTTAAAGGATCACATCTTCGGGTTAAAGTTTGGGCTCTGACTGCAAGGACATTCACCTTTTCTCCTTCAACCATTGGGTCATTGTCACGTTGCAAGCTGAATCTTGTGGCAGCAGATTTTCCTCAAAAATGTGATGGAATTTCACCCCATCCATTTTTCTTTCTATTGTGACAATTGCCCCAATCCCTGCTGCAGAGAAACACCCCCACATCACAATGCTACTGCATCCATGTTTTACTGTTAATATGGTGTTCTTTATATGGTAAGCATCATTGGCTTTCTGCAAGATATACCATTTATCAGAATCAGAAAACTTTATTTATCCTGGAGGATAAATTGACACCAAATAGTTTGATAACACCATTTTCTATCTAGCCTCACAATCTTCACGGTGCAGTTTGGCAAAGTTCAATCAAGACGGTTATACTGTTTTCACAGGCCTATCCACAAGTTAAACCCTGAAATATTTTAAGAGTGCCTTGCCATCCATAGTTCCAAGCATTTAATAGCTAACAGAATAGCTGTTTTTTTGCTGATCTCATCATAATCATTACCATTGATCACGGGTAAAAGCCAATGAGTTCACTGTGCAATGGAGAAGGTGATTAGTTACATTTGATTAAGTTCACAAGTCTTTTTTTTTTTTTAGGTAAGGGTGATCCTTTAACCCTCTCAGTAATTCTATTTTGTGTATTTTTCCCCTGCTTCTATATCTTTCACTTGGCTGTTGTAAGTTGCATTAAGTAAACGGCGATGGAATATATGTTTTGTGTTTGTCTTCATTTCAAGCTCAAGAATATAATATTTTGAGTGTGTGTATTTTTTTTTTTTTTTTGGGGGGTGGGGGGTCTGTACCCACTGTAATTCATAGTAATTAAAGACAATGAACAGAGGAGACTGTTGCATTTTCAGCAGCACAGTTTGCACCACATGCACACAAGTAGGTCCTTTGCATAAACATGGCAGAGCCTACTGTAAATACTGTGGGCTTAGTGGCACTTAGTGTATTGGTCAGGTCTAAAGAATTGGTAAAATCTGCTAAGTTCAAGATATGTACATTCTAAAAAAAAAAATCCCTTTTCACAGACAGCAATTATGAATTTGAACTGTGTTTGGCAACCTACTTTAGCTGCAAAGTAAACCAAATGGTTGCTCACATTACATTACATTAATACACTATTCAAAGATAAAGTTTGATAGTACTGGTGTTTGCACAGTTGAAAAATGTATAGCCCAATCATGTTGGTCAAACAAATATGACTATTTAAAATAGTCCCTGTTGGGCCCTTTTTGGGTGAAAATGACTAGGATGGAGTAAACCTTTTTTAAAACTGAATGAGAAAAAAAAAAAAAAAACCCAAAAAAAAAAAAAAACACCCTATCTCTATTTCTCATGATGCTATGATTGTCTGGCAGTTCCTGTATGCAATCTGTCCTTTTTCCTCCATTAGTGTTATTTATGATAAACAAGTGCTACAGAACAATATTATGGTATCTGTTACAGAGATAACGTGGAATGCATATTATATATGTAGATAACTATCTAGCTTGGGTCCTCTTTCCACCCCGTCAAGTCAGATAGAACGTATGAATTGATTAGGACCGTGACACTGCACAGTGTACTCTGGTCTCGAGGTACATCAGGCTGGAGCTGTTTAGACATCATGTAGTGTTTAAAACATTCATTTTATCTTAGTTGTATTGAAAAGTGTCCTTTTCACTTGGAATGCATAGTTACTATTTATTTGCAATTCAAAATCTAAATTCAAACATATGTGCAAAAGTTTGGTCACTTACTCTTATAATATTATTACTATCATTATTATTATACTATTAAATGGCCTAAATCCTCTTCACCTGAGAATATTTCAGTTAGTCAGGTAAAGTTTCATTTTGCATTCTGCTAAAGACAGTTTCTGGTCTCTTATGCATACAGCGTTTGTATAAAGGTGTGTGTATGTGTAGAAGTAGATTGGAAAAGTTTAGCCATTTTCTTCTTTGAGTGCAGATCATCTTCCAATAGGTGGCGCAGGGGGAGCTCCTCGTCTCATAGCTACAGGGTGAGACAACACAAAGTTTATCATCAGATGGGGGTAAAACAATAGGGCAGAAATGGCACGAGACTCAGAAGATATTCACATATACATATTCAGGGCATGCCAGACCCACTTTACTACCACAAGAACACTTAATATTATTTGTTTTATCAGTTTGATCTGAAACAATGTTTTGCAGACAGTGACATAACCACATACACAGAAGATCTATAGAAGCAAAAAGGAAACTGTCAAACTGTTCATTTAAAATGACCCAAATAACCAGCTGTACAGACAGGGAACAAATCTGCACTGAGCCAGGATTTTATATTATGCAATGAATATTAATTTCCCAATTATGAAACAAACTGTGTAAAACACATCATAAAAACATCAGGACTGCTATTTCATCTAGAATCATACAGCCATAATACAAACCATGAAATATCCTACATGGGCTTATTAATCATTTACAGATTTCACACAGGAATCAAACCTGGGACCTTCTTGCTGTGAGGCGGACGTGCTGACCACTGCGCCAGGGTGCCACCTCAAATCATAGATATGACACAAAATATTTGTTCAACAGCTGAACATTCTGGCTTTATGAAAAAATACAGCAAACAAATGAAATATAATTTTTCCATTTATTGCATTTTTTTCAGACCGAGTATGGAAATAATTATGGAATAAACTAGCATTGTTAAGTTATAAAATAAACAAAAGTCTCAAAATGCAAATAGTTCTGCGGCTCAAAAAAAAAAAAAAAAAAACGCACTTACAGATCGTAACGAGCTGCTGGATTTGGCTAATCGAAGGGAAACATGGCCCCAACGACAGCATTTTCAACTGAAACAATTTAAATAATTATAAAACTCCTTCATGAAGGAAATCCAGCACACAAAGATGCTGGTAGTTACCAGTCAGCTTAGTCTAAACTGTAGTGCAGCTATAAACAAAATGAGAAGGATATAAAAGCACAAGGCTGGATCAAGAAAGACGTCAAAGCGTCAGGATTAAAAAAACACCACCAATTCTTTGAAAATAGAAAATGATTGCACTGATGATGCTGGAACTTTGGTTTTGTGCCGTTCATATGAAAGATATAAAGATGACTGCCGGAAGAAAACAATCAACCAGCACTCATTCATGATATGAGGTTGCATGTCAGGTAAAGGACCAGGGCAAAAGACATGGAAATTGTAGACTGTTTAATAGATAATGCAGCTTTCTGCAGCGCAGTGTGCCGTTCTTCAGGAAAGACAGATCAATGACATGGCCAGGAAAAGAGTCTGGATCTTAGTCTGGTTAAAAATGTAGTGAATTCTTTTTTTAAGTGGTCCATAACACAGCTTCATCCTGCTAAGCTGACCTTTAGACTGTTATTAAACAAAGTTGGGACCAGCATGAAGGTAGACGTTATTAATAGAATACTATTTTTCATTAGAAAAGACCACGCATCAAAGAATTGAGGCCGCAATAAAGGACTAATTGTGGTTTTTTTTTTTTTTTTAATTGATGTTGGCGACACGGTGGTGAAGTGGCTAACACTTCTGCCTCACAGCAAGAAAGCCCTGGGTTTAAGGCCCAGGCTCGGCGAGGGCGATTTCTTGCGGAGTTTGCTAGTTTTCGCTGTGCTTGTGTGGGTTTCCTCCAGGTACTCCTGTTTCCTCCCACAGTTCAAAGACATGCACATTAGGCTAACTGGCTGTTCCAAATTGCCCCTAGGTGTGGACGTGAGTGTGAATGGCTGTGAGTGTGTTAGCCCTGCAATGTTGTGGCGAGCTGTTTGCTCCAGCCTCGCCATGACCCTCGTAGTTGCAGCAAATGAGGTGAGTGTTGATGTTGTTGATTCTATAGCCCCCTTCCCCCTCCCCACCCGCCAAATGTCATATGTGTGATTTTTTTTTTTTTTTATTTGTGACAAAGTTAAAAACGTGAGAACATCCTGCAAGTCTGGTGATTTTAAAGTTTTTGCCAGGAGTTACAGTTTAAAAAAAAGAGAAAGAAAGAAAGAAAGAAAAGAAATTTAAACATGTGAATGTTAAGGCTGATAGATTTGGATATGCTGTGATTCCACATATCAAACAAGTAAAGATTTGTGTATGTCACTCAAAACATCACTAAGGTATAAATGAAAGGCTTGGAAAGACAAACCAAGTCTGAGGTTATCAAAATATTCCTCCTGGGTCACAAAGCTGGAGTCAATCACAGGTGACTTCAGGAGAGAGTTGGTATATGACCTTAACAGACCACTAGTATATGGAAGAAGATATAGAAACGCTGGCCCTTCTTGCTGTGAGGAAAGACGTACTAACCACTACGCCACCGTGCCGCCCCAGTCACTACAACTGCATGGTGGAAATTTACCATGAAATTCAGACTGACTGCTGTACATATAGTGCAAAAATATCACAGAGACTGTTAGAAAATGTTCAAAATACTCTTAGTTAGCCACCTAGTGGGGAAAAAAAGACAAACTGATTCTTACTTTTATAGTTTTTACTGGGATAGGATTTTGCAAACTGTCTGTACTCCTCAGGGGGCGGCAGATCGTCAACAGGGTGGAAGGAGTACTTGGACTCAAACTCATCTGAAAAACAACAAGCAGACATAAGAATTGTTTCTTAATTTAACCAGTACAGACATACATGCTTTATGCTACAAAAACAATGCATTATTTGCATATGAAGAAAAAAATTTTAAAGAAGAAAATGCATTGTAAAGAAATTACGTAACTGAGTCTTTTACGGAATTGTTTTTAAAATGTCAAAACGTTTTTAGGAATATGTTTATTAATGATTAAAAGTGACTTCCTACTTCTTGCTATCTGCATATCATTAACCAAACCATAAAAAGTATCCTGAATAGTCTGGTCCATGCCTGTAGTAACCACTTATATCAAGCATAAAATCCAGAAGGTGCACTTCCTGTTCCACATTTTCTAATTTGTCCAGCCATGAACGTCACCTGGGCATGGAACAGACAGGAGACCATGACACAATAGACACGTTTCTACCCAGCTGATCTGATTTGAAAAGATCTGCGCATTCTGACGATTCTGAAGCATTCTGAAGAGGAACTGCACAAGTGCGATTTGAATTCCTAAGAGATGATTTGACTGCAGTGCTATTTCCTGACACTGATAACATCCAAAGTTCAGATAAAATCATCACCCGCAAATGTTTGACAATAGCTATCTAAAAATCAACCTCTAGTGTACTCTCAGGGTGCTTTCATAATCTTCATCCCTAAAAAAGATTTTAGGAATTATTGACCTTGTAGGTAATACACACAAAGTCAAGGTAGATGGACATAACAGCCATCCGCACCCATAACTACCTGGATAAAAGCAAAGTAATAAAACTAAAACCCTAAAATAACCTCTAAAATAAGAATAATGATGATTAATAGATTAAATTTCTAACAGGTTTTAAATCACAGGGAAGAACAGGAAAAGGACAGGAAAGGAGGAAAATGGGCAGGGGTCAAGGGTGTCGCCCAGGCCCCCTTGTGAGGGGGCAACGCCCCACCGTAGGGTTAAATTTTGGGATTTTCTAGGAGAAACAAGGTGAAATGATGCCTTCCCCAGAAGGAAATTTTTAATGGTGCATGATAATATGTAATATGACAGATACTGACAAATATTGACAAAGTTTACATTACCTTCTTATTGAGTAGCCAATGGCAGTCATTCTACTGTTGGTACAGCGGGTCAGAGTATATCATGAACATTTAATAATCCGTCAACAGAAGCAACAGAAGAATTAGTCTGTTCGCTCGTGATTGGACTGACAGGACACATCGGCCACCAATCAGCCAATCGGGAATTCATTTACATACTTCAAGTCTTTGGTAGTCAAGCAACTGCTTGTAGACGTATACCTGAATATGAATGTCCCTATTCGCATAGGTAATAAGCTGTGTTAGGTTAGGACTAAGCGGTGAAAGATTTATCACAGCAGTGCAGCGACAGCGCAAAAGGGTGAAGTCCAGGTTACGTCTGAGTGGGCAATGACTGCCATAAGCCGGTCCCGCTATGCAGCAGCCGGCTCGACCCGTATCAACCACCCCGTAAGAAAAAAGAAAATGTCAAGATTTTACACCGATTATGCGTCGATCTCAAGAATGGCCATTTTGACTACTGAAAAGACGGGAATCTTCCGATTGGTGGAAAATTCTCATCCCTGAAATCAACATTAAGTGATCAAAGAATATCTGTTACTTTGAAAGTTGTATAAGTGGAAGCTCCAAGCTATGAACAACGAAGAAGAGAACAAGTGGATGAATGTCATTTACTTGAATCTCTCAGCAGAGTGAGCGAGCAGCCTGCTGCGGAATATTAATCATTCATACCGCACCGAGCAAAGACTGATGGCTTAATTAGATGTGCAAATTACAGCTTGAAAATAAACCCACATGTTTAATGAATTAGGACAGCTGCAATCCTATCAGCAGTTTTACATATTTGCAGGAACAACACTGAACTTCTGACACTGTTTTCACTAAGTTTTGTGATGCGGTTTTGCTAAGCGTCATGATTTTCCCTAAACTGGTGCCACAAAGTTTGGAAAAACACAAGTGAATAAGATGTGTGCTGTAGAACAGCTATTTCCCCTAACTGAAACTAAAAGGACTGAACATGTCCCAGCTTGACGCCTGTGTACTGAACAACATCAGGGAAGACGTGCTTCGCCAAGGTTGAAGTGGAAGAACACAACAGCCCTGAACAGAGTCCTGACCTCAACTCCACTGAACACCTTCAGAATAAACTGGATCACAGACTGCACCCAGACCTCCTCACCTAACATCCATGCCTGTCCTCATTAATGCTCGAGGCTCAGTGAACACAAACCCTCACAGCCACGCCCCAAAATCTACTGGAAAGCTTTTTTCCCAGAAAGAGAATTACATAGAAAGAGAAAGAGTTAAGAAAGAAGAGAAAGTAAGAGAAAGAGTATTATTATGACAGCAATGAGGAACTATATCTGTAATGGAATGTTCACCATGAACATGTGTGCGTGTGTATGAGATAGTCAGGTGTCCACATACTTTAGGTCTTTCAGTGTACTTATGAGTGAAAAAGAAAAATCTACACATACCCCATACCATATTAGGAAACCATATTATATGGAACATATAGGATGGATTTGATTGTAATTCAAACCATTTTACATTCATTTTGACAATTAAGTAAAACTCTGAGTCAAAATATAACCTTCTTTAAGAATCCTTCCAATATTTCCACACAAACTCACCAGCGAAACTCCTAGGTACAGAAGCGTGTCCATTGCGCATAGGCGGAGGTGGTGGTGGATGTGAAGAGGCTGGGCGACTTGATGAGACAGGTGGCGGGGGCCTTCCTCTGCTCTCATAAGAATTTTGATTACCACCACTATGTCCACGTGCTGGTGGAGGAGGAGGAGGAGGGGGTGCGTCACGAGTCCCGTTCCGGGGTGCAGAGTGGGTAGCTTTATTAAGCAATGCAAATGTAATTTTTTTAAAGAAGCATGAGGATTTACAAAAAAAACACAACACCTTCTTTATAAGCACCAACATTTCTAAAAGAAAATAACAACACGTTACCTGTCCGGCGTCCTGGCGGGTCTCGAGCTGGCGGTGGTGGTCGGCTGCTTTGTGAGGGAGGTGGGGGTGGTGGTGGTGCTTGGGTACGAGCGTTCCCATTAGCTCTTCTATTAAGCGAGTTCCGCCTCTGTGGCAATTCAGGGGGTGGATCACCGTTCGCCACTGAAGGGGGCTGTCGGTAAGGAGGAGGTGGCGGTAGAGGTGAAGAATTCGCAGCTGACGTGCGTGAAGATGATTTTGACAGGATATCACGTACAGGTGACGGGGCAGGGGGGGCTCTGTTCATACTTGGTGGTGGGAGGGGCTTCTCCCCACCATAAGAGCGGCCAGAGCTCTGACTATGGGGTGGAGGAGGGTTATTGCCACGCCGATTGAAAGGTAGCGGGGGAGGAGGACCAGAGCTGTTGTGCTTAGGAGCGCTACCACCGCTGCTCGGTTTTGAAATGTCAGGTAGCGAAGGGCGGGGAGTCCTCAGATGCTCAGGGGGTGAGGAACGCTCATCATTGGTATGTTGGCTTGTAGGACGAGGTATAGCAGGACGTGAACCTGGAGGCCGCAATGCTGCTCTGCCAGCGGTGCCATCTGGAAAATGATAAAAACGATGGCATTAAGACCATTTACTCATGGATGTTTGGAACAAAATTGACTGCGTCTACTGATGACGCCTAACTTCATGCCTAAATAAAGTGAGAAGTTCCAAACTCCCTTCTACACTAAGGTCATAATAAGAGCAAAAGAGAAAAACAAAGGACATCCTACTGCATGTTGAGTAACTTATGTTTTAAAGGTGAAAAAACTGAAACTTGATTGTTCACAGTAACAAATTAAAACATTTTAATCACTGTTTCTTTAAGCAAACCTCCAGCCTCGATGACTATCAGGAGGTACTGGAGCATGAAGGACGAGTAGCGCCGAAGATCCTATAGTGATAAGGTTAGACTCCTGGACCTACTTGTAATGTGAACATGAAGCTGGTCTGCCTGAGGAGCTTCTCATGTGATCAATTTTTAAATAAAGTTGTGTCTCTTTCTCTTACTGTTACGCAGGATAACATTTCATGCACTTTTTACTTGTTTATAAACAGAAAAATCACCCACTGTTTGTTTTGTTCTTTTACAATTCCTTTCCTCTGTTAAAGTCTTTTACTATAAAACTGTAATATAAAAGTAAAAAAAAAAAAAAAAAACAAAACACAGCATGGGTTTCAAATTCAGTAATCATATATTTTATTTGTAGAAACATTATGACTATATTGGCTTAAAACCAGTTCGTGTTTTAACCCAAACGGCAAAATTATACTCCTTTACCAAATGCTAAATATCTTCTTGACATGATGGCAGAACCCCAATTTTCACTTTTCAGAAGTAGAAGTTCACACAAATGAATTTCTATTGGGAAGCGTCACAACCTCACCACCACTAAAGTGAAGCATTAACCCCCTCACTTGAGTTTTTGAATATTCTCTGGTTTCCTCCCTCCAGCCAAATACAAGCCTCTTGATGGGCTAGGGATGCCAAATTGCCCCTAGGTACGAATGAGTTTATATGTGGTGCCCTGCCCTGCAACATATTCCTCATACACAATGCACTCAATGCTCCTACGACAGGCTCCAGGTACACAAAGAGGGAAGGCAAAGATTAAGAGAGTACTGAAAATGAACAAGTACGTTTTATGTATGTATGTGTGTATATAAATATAAATTTATACACACACACATACATGTTATATATCTAAAATTCACGCGCGCACACACACACACACATTTATATATAACATTTTTGTGTCCAAACTTTTGACTGGTACTGTGTGTATAAAAAATAAGAAGTCGTACTGAATAATAATAGTTTTAAAGCATTTGAATATGATAGAAGCAGTAAAAATAGAATTCAATTTAAAGCTAAAAGTAAGACAATTCCTTACAGAGATCCAGAGATTTATGCCAAGTCTGCAAGTATTTCTGAAACTGTGATCATTTTGACGAGCGTGTCACATACAAATTAATGCTTTACATGTCTTGAAAGCTACCAAATACATATTTTGTAAATACAAGGGTTTGTAAGGAAAATAGCTACTGGAGCTTCTAGTGCTGAAGATGACTGAAAGTCTTTGTGAAGGATCTTATAAAACTACCTCCCACTGGACGAAGTTTAGGCACTCCTCCGCTAAACAGGCCTCCCATTGGCATTGGTCCAGAACTGCCACCAAATCCCCCTCCACTACTGCCGCCGCCACCGCCGCCACCCCCTCCAGGCTCTAAGAAAGCACACACACACAGACACACATGTCAGATTGCTGATTGCTATAATGAGGGTCTAGTCAAACATTAATGTTTAGCACTTTAATAAGTTCTCCTTATTTCACTGCTCTTATCTCAGTGACCTACTATCAAGAACAGGTGCACTTCTGTCATTGACGTTTGTGACTTTTTTCAGCCTGGCCCCTTTGCATATGTCGGACAACAGGGCTCCTCTTCCTTTAGCTTCATCACGTGATATCTTGGGAGGAGTAGTGTTTGCCTGAAAAAAAAACAAAAACAAAAACCATTCATCCTTGATAAGGGTTCAAAATGCCGCTATATCGAAATCAAATCACTTCACAAAATAGCAACAAACTGAATAAATAATATGATAAAATGAAACAGTATTAGTGAATGTATAGAGTAGGAAGCCCCTTTTACACGGAGATCGCCCAATACTGTCATTAGGAAGACCCCTCAGTATGCTGCTTTCAGATGGTCTGACTGACCCAAAAAAAAGCAGAAAGCTGCCCCTGATGTGTGTATCTACACCGCACGCTTGTGCTCTAGAACAAGAAGCGTGACATGTAACACAACAGAGGGTCGGCATCTGGGGTGATGTATAACATACTATGTGCTGGAAATATGAATACTCCGAACATACCGACGTTGCTTTTAAAACAATAACCTTTGAAACACAAGCAAGGTTGCTGAGCAGCATGTTTATGTGCTCAGAAATATGTTGAAGGAGAAATTGAAGATGAGTGGAATGCAATTTCAGGCAGAAAGGCATGCAGACATCAAATGTTATCGACGGAGAAGTAGGAATTCGAACTCATCACTGAAAGACGGATATCATCGTCAAAAGAGGCGGAACAGCACATACCCCCACCCCCATCCCATCCAAACAACGTTCTCACCCTGAACAGGCGGCGTAAAGGGGGCTAGAGTGTAGTGTAGATACTGGGCACTGTAGGTACCTGGCTGAAGGTAGGGGGAGGTGGAGGTCCGGGTGGAGGTGGTGGAGGAATAGGCATCTTGTTCTTTCTCCAAGAACGGTGACCTTTTCACCTCTGTCTCAGCAGCTGTGTTTCTGCGAATCAAAGACATGCATTCGAAATATATTCTCATACTCAAATGTTGGTGTGTTGTAAACATTCGGTACATGGATATACACTAAAACTGAAATACATGATCAAACTGACGCAAAAGAAAATCACTAAACTGTATTTTCCTTGGCAGTTTTGTATCTTTAAAGCATTAAACTTAAAACTGCTCATTTATAGGCTTTAAATCATTTTAAAATATATTTATATCCATGTTTCCAGGTTTAAAGGATGTACCCTAGAGTGTCTAGGAAGGATTTTGTTTGGTTCTTAGTATTTTTATCGAGAATGTGTACATAATTAAACAGAGCTTTAACATTGACTGTGCCAAAGTAGTTCACTCTTTTTTAAACATGCAAATTAAATTAAACATATTCAAACGTTGAAAAAAAAAAAAAAAAAAAAAAATACACCTTGGATGTTTTGCTGTTTCCTGGCTTTGCAGTTATCAGTAAAGCCAAACTGATACAATCCTTATGACTCCTTTCATTCTCTTCACCCTAACATACACCCCTAGTTTTCAAAAAAATAAAAATAAAAACAAAAACACCAAACAAAAACAAAGTTTGAGCACATTATACAGGTACAATTCTTTATCTTTCTCTCTCTCATTCCCTCATACATGTTCTATACGAGAGACAGACAGGAGATACGAATGATACGCCGCTTCGTCAGTTCTGAGCGGAATGTTGTTCAGCAGGATCACCAGCTACCAAACCAGCAAAGAGGCGTGAGGCAAGAAACAGGAAATGCAGCTCATATGATTAAACATGTCCAATTGTTTGTCACATGAAGTATCCTTAACGTGATCCATCGATCATGGAGTTTCTTCAGCTCAGGAACAGTGTACGTGAATTTCCTTATACACCAAATAAGCCTAGTACCCCGCATAAACCCTATCCTTTCTATAATAACTGACAACCGAAACATGCTCAGTAGCTTACTGTCAGATCAAACAAAGCACTGAATTGGGGTGAACAAACTAACATGACTAAGTGGTTCTGTTTACACCTCTCTCTGGTACATACTGGTTATATTGGTGCACAGAATACAAAAATGAAGCCCATTTCAGCTTAGATTAGTAATCTGATGTCTCTGTGTAGTATGTTTTGATGTCACAGCCTAAACTTTGGCCAACATGGCACAAGTTTGCTGATGGTGGATCCTTTAATGTCAGACATGACCAAAGACAGAATGTTCGAGTCTGCTGTTTCTCAGTGCTCTCAGTGCTACAGGTGGAACTGTTTTAATGACTCTCATTTCATAACAAAAACAAGGAAATGGCCCAGCAGCTACATTGCCATGTTTGTGAAGTAAAACTGACTGAAGGCTCTGTAAATGCAAAGAAGAGAGCTAACATGGCAGGTAAACAAGCAGGAGGCCTCCGACCCCGGTTATACAGTAATACTAAACTGACAGAAACAAACTTTTAGCACTAGGGCTAAAAAGAAAACACCCAGACTCAGGGCGACCTGTGTACCGGAGTTCAACAGTAAACTGTAGGTGTAAAAACACACTATGGGTTTATAAATACGTGCACAATAAAAGAAGGAAGAGAAACATTAGCTACAAACCGACAGAAATATCACCGAGTGACTGTGTTGACTCTGCTGTGAGGAATACAACAGCCTCTCTCATGGTGTGTGTTTATGTAGCTTACCTGTGGCTACTCGGTGACGTGAGTCTCCAACAGCATTGAAAAAAACCGGTTTGTGCTCAGGGAAGTTCAAACCCACTGTCCAGTTACCAAACAAACCTGGAAACTAAATAACGACCGTGAACAAACCGGAGAACCGGAGACTCATGGCATCCACCGTCGGCAGCGGGGTGCACTGGTGGTGGAAAAGCAAAACTACAAGATAAAACCTGGGTCTCACTCAGAACGAAGGAAATACACGAGAAACAGGCATACTAAAACCTCTTACTCTTCAAACGTTTAGTCCACAGAAAGTGAGTTTAGGGAGGACACTGCTTTTAGGGCTTCAGCAGCGAACCCAGTTCTGAGAAACCCGGAAGTCACGGAAGCTCGACAAAATGGTGGAAGTGGCGGAGAGCCGAGTACTTCCGATTACAGCCGAAACCTGTTCGGACTTCAAGTCGGTCTGTTACCAAGAACCAATAACATCTTTCAACAAACACAGCTGAACAATATGAACAGCACACTTTATTCTCACTCTCTCATTTACTTAAACGCTTAATCCACTACTTCATAACATTCATTCATTTTCCAAACCGCTTCGTCCTATCAGGCGAGGCTGGAGCCTATCTCAGCCGACACTGGGCGAAGTGAACACCCTGAACAGCTCGTCACACCATCGCATTGCAACACACACACAACCATTCACACTAGTATCCACACTTGGAACAGCCAGTTATCCATATGTGCAAGTCTTTGGACTGAGGGAAGGAAACCCACACAAGCAAGGGGAGAACATGCAAACTTCACACAGAAACGCCCTCACTGAGCCCCAGGACTCGAACCCAGGACCTTCCCACTGTGAGACAGAAATGCTAGTCACCACACCACCATGCCGCCATCAACCTCATAACATTCATTTGCAAAACCACTTAATTATATTAGAGTCACGGAGAGGCTGGAGTCTATTTCAGTCGACACTGGGTGATGGCGGGGTACACCCTGAACAGCTCGCCAGACCATCGCATTGCAACACCCACACAACCATTCACACTGGCATCCACACTTAGGGGGCAATTTGGAACAGCCAGTTCTCCATATGTGCATGTTTTTGGACTGTGGGAAGGAAACCCAAATACCCGCAGGAAACCCACACAAGCACGGGGAGAACATGCAAACTTCACACAGAAACGCCCTCCCTGAGCCCCAGGACTCAAACCCAGGACCTTCCCACTGTGAGACAGAAATGCTAGTCACCACACCACCATGCCGCCATCAACCTCATAAGATTCATTTGCAAAACCACTTAATTATATTAGAGTCGCGGAGAGGCTGGAGCCTATCTCAGCCGACACTGAACAGCTCGCCAGACCATTGCAGTGCAACACATACTCAACCATTCACACTAACATCTACACCTAGGGGCAATTTGGAACAGCCAGTTAGTCTAATGTGCATGTCTCTGGACTGTGGGAGAAAACCAAAGGACCCGGTGAAACCTATCCAAGCACGGGAAAAACAATCAAACCCCATACAGAAACTCCCAAACCCAGGACTCGTACCCAGGACCTCCTTGCCGTGAGGCAGACGTGCTAACCACTTCGCCACCGTGCTGCCCACTTTATTCTTATAAGCCTGTTTTGTTTACAACAGCAATCAAGAACACTTTAATGAGTTAGCACACACATCGTGTCTACACTATATGTACAATAGATGAGTCTGTGTTCTGTGCTTGAGTTGCCACTTAAAAACTCTTAAAAATGTATTATTTTTAAGCACTGAATCACAAAAACCTGTTTTTAACCACAAAATAGCCTCCCCTCAGGCAACAATCTCATATTACATGCTTTCTTTAGTGTATAATGGCTGCATTTTGCTCTTAAATGATGGTTTCAACAAGGTGGAAACTAATCTGTTTGTTTGTTTGTTTAGCAAAGATTAACAATTTACAACCTTTGGTTATCATTCTACCTTGCTAATGTTGCACATCAAGTACATTAATTATTCATTTTATATCACTCTATATTTTGAACAGCAATGTCTGGCACAGTGGCATAGTGGTTAGCATGCTCAGTGAGGGCATTTCTATGTGAAGTTTGCATGCTCCTCCATGCTTGTGTGGGTTTCCTCCAGGTATTCTGGTTTCATCCCACAGTCCAGAAACATGTACATTAGGCTGCTGCAAAATTCTCCAAGGTGAGAGTGTGAATACTTGTGTGTTTAAGCCCTGCGATGGACTGGCGAACTGTTCAGAGGGTGTCATCCCAGATTTTGCACACATGCCCAGATGGACGCAGTCCATGAAATATATAAGAATAATAATGTAATTGTATAATACATAATGTATATTAATTGAATTATATGCCATGAATGAAATTCATACATAATAAATGGGTTTCATGAGATAAATGCATCCATGATCTATATTTTATGATCTGAATAGAATTCATACATAATACATGGGTAATATGAAAAAAAAAAATCTTACATTATTTAATATTTAAATGACATTAAAAACCTATATTATGAAATACATATAATGAGTATTTATGATTAAATATTATATTTCAAAATAGTAAATATATAATATACAAATTAATTTGAGATAAAATATTTGAACAAGGTGGAACAGGGTGAGACTGAGGTCACCTTGAGGAGAGGCCATCTTGGAGGACCCCCTGCTCCCTGCCACAGAGTCTAAGAGTCTACCACAATACTGTATGTATGTGTATATACATATATATATATATGTACAAGATCAGCTACAGCTGCATGGACAACACCAAAAAAATAATAGACAACCATAATAAACGCATCCTGAACCCACCCAAGAAAACCAACACC
>JAQMYF010000017.1:17134625-17162504 GCA_030014195.1 Neosilurus mollespiculum | reverse complement strand
TCAATTTTGGGAGAGGACCAACTTAAATCAGGTCTCTCAAAGTCTCCTTTAACATCAACGTCAGGTCCTTTAAAACCTGGGGGGTTAAACTTTGGCATGTTTAAACTGGGCATTTTGAATTCTCCTGTAGTATAAGCTATGTCAACATCAGAGGAGTTGCCATTCTGTTTTGGTCTCTGATCAGCCTCTGGGAGAGTCATATTAATGTCTTGAATAGTATTCCTTCCCAGTTTAAGCTGACCAGTTAGAGAGCTGCTGATATCGTCTTGACTTTTTCCTTGTCGGGTTCCTTTCATAAACCTCTTGACTTTGGCATTGAAGAGCTTGTTGTAAGAATCCATACGTAGCTGCAGAAATATTTTAAGAGTTAATTTCTTTATAGTACTTTGATATGTATTTTCAAATGCATTTACCACTTACTTATCTGCGATTTCATTTATGTTTTATAAAATTTCCCAAGTACTTGCTAAATATTTCTTTGGTAGTAACTGCTTTTAAATACAGCAATATAAATTATAACTGAAACACACCTCATCTGGAGCTTTGATTCTGTCCAAGTTTCCCAAACTTTTACTGGACCTCATGCCTGGCATTTGAATCTTGCCAGTGGCTGGATCAATTAGTTTCAGTATGTCAATGGTGTCATTCTTCATAGCACCAAAGTTTTCATCTCCTATAATGGCAATAACATGAGACTTAAAAATATATCGATTAAATCAAGCTTTTAACTGCGAGAATATATACCACTCCAATTCCAAAAAGGTTGGGACGCTGCGCAAAATATAAACAAAAAGAAAATGCAATGATTTGCAAATCGCATCAACCCATATTTTATTCACAAAAGAACATAGAAAGCATATTAAATGTTTAAAATTAGATATTTTACTATTTCATGAAAAAATCTGTCTCAAAAAGTTGGGATCCTGACCACAAATGAAAGGAAATCTAAAACACACTAAAAAAGAAACAGCTTGAGGAATATATTGCCAATAATTTGGTTACTAAGCAACAGATACAGTAACATGATTGGGTATGAGCATCTGGGCAGAAGTTTACCACCTGACAAAAAACTGCATCTACAGATTGTGGAATAATTGCAGAATAATGTTTCTTAAAGTAAAAGTGTGAAGACACACTTTTTATATCTCATCATCTACAGTAAACAATGTCATAAAATGATTCTGAGAAGTCTCAGTGCGCAAGGGACGAGGGTGAAAATTAGTATTGGATGCCTGTGATCTTCTGGCAGTCAGGCAGCACCACATGAAAAACAGGCATGATTCTGTCATGGAAATCACTGCATGGGCTCAGGAACAGTTTCAGAAACAAGACTGTACTCAGCGTCCTAGCATTTTTGGAACTGGGGTTGTTTATTAAGCTTATTCAGAACACCTGCCGTGTACCGGCACTTTTTACCTGCTACACTTACCATGAACCATGTAGGTATGAAATTAGTGCACAGGTCTCATCTGTTTCTATAGACAATGCATCAACACCCCTTGATATGTCTATCCATTACTAGGAACCACCGATCGGACTACTGCTGACCACACATTATTTGCATGAAGGGACATTCTCAGCACAATTGTAATACTAATGCAGTGGTATATGTATTATTGGTGCTAGCATTTCTAGGTTTCTAGTTTTTGAGCACCTCTAGCTGTAAACCAACAATGCTGGTGTGTCCAAATAGCTTATAAGTGTACACATCGTTCACAATCCCTTCTGAGCACACTTCTAGCAACACCACATACACATTATCAAGTCACTGCTATGGTAAAATAGCCAAACATAAAAATATATGGTCAGCATTGAGGCTTAATGGGCCTCATTCCACTGATGGTTTGGTATGTGACTGACAAATTGTAAAAAGCAACAGCTGGAAGACCAATTGAATACTTAAATAGTTTGCCAATATGGTAGTTGTATGTGATAAAAATTGGTTTGTATTTATTTGGTAGCTCCAGCTGATGAAAGGTAATGTGAAATCTACATGGTTATTTTAGTATGGTATCTTTATTTACCTTCTTCAGGGTTGATTCCATAGACACGCGCATATCCTCGGTCATTATCCTCAAGCACAAGGCCCTCAGACAGACTTCTCCGATGACTAGTCTGAAGAGTATGAATACACATTTACAAGCAATAAAAAAAAAAATGCATATTTGGAGTAAATGGCTTTAATATAAAAATGCTTTTTCCTCTATGGGTTGCACCGAGGCTGGAGCCTACATCAGCCAACTCTAGGCAAAGCCAGGGTACATGCTGAACAGCTCGCTAGTCCATCGCAGTGTCACCACACACACAACCATTCACACTCACACTAACAGCTAAGGGCAAATTGAAACAGCCAATTAGCCAAATGTGCATGGTTTTGGACTGAGGGAGGAAACTAGAGCACCTGGAGGAAACCCACGCAAGCACGAGGAAAACATGCAAACGCCACACAGACGTCATTGCCGAGCCCAGGACCTTCTTGCCATGAGGAGGGTTTGCTAACCACTATATCACCATGCCGCCATTTTAATTTTAAAAAATTATTTTAATTAAGGTAATTAAACAATTACTTATTAAAACAATAAAGATTGTGATGTATGTGTTTTGAAATAATATCACAGGGTATACCATCAATAAGGACCATTGCTATATAATTAGGGACAAAAAAACATACATACCATATTTTTTTCAAGAGAAGTGAGGCCTTTGCCTGTAAAAGTTAGAGAGGAATCATATCAGTTTTCTAATATTTAATACTTTTTTATACTTCTTTAATAATAATAATAATCATCATCATCATCATGCATTTTATTTATAAGGTGCCCTTCAGGGCACTCAAGATCACTGTACAAAACAGGGACGAACTTTAGTTAGATATTGGTTTTAGGAAGCTACATTATTTAAGTTGTAAGTGTGGACACTATAAAACATAGTTTCCAGTTGGATGTGAAAAACACACACCAGTCAAAGTATCTGTGTATTGTTATTTTTAAAGTAATTAATATTAGGAAAACATGATGTGCACAATTTGTGTTGTCATGATTTTAAATATTATTTCACAAATTTTCAGTTCACCAATTTTTTTACGCTTCTAGACATTTTCCTAAGTGAGGACCAGCAAGATTTTTTTACTGTGCATACTGATATAAATTTACATGCCCCAGATCTCATTTACTTTGCCTCTATAATGATATACAAAAAAAAGAAATATATAATTGATAAACATTGAATTATATTTATATATATATATATATATATATATATATATATAAATAAAGATCATTCAGTGTTATATATACACACACACACACACACACACACACACACACTGTAGAATACGTAGGAATGTAATAAGAAACATGAGGAGTGTATTAACCACAAAAGGTCTAAATGGACAATACAAAAAAAAACAAAGCTGAAAGAATCTTCAAAAAAAAAAAAAAACAGATTATCAGGTGAATTTGTAAAATATTAAACATTTGAAAAATATCTTTCTAAGTTTCTATACAAATCTTCTTATGGCACTGAATTCTTTCAGGGGCATCACACAGGAAGTATTAAGAGCAAAACTCTAGAGCCGAAACCCTAAGGTATTTGTGTTGTGGTTCAGAAAACAAGTTTGACCTGAACAAAGGAGACTGTGTACTGAAGCACACCCTCAGATTTAAACAAGAACAAAAAAAAAACCCTATGTGATATGCCGCGTCAAAAGGTGCTGCTGGGATATTCTATACACTGACCTCATTTGTCCATGAAGAGGACTTTATATATTTAAAATTTTGCCTTGTTTACATATCTGTTGGTTCCAGCATCGGTACATGGTGAGATAGCAACACAGTAACATTATATATTTTGGGAATTAAAGCATTTGTTTAGCTTGATTTGGAAATCAGTTGTTTACGAATTTTACAAGTCTACCGTTTACACATCCAGTAAAACAAGAAACAAGTGAGAATTTTAGCCATCTTCATCCGTGCTAAATTCCTGGTTTCCACTAATTATTTTTCATTTTGATTACTTTTTTGATTACATTTTGATTTCATTTATAATACTAAATTTGTGATAATCTATTGACCAGGCTATTCATTAAAACTTAGTAATAACAGATAATTACACACTTGACTTTTTGTAATATGGCATAATAATCAAGAACTTCTATTAAGAAAGTAGTCTTACCTGACCTTGTGTTAAGACTGTATTGAACTTCGTTTCAGAGCTGGATGTGTCAACTTTCCATGTTGATATGCCACCAACAACAGAGCTGTATGACTATATTTACCACCTTTATCGGTTGCTTCAGAGAGGCATCTCTTAAACAGGTTTAACCTCAGTTACACAGTTCTGGACACCCTGCCAAACCCGCAAGAAATTCCTTCTCATGACATCTTTCCATCCAGGAAAAACAAACATTCATGAGAATACATTTCCCAAAAAATATAAATAAATAAATAAATAAATACAAACCGTGGCCACACCTGTACCTGTATCCTCCAATATGACTCAGTTGAATAACTTTCACAGGGAAACGCCCACTACTGTTCAATTAAACAGTAAAGACGTTTTGGGTGGGGATGAATATTTAATGGAGAACACACCTTCTGGTATGCAAATGCTGTATCTACGTTGACAACATGTAATGAAAACAAATACAGGGCCATTTAGATGTACCCAAAATAAAAATGTACAGATTATTACTAGTTCGAGCACACCAAGGTAATAAAAAAGACATTATTAATCCAGTAAAGTACTAAAAGTTTTAAACAGAATAAAAGCAAAATAAATGAACATTTATCCCCATAAACAATGTGTTTTGGTAGCTAAAACATAGGGTCCACATGTCACGTTAATAGTAACAGGCTCCCTATAAATAATTTAGACTGAAATAATGTGAGTTATCCCAAAGATTCAGTATGAAGTCTAATGTGGAATGTATTGTTACTCATGTGTTTTAACAGTTTTAAATTTCTCAACCTCAGTATATAAATTCGGGGTGGCATGGTGGTGTAGTGGTTAGTGCATCTGCCTCACAGCACAAAGGCCCTGCATTTGATCCCCAGGAGCTTTATGGTTCTGTGTGGAATTTGCATGTTCTCCTCGTACTTGCGTGGGTTTCCTCCAAGTAGGTGTGAATGTGTATGTAAACGGTTGTGTGTGTTACCCTCTGATGGTCTGGCAAGATGTGCAGGGTGTACCCTGCCTTCGCCCAGTGTCGGCTGAGATATAATTTCTTATTACCTCTTCCAAGAAGGTTAAGTTTTTGTTGGCATTGTTATGTTTGTTGTTTGTTTATTTGCAACTTTACACAAAAAGTTATGAACATAATTTTTTTTGTAGGGATGGAATATGGACCAAGTAACACTCTTGGTGGTGACCTGGATCACAATCTGGCTTTGGGCATGTTTTAAAGGATTCTTTACCAGTGTGGGATAGATTTTAACAATTTTGCTTGTTTGTATTTTTTGTAATTTTTGCAAAGACTACAAAGCTTCCCTAAAAATTACAGAACAATATCTATATAAGATCTATCACAAATCCACAAATCAGTGTTTGGTCAGGATTCAATAGCATTCCAGATCTAGTGATCCGGAATTTTGAAATATATAGGGCTTGTTGAGAAAATAATTGTGAAAATGTTTAGCGGAAATGAAAATACTATGGAGGGAAATTAGTTGCCTTGGTGGAGGTTTGTGCTCTCTGAAAGATTTTCCACAGAAATCAAAATGAAGTGTAGTTATAAACATGTGATGAGAATATAAAACAAGAAGCAGATTTCTCAACAATTTTGCTAATATTTAATTCATTACATTTACATTTAATGTACCTCTAAACTGTTATACAGCCACAGGACTAAGGTCAAATACCAAACACAAGTATCATCAAGTAAGCATGGCAGAAAGAATTTTGTCTGTTTGTCAGTAATTCCATTATTAGGATAAAATTATTCAGCCGTCTCTTCCATGGAGAAGTTTCTGAAAATAGGAATCTCTTTTTTGCGCAGAGCAGATGGGCTGTCAAACTCCACCACCTTCCCAGCATGCATCACCAGAACTCTGTCAGAATCCATGATTGTATTGAGTCTGTTGGATGACAGAAAGCACAAGGGTGAGGTCACTAATTCAGGTGGTCTTTTATAAGTGAACACCTCCAAATGTATTGATTCCCCAAAAAACAAAAATATAGCCAAACAGTGATCTGCGGGGTCCAAGCACCTTTGCAAACAGGTTCCACCTTTGCAAACAGGTTTCTAGTTCATGCCAATAAAGGGACCACAGATGAACGCAGTTAAATTCTGTTAATGTGATTCAGCGCTAATTATGAGAAGTGGCTGCTGAAAACTAATTGGATGATAGTTGATGATGAGTTTGTGATGAGTTTAAGTCAATCATCACAGATTATTTTTTTTTAACCTGGGGTAGTGGTGGCCCGGTAGTAGGGTGCTGGGTTACTGATCCCAAGGTCGGGGGTTCAAGCCCCACTATTAACGGGTTCTAACTGCTGTCCCCCAGTGCAGCTAACTGGGTTTTCAAAGGCCGCCATGTCTCTCACTGTCCGTGGTGAGACGAATGTAAAAGTACCATTGCTGACTTTCGTCAAGAGGAGGCTGCATTGTCGTCAGCATGTTTTGCCCTGTGATGGGCTGGTGAGCTGTCCAGGGTGCACTCTACCCTCGCCCAGAGTTGGCTGAGATGGGAGTCAGCCTCCCCGTGACCCTAATTAGGATTAAGCGGTTCAGAAAATGAATGATGAATGAGAACCACAACCTTTGAATGACTACACACCCAATTAGCAAGCCACCTCATCTTGTCATAAACAAGCCATTCTGGTTTACAGTGAACCTGTTTCGTTAAAAAAAAAAAGCTTTTTTTTCTCTCTGTGGCAAAGTATTGCTGCCTCTCGGGTGAAAGAAAAAGATTAGTATCACATTCTAATGTGAAAAGTTCATTATAACATCAAAGTTTTCACGTTATGGGAATACATGGGAGTACAAGTAAAGCAAACTAAATCGAGCTATTTTATTCAATGTTTACATTTTAGGCATTACACTGGCAGATGAGCTCTACACACACATGTATATCAGGCACTGAATAAAGCAGAGCAACTTACTGCTGTTCAAGAGATAATAAATAATTCTAAATGTCTCTTTAAAGATGTACAGATTTAAAAAATAATAAAAATAAGATTAATGTTTTGAAACTCAGAGTTTTAGTATATACTACATGGATCAAGAAAATCATGCTGTCAGACTTTTTAAAATCATTAAAAATTTTTGTATAAACTACACAGAAATGCGAGAAAAGCAAACAAAAATTAGATTTTTATTATTTATTTTTCCATATTTAATGCATGAAAATGATGTTGCTGCCTGCTTCAAATGACCCTGACTAACCACGAGTTTCTGTCTGCCATTTTGTTTCAAACATTATCATCTCTGGTTAATAATGTTATGAATCAGATTACATCAATCAAGTGTAGTACACAATAAATTATATAATTTTACTGAGTGTTAGAAAGTAGAAAATAATGAAACTTTTTGTTTATCTTTAAAAATCTTTTTATTCAATATTAAAATTTTGTGGTCAGTTATATTTTAATGCCATAATTTTTTTAAATTATTTTTTACATGCCTATTAATAACTTCATTTTGAAGATTTCAAAATACATGGTGCTTGTTTAAATAGATTATGATATTTACCTATGGGCAATAGTGAGCACGGTCTTGTTCCTAAACCTTTCTCGGATAGTTTTCTGTAGAAGCATGTCAGTTTTGTGATCTACGCTGGCTGTAGCTTCATCAATACATAAAACCTACAAAGAAAGCAGTTCAATGTTTAAATGATGTCCTGTGCATTACTGATATTTTGCCGGCTTCACAAAAAAAAGCAACACTCAGAATATGCACATACATTAGCTTCAGTCAGAAGAGCTCGAGCAAGACACAGCAGCTGCCTTTGACCAACTGAAAGAGACTTTCCTCTCTCTCCCACTGAAGCACTCAACCCTCCTGACAAACAGGAGGGGGGGGGGGGAGACAAAAGTCAAGTTACTCATGCAGATAAACAACATGAATATGTTTCACTCCTTTCCACGTACCTATTCTTCGAACTACGTCTCCTAGGTGACACTGTTCCAAAGCGTCTAATAGCTGATGTTCTTGGTGACACCCACAGGGGTCAAGGTTCTCCCTCACTGAGCTAGAGAATAAAAAGGGATCCTGGGGGATGATGGCCAGCTTGGACCTACAAAGGCAGGACATCACTTGTTTGTGCTTAAACAGGTTACAAAAATGTTATTACTTTACTGGGAAATGTTTTTTCTTTAAGAGCAAAAATAGCTTATTATAAATAACTTATTAACCCCACTAGTTTGGTCAGTACAGGGAAATTCCACACCTCAGTCTGTATGTACTAACCTTGCTATCACTCAGTCAATACATCAAAGCCATGGTCTGGAATTTTTCTGTACTGACCTCACGCTCTGTTAATAAGCTGTATGTATTTCCACTCCTGGTGGCCAATATTAATATTTCATCAGTCAAGTACCCATAAATTACTCACCTAAGCTGAGAAAGCTCTACTCGACTGATGTCCTCCCCATCCAGCAGTATGCATCCCTGCTTCATTTCCACCATACGAAACAGTGCAAGGAACAGAGTAGACTTTCCTGAGCCAGTGCGTCCAACGATACCCACCCTTTCACCAGGCATCACTCTAAAGCTGACACCATCCAGAGCATTAGGCAACCCAGGCCGATATGCTAAAACAGCTGCGTCAAACTCCACTTGACCGTGCTCTGGCCAGGAAGCTGAAACCTAATGAAAAATGTATACAATTCGGTTAATGTAAACGACTGCTTCATAAATAGAACACAACCTTCTCTCATTTTGTGTGGATTTGAACACTTGTTGTCTTACCGCTACTTGACCATTTTGTGGTTCCAGGGGAATGGAGGTGGAATACTCCTCAGTACGCTCGACACTCACCAGCTGCATCTCAGTCTGGGCGAAGCTGAAGATGAGTCCTGACAGCAGATTTGTGATGGATAGCGCATAGGACAGTGCCAAACCCACCATACCTAACCCAAACAAAAACACAGCAACTTTAGCATTAAATACTAACCCAAAGGTCAATAACATGACACCTTAAGCTTCCTAAATCTTCAATGATTTCAGACTTGTGTAGCTTATTTTAAATGTTTATATTATTTCAAAGCCTTCCTATTATTGTCTCCTTCACAATTCCTTTTTATATCATAGAGATAACATCATCGAGAGAGGATGTTGTTTAGAGCTGCTATAGTGGGCATAATAACTGGCACTTACTCGTCTCTTAGTAAACATTAAATGTAAGGTTAATAAAAAAATTAAGGATAAGGGATATAATGCTGCACATTGGACCCAGATAACGTGTGCCAGATCATGTAGATACAGCCTGCAAATGTCTGCATTCTGGAATGTATTTATGTAGATAAACTGGTTTGTCATATTATGGATATGGCAAAAATCATATTATTTCATAAAGAAGTGAGCAGGACACTCGCTCTTTTCCCGTTTTAATCCCCCCACCCCCACCCCCAATTTAGTTGCAGCCAATTCCCACCTGTCAAGTAATGCTTTCCTATCACACTATCACCACCAACCAGGAAGGGCAAAGGCAAGCGCATGTGTCCTCCATGGCACATGATGTCAGCCAACAGTCATTTTTTAACTGCATGCATATTCAGGAGTGGTGTAACACAGAGGAAAACATTATCACCCGTTGTATGTGTGAGCTAAAAAATGTCCAGAATTGGTTTGTTTGGTTAAGTGACAGGGAAGTGACTGTATGCCATTCCCCACTCTTCTAGATCTTGGCCAGTTAGCTCTCCTCAGCTCCAGACACATGATTGAGTGCATCACCTCAAGCTCAAAGTCACAAACTCTTGGGTTTATATTATTATAAAAAATATAATTTATATGATACCAACAAAAACCCACCAGTAAACCCAGAGTACAAAATATTCAAGCAGGCCTAAATGTCAGTTAATTTTGAGCTATATACTGTAGGAAATTTACAAAAGTAATTTCAGTAAAAACAAAAAAGCAAAAAAAAAACAAACAAACAAACAAAAGTTGTACAAACATATCATTCATTTATGTGTACAACTACAACTTTCTAACAAGAGCACTCAGAAGGCGCAAACCTTCGCCAAGCCGTCCTATCTCACAATGTTAATGTATCCTTTAAAAAGAACTCTTGGATCCAAAATTTGATTTGGATCATCTCCAAAAATTATAGGAATATTCCTTCCCCAAAGCCCCACTTCTGGTGGAGATTTCATGAAAATCAGCATGTAACGTTTTGGAAAATCCTGCTAACAAATACACAAACTGCTTGACTCCGCTTGGGTCAGCTGATTGTGATGTGTGGCACTTGTATTGCAAGGGCAATAATGGTAGAGTTGCATTGTGCCCTCTGGTGGAGAAATTATTCAGTGACAACAGTAATCATCATCAAATGCTTTGCTTCTGTTATCCTACTATTTAGAAAAGAGTCACACTGAAGTACATGGGGTCATTGAGTACAGATGGGTGTAAGATAGGGGTACTTTTATGATTGCAGTCAAACAAATTTCCTGACATTCCCATATGTAAGCTCAAAATAGGCATCCATTTAGCAATAGCAGTAAAAAAATTAAATAAACATTAAAAATTATGACTTGTGAAATAACCTAGAAAATCTGTCAGAAATCCTGCCAGAGTATCTGAAATAGCCACTTGGGTACAGAGACTCTGAACTTTTATTTATATGACTTGCATTCCCAAAACCATAAAAGTTGTGAAGAAAGCAGAGAACCTACCTGGATCGACTGATCGGATCTGGTGCTGGATCACAGCGATAATACTAATGCCGGTCACTACAGTGACGCCAATCATCTGCAGCCGAATGTCTAGCCACTGCATGGCAGCGTTACTGATGAACACACATCGCTGGTTCTGATCCAAACGCCTCTCATTCTCCTCTTCAAACCTGCATGTTTATAAATTAAATGCTAACAGTTAAGTCTAGGGTTCTAAAATGAAGTTTACTGCAAGACTTCAGGAGGAAATACAGAGGCTGCACTGAGAGACACATCTCTCATAAGCTCTATACCTGGCAGTGTGTCCACTGGCCCGCACTGTTGTCAGGCCGCTGAGGGTTTCGGAGAGGTGTGAATAGACTGGTGAAAGTGTGAGGCTGCACAAGCGTTTGAGCTCACGGGAGGAGTGCCGATAAAACCTCTGAGTTTGGTAGTACAGCAGCCCTAGTGGAACTAGAGGGAGCAGCACCCAGGGGAGCCCATAGCTCATCACCACCAGCATTCCCAACAACCCAAAAACATTGGCTAGGAGGATGTTGAGGACGAAAGGTAGTGAGTCATCTATGCAATAGATGTCTGAGGAAAAGCGATTTAGTACTCGGCCCAGAGGAGTGGTATCAAAAAATGTCACTGTTGCCTGGAATTAACAAAGGAGATAAGATTCATGAATAAAAAATACATCAGGACACATACAACATTTTGAAAGGCTGCTGCTTAGTAGTCAGATTGCCATGTCTTTAAGTCCATATATACTTCAGACACTTCATCCTACATTTAGTAATCATATATTTTTTCACCACGGGAGGTGTTCTGACATACCCTGTCAGGTTCTGAGTTACTAATCATAAAGTTGGAGGTTTAAGTCCCAGGACCAATAAGCTGCCACTGGTGGGCCCTTGAGCAAGGCCCTTAACCACATCTTGCTCGGTTGTATAAACAAGATAAAAATGCAAGTAGTTCTGGGTGCCTGCCCAAAATGACATAAAGGTAAATTCTGAACATTTATGGGTCTGTCCAATTAGATCATATTAGCTAGCTGGCTAATGTGAGAAATACAGTAGAAGATAGTAGCTAGCTAGGTAAAATTAGGATCAGTGTTAGAATCATTTATAAAGACAACCTAAAATTTCTGTCAGAATGTTTGCCATGTTAGCACATATAGCCAATACCTATACCCAGCCAGTATTAGCAGTGTATATTAAAATTTATAAAAAGCCTCTCAAAATGTTTTCTTTTATATCTTATACAGCTAACTGGCTAGTACGTACAATGTAATTATAAATATTTATTAATTGGCAGGGTAGAAAGCTAAGTGATATTATAAGGGTGGGCTAAAAAGTTAATTGGCTGAAAGTTAATTTATTTTTCAACATTGCATCCCCTCTCGTTTACACACTTTTTCCATTTGTGTTGCAGAGCTTGGATCCCCTTGGTGTAGAAGCTCTCAAGTTTCATTTCTCTGGCATTACTCCATCCTAGCCAGCCTATGAACTTTACAGCTCACTGTCATAGCTTTGAATAGTGTAAACATTTATAAATATGACTGCCAGACATTTTGCCAGGTTATCTTTTATCACCTGCGAGCTAGCAGTAACAGTGAACTGCAATGAATTTCATCAGAAATCCTGCCAGGTTTGTATTTGTATAAATTACATAAAACAGCTGTACATTAAAATAAATTCTGACTTGAATATCTCCATAAATGGGCTCAAAGACATAATTCTAATCAATGAGGTTAATTAAACTACATAAACCCTTTGTTATTCCAAGAATGTACATTTTAAAGTTGATGCTTAATTTCCATCTATTTTCTACCTTAAGAACACTATGCAGCTGTCTTCTATGGATGACCGTAGCAGCATGGATTGCTCCATAGGCAAACAGGAAGGCACGAGCGGCAGTGAAGATGGTATTGGCTACAGCTAGAGAACCATACACAGTCATGTAGAATTTCAGGTCTGAGCTCATATTGCTGTGTGGGTCTCTGACTGGTAAAGGAACCCTGGAATACAATGAATAAATTTCAGGAAAAAAATCTCTTTAAATTCCTTTACAATAGACAGCACAATTCTGAGAATATTATTTATTTTTTAATCCGAACTTACACAAGTGTATTTACAAACAGAAGAACTTGAGGACTTGCTGTCAAAGACACCTGCTCAGATCCATTATCTTTTAAATTGGAGATCCAGTGAGACAGCCACCAATCAGACACATTCTTAGAGCCTGGGTATAAATAATGTCATTGATACATACGGCAGCTCAAAAAAGTATTCAACCTCCCTGGCATTTTTCCTATTTTGTTGCCCTACAAAAAAAAGAAAGAACCCCCCCCCCCCCACACACACACAAGCAAACAAAAAATTCTGTGCATATTTATTCACCCCCTTTACTATGCTACCAATTACTTTTAGAAGTCTTATATGTGAATATATATACATATAAGTATACGCTCTCCCTGTGCACACAAATGTGCGTGTGCGCATGAGTGTGTGTGTAAACAAAAGTTTATGGACACGTGACCCATTTTGACCCCCACTTGACACTTGATCAGACCCATATGTAGCTTCATAGCTGCTTCCCAAAGTTGGTGCCACAAAGTTGAAGGCATGACAGTCTCCCTGCGCACACAGTGAGGTCCATGAAGACGTGCCTTGCCAAGGTTGGAGTGGGAGAACATGAGTCGCTTGCACAGAGCACTGACCTCAACCCCACTGTACACGTTTGGGATGAACTAGAAAGCCAACAGTCCCAGGTGTTCCCATCTGACATCAGTGCCTGACCTTAATAATGCTCCTGTGAATGAATGCTCACAAATCCCACAGTCCAAAATCTAGTGGACAGCCTTCCCAGAAGAGGGAACTGTATCATAACAGCAAAGAGGAATAAAACCTGGAGTCCAATGATCAAGAAACACATATGAGTGTTATGGTCATAAACTTGTATTCTGTAAGGCCCCAGAGTATTTAACTCCAGTAATCCACCACCAAGCAAGTGACAGCATAAAGACCAAGGTGCTTCCCAAACAGTTCAGGAAGAAGGATGTTAAAAAGTTGGGCTTTAAAAAATATTTGACACCTTAAAAATAACACAGAGCATCGTTAAATCCATCATCACAAAATGTAAAGTATATGGCGCCACAACAAAACTGCCTTGAAAGGGCCTTCTACCAAAACTCACAGACCAGGCAAGAAGGGCTTTAACCAAAGAGGCAACAAAGATACCAAAGGTAACCCTGCAGGAGCTTTAAAGCTTTAAAGACTGTGTATCTGTCCACACTCCACAGATCTGGGCTTTATGGAAGAGTGGCAGGAAAAAAAGACTCCTCTTATAGAAAATATAGAAAGCAAGTTTAGAGTTCACCCAAAGGCATGTTGTAGATGCCTAAACATATGGCAGAAGGTCATCAGGTCGAATGGGACTAAAATTTGTCCATTAAGAAAAAACAATGTCTGGCACAAACCCAGCACTTCTCTTCAGTCCAAGAACACCATCCCTTCAGTGAAGCATGGTCGTGGCAGTATCAGGCAGAGATGTTCTTCATTGGCAGGGACTGGGAAACTGATCAGAATTGAGGAAATGAGGAATGGTGCTAAATGTAAAGAAATTCTTAAGGAAGACAAATTTTTTAGAAGGTTGAGCAGTTCTTCTTTGAAGAGATCCAAGTGGGTAAAGATCCCAAGGCTCAGATGTGCCAAGTTCAAAGATACATACACTAAGAGACCTGTCGCTGTAATAACTGACAAAGTTGCCTCTATAAAGTACTGCCTTTGGGGGATGAATAGTTATGCACCCTCGTTTTCTGTTCTTTTGCTCAAGTTCCTGTTTGTTTCACAATAACAAATATTTTGCATCTTCAAGGCATTAAATCGAATGATAACCCCCCCCCCCCCCCCCCAATCCATTTTAATTCTAGGTTGTAAGGCAACATTATAGGAAAAATGCCAATGGGGTGAATATATTTGCAAGCCACTGTAGGTGTTGCTTAGAGGACAAATTACAGCACAGACCATCTAGTGAGAAGCTAAAAAGCAGTTTTCAGTCATCCATACCTTGCATTAGAAGTAAGGACAAAACAACAGCCACAGCCATACAGCTCCCCACTGCTTTCCAGTAGGACTTATAAACTGTCCAGGCAAGCCCTCCCATCTGCTTCTGCTCCTGCTCTATGGTGCGTAGGCCCTCCTCTGAAACTGACTCATTCCGCAGCTCTTCTTCTTGGTCATCGGCATCTAATTATGTATTTATATCAATAAATCATAGCTCTGACTCGAATAAAATGTAAAATGAATAAAAAGTAATAAAGTATTACCTTTCTCCTTCGCTTTGCTCTCATTCATGCTACCCATAGGTACATCTTTCACCAGAGATAAGACCTCCTGTGGCGTTCCTTTATAAAGGCAATCAGAACAACAAGAAACCTGACCCAACATTTTAAATATTTATGTATTTTTATAGGCTCAGACAATACCTTACAGTCCTTAGCCAAAATCTTCCAGTTATTCCAGTTCAAAATTATTCCAGTTGTTCACCCAGTTATTTTTTATTTTATGTCATACTACATTATACTGATCCTACAGATCAATACAGGAAGTTTTTGAGCAAAAAATTAACATTAGACAAAGTCTAAAGATAAGTCTAAACATAAAGGCTCTGAAAATAGTGAACCATATATTTGAACTAAAGAAAGAAAGTGAACTGTCCGCCTGTCTCCAAGTCCCGTGTCTCGAACTGGGAAGCTGTTTCAATTATCATACCAAATACAGACTTTGTTTCATTTATTACTGTTTACTTCTCCTTACAGTATGTTTTTTAAATGAAGAAACATTTAAATACATTATTTCTTTGGTAATAAATGTAGATGATACCTGTTTTTACAACTGTCCCACTGTCCATCAGCACCACCATATCAGCTTTCTCCACAAACTCTATTCTGTGAGTACAAAGGATTCTGGTCTTGTTCTTAAGAATTCCCAAAATGCATTTCTCCATGAGATGATGAGCCACATCAGAATCAACTGCTGCTAAAGGATCATCCAGCAGATAGATGTCCTTGTCCTGTCACAGAACACCACATAGTTTTTTTTACGGGTAAAGCTATTTTTTCCTTGTACAATATTTTTGGGCATATTTTGACATTTCAGTGAAAGCTTTTACCATATAAACAGCACGGGCTAAAGCAAGTCGACTTTTTTGACCTCCACTGAGTGTTACTCCATTTTCCCCGACTTCTGTCTGATCCCCATTTGGCAAAATCTGCAGAATATTCAGTGTTCAAAGTATTGGCTGACTCACTGTGTGACTCTGTATATCCACTACAGAGGCAAATGCTGCAAGTTAATAACAGCAAAACAATAATTTATCCAATAACATTTAGCAAAACAACAACCAGCCAATCCTGGCACATTTCTCCCAATCTCTTAATCATTATTTGGTTTGGCTTCCAACCTTTCATCTCCATCGGTGAACCATTTTCCTGAATTATAGGAGCCTGTCTGTGTTTTTAAATAATGAAATACAGAAGTGAGCTTACATTAAGGTCTGCAGTGAGGGCACAAGCCTCAAGCACAGCTCGATAGAAGCCACTGTTAAAGTCCTTTCCAAACAGGATGTTGTCACGCACAGTTGCATGCTGGATCCATGGCTCCTGAGCAGCCAAGCCAAAGCCCTGCTCTCTGCCCTGGACATGCACAATGCCTCCAACTCTAAAGAATTATTTTAAATAAATAGAAATTTTGATATGAAGCGTGCCATCTATTTATTTGTTACACTATGTGATCATGCACACATTTTGCTTTGCTTAGAGTTAAATAAAGAATGGAAGATAAACTACCTTACCATGACCTTACAAAATAAAACAATTAGTATGACATTTGGAAAAATAGAGTCGCCAAGAGTTGTATTCCACTGAAGCCAATAACATACATACTTGTAGCACACCCTACTCTATTAAAAAAAGTTTTGCGTTATACTGCAAACAAACAAACAAACAAAAACAAACTAATAAACCAACACAGGTGAAAACATAACATTGTGGTGGAGGTAACAACAGCATTAAATTGTACCTGTTCAGCTCTCCAGTAATTCCGGCTAATAGTGAGCTTTTCCCACAGCCAACTTTGCCAACCACAACTAATAGAGAGCCCTGAAATGTTCAGAATAAATAACTTCAAAAAGGAGAAATATTACAAGGAGGACACTTGCATATGAGGAATTTCAGATAGAAATGCTGCGCCTTTATAGGCTAGTCAGTGCCATCGCTTCCACAGAGCCACAGTGCCACAAACCTTCTTGACATTTAAGCTGAGATTATGGAGATACAGACTTCCTGTTGAAGATGTGTCCTGTACTTCAGAGACAGACTGTGGATCTGGCTTCTTCCATGAGAAATGGGCTCGGCTCAACTGAATGGCAGTTAGAGGATCATCAGGAGGTACTGCATGAAACATTCACAATTTAAAAAACAAAGCTTTCCTTTAACTGTAAGTAGCATTTTATATGGAACGACCCTACCCCTGTTTCTGTTAGTACTTCATATGACATTTGCCTGACATGCTGTTACTCCTGTAGCTGGTATCACCCTGTTGGTCTGCCTGATTCGTCCTAATGCCTTACTTCAGCTTGAAGATTCTCACTTAAGTACTGTGGACTTGTATGTGCAGTAATCATAAACACTTTCCTTTACTCACCCCACACTTATTTACAACATGTTCATACTGAACAAACTCAACAAACTAAGTAAAAAAAATAGACCACAGGGGTCCAGAAAGGACCATTTCATAACATGCCAATATGTTTCAAAGCCCTTACTTCAGCTCGGAAGCCTAATATACGGTTTTGCCTCTATGACTTTGAAAAGTAGGTCAAGGTCACTCACACACAAACTCATCCTAGCACTCATAGTAGTGAGCCACCACACCACGTCTGAAAGCCCAAGCTTCCGTGCGCGGCGAGTAAAAGTCCTGAAACTAAAGTGTGACAGACAGACGGACGGACAATACTCATTTCTATAGCTCCCACCTGGCAGGAGCTAAAAAGTACTGTTTGTATTTACACTTCTAAAGCTGTATGCAATGATTTATAATTCTACTATTCAGCCGGGTTCCCTATTGAGTCACACGGCTTCGTCCACAAGTTTCCTCAAGGAGCGTTCCTTCTACACTGGCTATACTGTGGGTTGCTAGAGAGGGATCTAAATCAACAATACATCCATGTTTCCATAAGGCTGCTTTGAGAAAAAAAATGAGTCTGGTGTTAAAAGTGCCATACAAATTGATTTTCATTAAATTGTCCATGAATGCTTTACTAAATATTTATCAGAGTCACTGACTAGACCTTTAATTACTTTCAGAGAGAGTTCACTCATCCATGCCAGCCTTTCTTTTCTCATTAGGTAAATGGACCCAGATTTCCGATGCCTTTTGTAGAAACTGTTTGAACTATAACTGCATTGAGTGTATTTTGATAAGTAGGAAATAGTAGCAATCAGCTGATTATTATTGTCATCTTTTTTTTAATAGAACTAGCTTCGAAATTACTTTACTACCTTGGCTGTAGTATGCACTGAAGTCTTGATCATGCAGATTAAGGAAGAGCTGAATGCGGTCCAGAGATACTTTGGCTTCCAGTGTGCCATTCAGAACCCAGGGGAAGGCATTAAGAGGAAGAATGAGCATGCCAACTAAAGCCAGAGTAGTGAATACCTACAAGCAAAACAAGGAAGCATTTTTAATGTCTTAATCAGTGTGAGGTTTCATCTAGTGTGACCACCCAAATCCAAGCATTGCCAGTTCCTTTCTCTTATGCTGTTATAGCCAATGTCCATATCAGCAAAGTCACAAAGAAAGATAAACACAATCATATTCACGTTCATGTTTACATCAGGAAGTTATTAAAATTATAGTATGAGAACAGAAGCATGTTAAAAAGGACGGTCTCTACCACACGATAGATTGATGTAGCCATCCGTGGCTGGGGACCCTGAGAGCTAGTTAGCCAAACTGTCAGGGAGGAAGGGATGGCTTACCATGATTACTACTTGTCTTAATAACAGAATCTTGCAGAGAGAAATTCAGAATATCAGTATAGGAGCAGTATCAGTACGTACTTAGCAGTCAGATCTGTATCATTCAAAAACAAAACAAGTAAACAGCTTTGAGAGTTGAGTTCAGCTTCACTTTATCCTTCTCACCTTAGCTGCTGTAAGATTGTGCCCAAGCAGGACATAGGTAACAAAGGTGAGGATTGAGATGACGACAGGAAGAGCTGCCCAGGTATACACACACACCGCGTCCAGATACTTCAAGGCCTTCAGGTGACTCAGCTCTTTTTTGCGACTCTGAGTTATCTTCTCTGCAATGTGATGCTCCCAATTATAAAACTTCAGGACTCGGATTCCGAAAAGGACTTCAGTCATTAGCTTTAAAAAGAAAACAAAGCACTCAAGTAAACAATGTCCTAAAACAGAAACTTGGATAATCGTGTTAATTAATTGATAATGATCATTTTATGAAGGTTTAAGTACGTCCCCAGTTTTATTTGTGGATGGCACAATGAACTGTGTTCACACACACAGAGATTTCTGGAAGTGTTCCTGAGCCCATGCACTGACAGAATCTCGCCTGTTTTTAATGCAGTGCCACCGGAGTGCCAAGATCATATTCTTCCAATATTGATTTTCGGCTTTGTACCATGAGCACAGAGATTACTCCAGATTCTTTGAATTTTTTGATGATATTTGAGAGTGGTGAACATCTGCCTAGATGCCCTTTTAATACCCAGTCCTGTTACTGACCTGTTGCTAATTCACCAGATTAGCTGCAAAATGTTCCGCCAGCAGTTTCTTTTTAGTACCACTTACTTTTGTTGCTTTGTCCCAAATGTTTTGAGATGTGTTGCTGCTAATCTTTCCATCATATAGAAAAAATGTCTGACTTTACTCATTTTAGATATTTTCTGTGGTCTATTGTAAAATATGAGTTTATTACATTTGCAAATCTCTGCATTGTATTTATTTACTGTATTTACAACAGAGCGTCCCAACTTTTTGGAATTGGGGTTGTATTAACTTGAAAGCTCACAAAATGAATATGGTTTGTTTGCATAACTGGCATTGACAAAAAATATTAGAACAGCTCTTAGTAGCTGAAAATGGGCACGAGCTGTAATTTATTCTAGTAGCAGTAAATATGCCATTGTACCAGTCTTGAAAGAATTGGTCTACAATCACCCTATAAATAACATTACTAATTATTAGAGAAGAAAGACATAGTTTTCAGTTCAGAAAATGGATGTCATGAAAATGATTGAGTGTGTTTGCCCTGTAATGGTCTGGTGTGCGGTTCAGGGTGCATCCTGCCTTCGCCAAGCGTCGCCTGCCTCCCTGGGCCCCCATTAAGACTAAGCAGTTCAGCAAATAAGTGAGAGAATGAGGGGTATGCCATGAAATGAGAGTTATTTGCGTGGTGCTTTGTAACATATTTTTAAAAAATCATCAAAAGTTTAACATGATAAAAATATTTAAATATCTGACATCCTATTATAAATCAGAAAAAATACAAAAATAACTGAAAGAAAATTCGCAACATCACTTCAGCACTGATATACGCGTAGGAGTGCTCAATCATGTTCATAGATTCTCTTTGTAGCTAAGAACAAATCCCAGATACAGAAATACTGGTGAATGCCAGAATCTTCATGAAAAGTGTGAAAGTGAGATTTAAGAACGGTTTGTGAAAGAGGCCCTTTATGCCAAAAAGACAAAGGGTGGTCCTACCAAATACTGACATAATTTGGTTTTTAACAGTTTTTCACAATATGGAAAACCAACTATTCATTCATTCATTCATTTTCTGAGCCGCTTCAGCCTAATTAGGGTCGCGGGGAGGATGTCGCCCATCTCAGCCAACACTGGGCGGGGGCAGAGAACACCCGGGACAGCTTGCCAGGGCATTGCTGGGGGTAAACCAACTAAACTGTGTCAAAAACTAAAAATATATTAAATTATTAAAATAATACGAAAAAAAGTCATGCACTGCAAGCATTCAGCAGGTTACTTCAACAGTAAACAAAAACAGTACCGCCTTCTTACCTTCACCCTGCTGTCCTTGTGCGTCAGCATGTGTTTATTGTTCTCCAGAATTCGAGCTGCCAGCACCTTATTGAGTGGCACGAGCAGAAAAGCCACACCCAGCCCTCCCAGGAAGGCGATGCCCACCTGAAGGTAAAGCAGGTAAAGGGCCAGGATGAACTGGAATGGAAGACTCCAAACTTCATGGAAGCTGCTGAAAAAATTGACCAATCGGTCTGTGTCCGTGCTCATGTAGTTGACCACCTCACCCGTAGTGAAACGTGCCAGCTCTGAGCTGCTGACCCGAAGAGCTTTGGCATAGATAGTGGACACCACGGCGGCCCGAGCCTGCAAAGCCACCTTTGACACTTCAAAAACAAAGACATTGCGGAGGAATGCTGCTAGGAATGTGCTCAAGAAGAGTCCCACAGCACACCACACACCTTTGCTAAGTGGTGCCCCCTCTGTCTCCATGAAACCCACTAGCCAGCTGAGGAGTACTGGTCCTGCAAACGCTAGTAAGCTGGCCATTAGCTTCAGCACACCAAGGAGGTAGTAGCGTGGTCCAAAAGCCTTGTGGAGCACCCTGAAGAGTGTCACCTCATGGAGAGTTATTTCCTTCGAGGGTTCCTCCGGCCGGACTTCACTGAACAAACTCTGTTGATTGCTCCTGACAAGTGAACTTGTCACTCTGTTTATCCGACACTGTACCCAATATTGACCGAAGCGGTGAACGACAGCTTTGGTCCGTAGCCTTTGGGGCAGTTGGAAAACATCACAGGGTCTCTCGAGCTCTCCACGTTGTCCCTGCCTCAGTTGAACATTCAACCACAGGTAGAGAAACCTGGACAGGCAGCTGCAGCCATCCTCTGCCACCATTTCTCCTCCAGAAGGCTCTGGAGCAATAAGAGGAGCCCCATCATCTGTGTTTATAAGCAGAAGCTCACTTTGTGATGTGTAACAAGGAAAGATGAAGGCCAGCAAGTACAAAAGGATCAGGCCTGCCCTGGTAACAGACAAGACAAATCTTCCGAGGGGCAAGAGGTGCTCAGTACTGAGGTAGGTGCCATCCTGAATGTAAGTAATAAGGGTAAACACTATGTTAGGAACAGGAACAATAGCCAAGATCAGAAACAACGCTGGCCCTCGAGTCCTTCTGTAGACAGATCTTTGCAAGGACAAAACAGCCCCAAAGTGAGCCAGCCATGCAATGACACCACATCCATCAGCCAAGATGTTCGAGTAAACATCCTCTTGGTGCAGCACGAGCACTAATACCAGATCTGTGATAAAAACGAAAACAAGCAGCAATGTAGCAAGAGACCTGAAGATCCAACCAACAGGCAGTGAAGGCAGAGGGGGACTGTGCCTGCAAAACATCAATAATGAGCATTTAGGTAAAATAAAGTGGAGTAAAAACATACAATTTAAAATATTAACCATTATCACAATCTTCATTCATTGACCTTAAGTAACTGCATTATTCTGGAGAGGGACGCACTGAATCTGGTGTCCATCCAAGAAAGGCAGGGTGTGGGGCAGGAACACACCCTGGATATGACAGAAACCTGAGATATGCACGAGTACTTGAGCAAAGGACATTAGGTTCCAGATACATGGAAGATCCACCAAAGATGCAAAGCACCAGGTGTGAAGGTAGTAACTGTCTCTTTAAACATAAAGGCCAGCCAGCAATTAATGCTAGTCTGAGATCTGATGTAATGATCTAACATTTTCTGACCACTATCATGCGGACGCGGGGTACAGGTGGTGTAAGGGTTAGCACTCTTGCCTTACACCAAGAAGGTCCTAGGTTCAAGCTTCGTGGACAGCAAGAGCATTTTTGGCTTAAGTCTGCATGATCTTCCTGTGTTTGTGTGGATTTCCACCAGGTGCTCCAGTTTCCTCAGACCAAAGACATGCACATGAAGCGTGAATACGGCTTAGATATGAATGTAAGGGTGAATGGTTGTCTGTGTTTGTGTTAGCCCTGCAATGAACTGGCTAGCTGTTCAGGGTGTACCCCATTTTTCACTCACAGTCTCCAGTTTCTTCTCATCAACCAGCAAAACAGCAGGTACGTTGAATTGCTTGGTTAAATTGCCATTCGGTTTGAAAAAGTGTGTTGTGTGTGCATGGGATGGACAGGCCTCATATCCTGGATGTATTCCTGCCTCCTACCCAGCGTCCCCAGGATATTCCGAATCCACCTTGGCCATGACCAGTTACTGAAGATGAATGAGTGAATTAATAAACTAACTCATATTGGCAAATCTTTCACTATGGTCTATTTTACAGGCTCCTTTAATACACTCATTTGACCAAAACTTTGTGAAAATCATACTGCAGATTCTTCTTTCCTGTTGTCATAGTCTCTACTCTTCCTGGAAGGATTTTCACTTAATTTGTCAGGATTTGTGTTCATTCAGCCACAAGGGCAGTAGAAAGGTCAGACACCAATGATGGGTGAGAAAGCCTGTAGGTAGTGGATGTCAGGACACTGCCCAGGCCACTTGAGTCTTTAAACAAATAAAATGTCTCACCTTGTTTACATGAGCATTTGTTATGCTGGAACTCTCAGACACTCTCAGGCCGGTCACAACAGTGCATTAATTGTGCCAACCTATGATTACTGTAAATAGTTGCTATAATATTCCTGAACACAATTAATCACCATAATTATTGTATGCTTATTTGCATAAGAAAAACTACGCAGAAAGCGTTTTTCCCGGTTCCGTTGCAGCTCATGTCCTCTCCGCTCTCCTCTCCTGTGTCACTGATTAACACCAGGATGAGGGGCGGAGGGTGACATGGGAGGGCAGGGAAAGCATATTCTCTTTTCTCACCATGTCCTGGGTTCGATTCACGCCTTAGGGGCGTTTCTGTGTGCAGTTTGCATGTTCTCCCCGTGCTTGTGTGGGTTTCCTCGGGGCACTCCGGTTTCCTCCCACAGGCCAAAAACTTGCACAGTAGGTTGATTGGTGGTTCCAAATTGCCCTTAGGTGTGAGTGTGGGTATGAATGGTTGTATGTGTGTTGGCCCTACAATGACCTCGCAAGCTGTTCAGGGTGTACCCCGCCTTCATCCAGAGTCGGCTGAGATGGGCGCCAGCCTTCCCATGTCCCTAACTGATAAGTTAATGTATGAATATTGTATGAATGTATGAATATTTAATCGGTAACATTACTGAGAAATGTCTTTACTGTCCATGACAGTTTAGGCCTAAGAAATAAAAATATTAAGTAATGAAGACAAATATTTACCCAAACAGGGGCTGATGCATCATATGATGCATTTAAACAACACATTAAATCATGGTGCATGCTAAATTTAACCAGTCAAATGCGATCTATCCATAATACTCCATAATATTGTTGGAAACGTCTGGCAATATGATTATAAAGGTCATTTCATGTTGCTTTACATTAAAGCATCAAAAAGATGCAGTGGTAGCTTTTTGTTTCAGTTCTCTAGGTGTGTATCTTACCTCGGCAGGTTCAGATAACAGCCACAGAACACGGCAGTGACAGCGTGCACTACAGATCCACAGATGATGTGGTTAAAGCAGGGACCGAGGGTGCCATTCTGCCACACAGGGAATGGCCAGTCCTCCTCGGTGCCACATAGTTCTGATATGATGCTGGAAGGACTTGAACTTTTGACCGAGTGTCCCTCCATTGCTCTGGATGTCTGAATAACAGTCATGACATGCCATCGGAGTCTAACAACTTTGAGATCAGGCCTGAATCCTGCTACAGCAATGTGGAGCTGTAACAGACACGCATACTGCTGAAAAAAAGAAGAGAAAAAAAAAAAAAAAACTGTTGAAATATCAAGCAGATTGAAGGGATTCATCAAGTTTCCACAAATTTTCAGTTCAGTAAGAGATCTATGAAACACTCATCAGTGCCTTTATTAGGAATTCTTGCTTGGTTTTAATCGCATGAATCCATGAATCTAACTTGCAATGTGTTACTAGTTCAGGCTGGTGGAGGTGGTGTAACAATGTGGGGAATGTTTTCTTGGCACATATTCAGCCTGTTACTATAAACTGAGCATCATGTAAACATCATAGCCTCATTGAGTATTGTTGCTGATCATGCTCATTCCTTGATGACCAGAATTGTACCGTTTTCCAGTTACACAAATATAATACTGGGATGTGGCAGAACTGGAAATTTGTAATACAGAAATGACAGCATGTGAATAGAATTATAGAGGTATGTTTCCAAAAAAAAAAAAAAGGTAAATTATTTTGAAAATAAAGAGAGGGCTTCACCAAGTATTAGTTGTGCTTGTAATCATAAAGAAGTTGTCAGGTAAATACTCGTGTACAATCTTGTGTATGCTGTATTGGAGTATTTTTGGATTTTATTATCATCAGATGCCATCAGAGTCCCATTCGAGACCACACAGGTCACCGGTTAAATCACAAGTCGTAAGGCTGAGATGGACCGTGTGAAGATATTATCATTAATACTAAAATTACAAACCCAAGAGGAATCAGTAGGGACTGTGAGGCTTTCCATGATGTTTATCTGATGATGAAACTGTGTCAAAAAGCCTCAGTACACACAGTTGTCAACAAACACCATTCCACAGAAGAAATACCACCGGTGCTCTGGATTAACTGGCTTTCATATTAAACCGTACGGTGGTTTACTTGGTACTGATTGAGATTAATATTGGTACAGCGTTGTGTTGGAAGGTAAAATGTCACACACTGATATTTTGTGGGACGTTGGTGCTTCAGGCAGTCAGGAAACTTACTGGTGCAAGAAAGAGTTTCACCTACACAGGGCTGGGTTCAAACCCCAGGGCTTTATTTCAATTTCCTTACAGTTTCTACATTTTATTTATCTGTTTATTTGCTTGTATCTTTCATGCTGATGCAACACAGACACATGTTTATCTTTATTGAACAACAAAATGAAGGGTGAGATTTAACTTTGGACAAACTTCCTAAAATCTGCAGCAATACATTTATGATAATATTTACTATTTAATATTATCATTATATTTATTCATATTTATAGCTTCAAAACGAATAACTTACAGTTTATGGTCGTTCATCTCTGGTTTAGTGACAAGTCAAAGCAACTAGCTGTGTCACTGCCTTACTTAAAGAAGAATTAAACTTGAAGAAACTTTACATTTATTTCATTTTATTTTGTTGCAGTTTGCACTTGGTGAACCACAGCACTGTAAACACTGATGCGGAAGTGAGAAAGCTACACTTTCAGTTACACCGTCACCCTTTCAAAATAAAAGTCCGCAGGAAAAAAAAAAAAAAAAAAACACAAATGCAAGCAAAACTCTAATATTCGTCACAAGATTTAGTGCCTTGTCCTCATAGAGGTGAATCCTTTTATCTGGTGAAATATCAGCATCGAGTTTTGCGTGATAATAGTGGCGCCGTCGATATCAGTGCTGGGAACGTGACACTGCCCCAGCGTCTGTGCTCACTTGTGATGGGTGACGTCCGTTTCTTTATTATGGCAGGGGCTATGATCACATCCCATCAAAAGTCTAAAAGCGCCTCATCCTTCAGACTTCCAGATGTGTGTACACACAGCATTTATCGGCAGGAATAAATAATACCATTTACTCATCACCTTCTCACTCAGCCATCTGCCAAACCATTAATTCTGTGGGGTTGGCTGGGTGACACACACAACCTTGTACACTCTCACCTAGGGGAAATTTGGAGCAGTCATTCATTCACTCATTTTCTAAGCTGCTTATTCATAGTTAGGGTTGCATGGAGGCTTGGGCCCATCTCAGCCGACTCTGGGCGAAGGCGGCGTATGCCCTGAATAGCTTGCCAGACCATGCACATACAACCTGTTACAATCAAACCTGAGGGCAATTTTAAAACAGCCAGCTTAATGTGCATGCCTTGGGACTGTGGGAGGAAACCAGAGTACCCGGAGAAAACCTGCACAAGCATGGGAGAACAAGCAAGCTCCACACCGAAACGCCCAAAGTCGGGACGCAAACCTTGACCAAGACCTTGCTGTGAGGTGGACGTGCTGAGCACGATGCCAAAATGATCACCTACCTGTGAAATCATAACATTTCCTCTCTGGAGGACCAGTTCTTTTAATTCATGCAACATGCTGTGAAGCACCGTGGTCCAAAGCAGTAAAAGCTTGTTTCATTTTCTAAGTATTTATGTTCTAAGTGTTAAGCCACATGGTAACTACCCAAGATGTTGGCACGAAGTTCAAATGAGGTGTGGCCTATCTATTTTATTCTCTCCAACACACCTGATTTAGTTCATCAATACACAGTTAACATGTGTTAATGAAGTGTAAACAATATGAAAAGGATCGAGCTAAACTAAAAAGATGAATAGAAAATATGGGATGGGAGTTTAGTTTCAGAGGGATGCTGAGTAGGTCAGAAGATGATAAAGTCTTCTTTCCCCTGAACTCCAAACCAAAGAGTGGCGATAATGTCCAATCGCCGTTAAAAACAATAAACAACAACAACAACAACAACAATGAAACATGTTCCTGAGGGATCTGACTGCAGTGCTATGCAGGACTTCCTTTCTGTGACGTCACATTGCTTGAGCTCGCTGATTCCCGCTGTGTTCCAAAACCCTAACTTTGATCTAAATCTTTAATGAAATCAGTTCATATATTTGTTTCTGTTATTAATGTAATAGGTTTGAGGAAAGAACAAATATTAAGAAGCAACAATAAAACAGTGAAAATAAAAATGTCTGGGTATCTTCTTTAATTCATCAGGCCTATTATTATTATAATTATTAATCTTATTATTATTATTATTATTATTATTATTATTTAAACATGTCTAAGGCTTGTAATAAACGAGCACAGTGCTGATTACCATGATTTGAAAAGAGGCATCTGCAGATAAATAGAACCGAGGATAAAAGTGAGGTGGGTGCGTTTCCTGTAGTGTCCGCTAGAGGGCGGAGTCTCGGAGCGGTTTAAAAGCTGTTGAGA
>JAQMYF010000017.1:17100398-17116837 GCA_030014195.1 Neosilurus mollespiculum | reverse complement strand
TGTGTGTGTGTGTGTGTGTGTGTGTGTGTGTGTGTGTGTGTGTGTGTGTGTGTGTGTGTATGTATGTGTGTGTGTGTTTTAAAATGTTTGCCGTTTATTTATTTTGTGTATTCAGGTGCCATGGAAAATTGGGGCCTTGTTACTTACAGGTAAGAAGAATTTATTAGAGTACAGAATTAGTCCATAGTGTATCGACATCTATGTGTTCACAAAACAAAAATCTAGATTAGTTTTTTTGATAGTGCTGCACTGACAGAAAGCCTACAGTGCCTGTTTTGTGTTGTAGAGAAACAGCTCTCCTGATTGACCCGAAGAATTCGTGTGCATCCTCGCGTCAGTGGGTGGCCCTGGTGGTAGGGCATGAGTTGGCACACCAGTGGTTTGGGAATTTGGTCACTATGGTGAGTGTAATGACCTTGTAAGAGCTTTGCCGCTGTCTGCTGAGTACTGAGCTTAGAACATTTTTCTGTTATTTACAGGCTTCCAATAGGTAATATCATCAAAATCTTTCAGGTGTGCTCCACACATAGACATTCAGGGGGATTTGGTCTTTTTGAAGGGATTTTGTTTGTAGCATTTAAAACATTTTAGTTGCCATTTACCAACATGTTATTTCCCATGCTGTATTTTTTGTTATCTGATTTTTACTGTGTTTTAACTCTGATAACTTGAACTTTTGTTTTTACTCCGAATGTCATTTAATTCACATAAAATGTGCAACCTTGAATAAAAAGAATTATACCCTAGGCATGTAATCTGCTGATCTTCTAATTGTTTTTTGGGATGAGTTTACTGTAGTAACCTTTACCCAGACTGTAAACATCATCTGACAGTATGTCGATCTACACTAGCTTGTAGATAGGCCTGGTTTTCATTTACTGATAGTGTGTTTCTGCAGGAATGGTGGACCCATCTCTGGCTTAATGAGGGCTTTGCGTCATGGATCGAATACCTCTGTGTGGATCACTGTTTCCCTGAGTATGACATCTGGACGCAGTTTGTATCTGCTGACTACACCAGGGCTCTGGATCTGGACGCTCTAGATAACAGTCACCCAATTGAGGTTGTGTTTTTCATTTTTCAGAACTCTGTACATGCTTTTTTATTTTTTGTTACTTTAATAACAAGAAGAATTTTTGTTCTTATTTAGAAACTACTTAAATCTGTCTGTTTGATTCTGAAAGGAGTGTAATCTCTCCTATAGCATGATTGTTATGAGAATTGAGTGTTTTAATTAATGCCTAAATTTCAGATTTTTTTGTTTAATTAAAAGTTGTGCTAACTGCTAATATTAATTCATAAGAATAACCCTTTTTTAAAGTAAAAACTAATTAAGTCAGGAACAGTTATTGTGGTGGCACAGTGGCATAGTGGTTAGCACTTCCACCTTGCAGCAATAAGGGTCTGGGTTTCATTACTATGCTCTGAAGTTTCTCTGTAGTTTGCATGTTACTGTGCTTGCACGGATTTCCTCCGGGCACTCCGGTTTCCACCCACAGTCTAAAGACATGTACATCAGGCTTTTATGGTTATTCCAAATTGACCCTAGGTGTGAGTGTGAATGGTTGTGTGTATGTGTGTTGCCCTGTGTTGGTCTGGTGAGCTATTAAGCTGCCTTTGCCCAGTGTCGGCTGTGATAGGCACCAGCCTCCCCGTGGCCCTAGTAGGATTAAGTGGTTCAGCGAGTGAGTGTGTGAGAGTTTTTGTGTTATGAGTAATTGTAATTATTAATTGTGTTGCTAGGCCGCAAAAGCAGCTTTTAATGTCTGTTCATGATGACAAGTGTTTAGGGATTCAGTTTATGAGTGCAGAAATGCCTCAGCTTATTAATTTAAAATGCTTTTTCTTCATGCGCCCCATTTTAAAACAACTGCTGTTGGTCATCCTGATTTCTTACACTTAAATTACTGACTCAGATTTAAATTTAAATCCCATAGTCATTGATTTATGCATGTTTAGTTGTAGTGGGAAGTCCTGAATACTCTGAAGTGTTGTTTATTTGTAGCTATGCACTGGTGTAGCCTACTTCTGTCTACACACAGGCAGATTGGTTACCGCATTACCATACTGAGACCTGGATTTAGCCTCATGAAATAGAAGTTTGTGTTTAATTGGGTGTTTCTGTGTCCTAAATGGCAGGTTAATGTAGGACATCCCTCAGAAGTGGATGAGATCTTTGATGCCATATCCTACAGCAAAGGTGCTTCTGTAATTCGCATGCTGCACAATTACATAGGAGATGAGGTAAGAAAAAAAAAACAAGCATAGGAATCATTTACTCTTGACAGCTTGAATGAGTAGTGCACTAGTTTAATCCAGGTTGATTTTTAGACAATAATTAGGACAGCCTTTTGTGTGTCTGATTAACGGTTTTCTTTTTGTGCTTCTAGGATTTTAGGAAGGGAATGAACACTTATCTTTTGAAGTTTCAACACAAAAATGCATCCACAGGTATTGTGTGTGTTGTTTTGTACACCTTTTATGAGGCCCAAATGTCCCTACAGGGATAGTAAAAATCAAAACTTTTGACCCTGATTGGATGGACCTTACAAGAAAGTAAATTTTTTTTGCAAAATGAAAAGAGCCATTTTTTAAAATCTGTAAGAAAAAATATTATCCCTTGCAGTGATCAGGGTAACATGCTAGTCAATTATAGACCACCGTGTCATATTTAAGCTGCATGTAGTTAATGAGTATTCATTTATTAAGTCAAAGTACCATTGAGGAATGAAATCTAAGACAAACATTGGTATTACAGATCACTTTTACAAAAATGCTGCCAAAATCTTTTATTAGGATTTGTTTTAAAATCTAAAAATATAAACAACACTACTACTGCACTGGTGGAGCAGTTAATAAACATATTGTAGAACGCTTGAAGTAATTTGTCAGCTGTGGGGTTTTATAAATTAGTCCTTAATGCTGTAAAAAAAAATTTTTTTTTTTTTTTTCTCCAGACCTTTGCTCATGAGATGTCTGTCTCCAAGTTTTAATATTAAAGAAATAGATTTAGTATATGCTACACATGTACAGCCTGAACTGATTGGTTCACTATCTTGGGGATATTAGACATTATTCTGAGTGGATGATGCTTGAATTAAAACAGCTGACTTACAGTTTGTCATGGTCACTTGGTGCAGTGGGTGACAATCTCATGCTTTGAAAACGCAATAAATAAACCATAATTTTGTTTTAGTTTGTTTTTATGTTTCTACATAATATGTAATGAGTTAGGAAATTTTTTTTGTTTTCATGTAGTGTATACTTAAACTATGAGTTGAAAAAGACATTGTTATATGGCATTTATGCACCTGCTCTCTGAGCTCATTGTGGAGCTTACCTGGTTCTGTCATGGTTTTAAAGTTTAAATAATTAATTAAACTCATGAGAAAAAACATCTAGTTTTAGTGTGCTTTTTTGCTCATGCTCCCTTGTAGTATATACTACAACATTTAGCTCATTCAGGCTCAGTGGCTGTATCTGAATTAAATAGTCCCCTTCATGTTCTGTTGTCTTGAATTTGCATTATATAGGTTTATTTTTTAAGCATGTAGTATATTGATGGAATTTATAAACTGCCTTGAGTCTTCAGTCATAAAAGTGTGATGAAGGTTTTTGTTGTATACTCAGTACAGGGCAATATGCTGTCAGTATTTGTCTGTAAATGTTTTGTGGAAAGATATATTTGATTACAGAACAAGTATTTCTGTAAATCTTCCTTTTACCCACAACACTTCTCTGTTTTGTTTTTGGGGGTTTTTTCCCTTTATTTTGCATATTCCCTTATTCTGGTCTCTGTTTCAGAGGACCTGTGGGACTGTTTAGAACAGGCTAGTGGGAAGCCCGTTGCTGCAGTGATGAGCTCTTGGACTAAACAGATGGGGTACCCCATCATAGTAGTGGATCAGGAGCAGGTACAGTAACTGCTTTATTACTGAATAAAGAAGAGAGGAAAATGTCTTGGCAGTGTGACTAGAATTTACTTTTTATGAAATAATAAATGTGTTATAAATGCATATTATGTAAAGTATATTTGCATATACCTGGGTTGCAGCGTTGATTCAATAATAATGCATATTTTCGTTCCCTTTTTTTTTTCTTTTAGCAAGGAGACGACCGGGTGCTGAAGATATCTCAGAGCAAGTTCTGTGCTAGTGGACCACATAATGGTAAGATTATTTCAGTGAATATAGTATTATAATATTAGTTGGATCTGTTTTTTATAATGTAAATAAGTTCCCAGGCATGAAGCATGAATACTTGCTTTCTGTTCTCATATGTTGTGTGTATGTGTACCAGGAGAAGACTGCCCCAGCTGGATGGTCCCAATTAGCATCTGCACCAGTGAGGACCCCAGCTGCTCCAAGATAAAGGTTCTGCTGGACCGACCTGAACTTACGGTCACTATTCCTAACCTGGGACCAGATAAGTGGGTCAAGGTCAGATCGCTTTTTCCCTGTATGCATGTGTATGGAGTCAACATTTGCATTGATGAGACTTTGTGAAAATGTTTAGCATGCCGTTAATGAGAATTTAGGACATGTGAATCATCTTTCTTCATCTTGTTGTAGCTTAATCCAGGCACAGTAGGCTTCTACAGGGTCCAATACAGCCCGGCCATGTTGGCTAGTCTCCTGCCAGGAATCCGAGACCTTACACTGCTCCCTGTAGATCGTCTGGGCCTGCAGAATGACCTTTTCTCCCTGGTAAGCCTGCTTTTACACATCAGCACACTATATTATTGATTTTTACAACACATCCATTAATACTTATGTGTATGCGAGTTTGGTAGCCGTTGACATGACTCTGCATCCAATATTTAGAAGAAAATTATAGCAAAGCCCTTTTCAAGAGATCATCTCTGTGTCTGGCAGTCTCGGGCAGGTATGATCAATACGGTGGATGTGCTGAAGGTGATGGAGGCGTTTGTGAATGAGCCAAACTATACGGTGTGGAGTGACCTGAGCTCCAACCTGGGTGTTCTCTCCTCTCTGCTTTCCCACACTGACTACCATGATGAGATCCAAGAGTTCATCCGAGACCTCTTTACCCCGATTGGCCTAAAATTGGGCTGGGACAACAAACCTGGCGAGGGTGAGTATAATAAAAAATTTAATTAAATTAAAAGCTGCTTTTAAGAAAGATATTAACTTCCTGTTTCTTATTTCCTGGAACGGTGCAGGCCATTTGGATGCTCTGCTTCGAGGACTTGTTCTAGGAAAGCTGGGGAAAACAGGACACAAGGCCACGTTGGAGGAGGCTCGTAGGAGATTTAAAGACCATGTGGAAGGCAAGCAGATCCTTCCCGCCGACCTCAGGAGTCCAGTAAGACATGCACGGCTAAGCACATTTAGACCCTTTTCATTTAAACTGCAGATATTTTACACCTCCTCTCTTAAACATACTCCAGAGGATCTGTTTGTGCTTTTCCTGTCAAATGATGAATAGCGTAGTAGAAGTTATACTATGACTATGCATGATTGCACTGATTTCCCTGAAGAAGCATTGTACAGGCAGTTTATTTATTTATTTATTTTTGTGCTGTTTCAGGTTTATCTAACGGTTTTAAAACATGGTGATAGCACATCGCTGGACACTATGCTAAAGGTAATTAAATGTTTTTATCGTGGGATTTTGTAAGTTATATTTTGCATCGTACTGTGTGATGTAGCAGTAATTTACTGTACTTCGTCTCCTGTGTCCAGCTCCATAAACAAGCAGACATGCAGGAGGAAAAGAATCGCATCGAAAGAGTTCTAGGAGCAATCTCATCTCCAGACCTCATCCAGAGAGTGTTGACCTTCTCTTTGTCGGTATGATGGAGCTCTTGATATCACACAGATTTGCACAGGGTTTACTGAGCAAACATACTGGATTAGAATTTTGGACACATAGACACGCACATTTTTATATATATATATATATATATAGAGAGAGAGAGAGAGAGAGAGAGAGAGAGAGAGAGAGTTGCTATTTTTGAAAACTTTTTTTGAAAAATGTGTAATTTTACACTAGGTTTTATTTGTGTGTGTGTGTGTGAGATAGATATAGATATATATATATACACTGTGTATATATATATATAAAATATAAAAGCTAGTGTTATAATACATAACATAAAACATTTTTCTTGTCACAAAAAATTTTGCAGTTCTTTGCAAATGTATTTTTCTGCTGTAAGCGTTTGCAAGCAGTTGTAACTTGGGTCACTGAAGTTGTTTTTTGACCGCCAAGTAGTGAACACAATGCTGGGGAGGGTTTGCTCACCTTTTTTTTATAGGGTTGGGCCCATCACTTATCCTTTTTCCTTCCTTGTCTTCTGTTGTAGGATAGCTACAGCAGCAGGCAGATATAGCAGTTCATCCCTAAGGGCAACAGCACGTTGGGCTTCTTCCTGACAGAAATCTATTTCCATTTCTGGAAGTCCATCTTCTATAGCTGGGGAGGGTTTGCTCAGTCTTTTTACAGAGTTGGGTGTTTGAATTACAATTGCAAAATTTGCCTGAAATTTGCCTGGTATTTTACCAGGAGTGTACAGAATGTCCCAGATGTTCCAAACAGTGACAAAGAGTGGCATATAATTGCTAATTGTCGCTACACTGTTGCTAACATTTGCTAATAGCTGCTAATGTTCAGCAACTGTCTTTTGCAAACACTTTCACAAACATTGAGGCAAATGTTTCTAATTGTTGCTAAATATCACTAACGTCAGAGACGAACCCTGATTTTCATCAACATTCGTCAAAAAGGTTGGCGAACCTGAAATTTGCTACATTAGTCAGCATTTGCTGCTCCGTGAGATACAGGCTTTGACTCACCTTTATTTATTTTGCTGGTCAAGGAAGAATGATATTTCATTGTTGACTGTATGAAACGGCATGATAAAATGACAATAAAGGAATCTTATCTTGGCTGCTAAACCGGTTAATGGAGCACTGTGTTCATGACTGTCGAAATAGCACTCCTGAAGTCAGGACTACACTCTGTCTTATAAATAATAATATGCTCTGAGCAATTAACAGCCAAGTTCACAGCAGCACACCTGAAGCCTTCCTGTACTATGGATTTCAATTTTTTTTTTTTTATGCTGACTCCGTGTGTGTATAGGAAGAAGTTCGTCCGCAAGACACTGTGTGTGTGATCGGCGGCGTGGCTGGGAGCAGCAAGCATGGTCGCAAAGCAGCTTGGAAATTTGTTCGAGATAACTGGGAGGAGCTTTATAACCGCTACCAGGGTGGATTCCTCATATCTCGACTCATTAAGGTGAGCCTGTATACACAGTGTGTAATCTAGTTTGTATTAAACTGCATTCCAGTTTGATTTCCAAGATGTTTCATCTTTGTGTAAATGTTCTTGCTAAACACAAGTTAAACACAAACCATAACAGAGTCTTCCAGTTTCAGAATTTTAATCAACACCTGCTAATATTTAAAAAATAATAAGAAGAATGAATCACATTTTCATGTTTCTGTCCACCTGTTGTCCAGCTCACTGTTGATGGGTTTGCAGTAGACAAAATGGCTGCAGAAGTTAAGGTAAGTCGTTTGTATACGAGTTTGTATTGATATGATATCACTTCTCAGTCATTACATGACTGTAAATGGTGCTGTTTAACTCACGCTTATGTGTCTGCGTGGGTTTGCAGAGTTTCTTCGAGACTCACAATGCGCCAGCAGCCGAGCGCACCGTGCAGCAGTGCTGCGAGAACATTCTCCTGAACGCCACCTGGCTCAAGCGGGATGCTGAAGACATCCATCAGTACCTTCTGCAGCGCAAAGCGCAGTCAGTGTGACCATTAAACTCTGACCCCAGTCTCTCCTGACCTGCACACTCACTCACTCCAATCTCCCGGCAATCATCGCTGCCTCCGCCAGTTCGCCAAGCAGAGAGCGAGAGTATTCAGAAATTCAGAAGGCTTTTTTTTTGTTGTTTTTTCTTTATTATATCATGACAATTAAAGCACTGTAATTACATCTTGCGAATTACCCAAGAGAAATCAAAATCGACAAATATGATGACTTATGTTGTACCCTGTTCTGCCTGCTGGAAAAAATGCAAAGATCTAGAAGATGCTAAGATCTTGATTGTTTTTCTTTTTTTTTTTCCATCTTTTTCTTCTTTCTTTTTTTTCCCTTTTTTTTTTATTTTAAGATGGTAATGCATGCATTTGGTTTTTACAATAAGCACTTCTTCATTCAGACAGCACTACTATACATTTTGCTATGGACCTCTACATCCATTTCCACCTTCGTATAACTGTGATTTTGCTCTTCCACCTATAAAGAGGCATGCTTGCAATGGTTTCAGTTCACTGTTTATTTTTACTTTTGTACATTTTCTGTGCACACAGTATCTTTCTTCGTCTACTGTGTCATCCTTTATGATGGCTGTAGCCATTTTAATTTTATTATTTTATTTTTTTTGTAGAGTTTCTTTGAGGCAGGGCCTGGCAGAACGGGGTTAGAAATCATGGTGTGCTTGTAAAAAGGACTTTTGACAGTAAGTGGCACTAATCCCAGGTGCTGGAAAGGTTCGAACAAACCGAATGATGGTAAGAATGGTACTGTATGTATATCGTTTTAATGCAAGCGTTTGTGCTGAGACCTGATCTGTTTTGTGACACTTGTTCTTTCCTTCTTTGTCTGTATGTAAGAATCCCTCATTCACAAAACACCCCCTCTCAAATATCTACAGAATAAAAAATAAATAAGCATAGAAAAGAAAATAATACAAGTAAGAAATAAAAACAGAAACAATTTAGATGCCCGTTTCTGGGCAAGAGGTTTTCTAAAGTCTATATTCAACACTTTGAGAATAGCACCTGAAGTAGAATAAACATCTTTTGGAATATTTTAACCCTGTAAAAGCTACACCAAGAAAAAACAATGGCTTTTTTGTATCAGTTTTGGCAACAATAACAATGTTTGTTTTTGTTTAAACAATCCCATAATTTTTTTTTACATACACACCTCTACCAGACAGTTGAGATTAGTATTTTAAAAAATATATATTATTAGTTCTACCAAATGTTAACCCAGAACATTAAAGGGTTAACTCAAGTTATTTCCCACTTTAAAGTAATGATCATTTACTCCATTGTTCCTATTGTTCTCTGAGGCCTTAAATCAGTTCAAATGGTTTGCAAATGTACACACCAGATTAGTAATTTTAATAAAATGGGCATGCAGATGTCGATGAGACACACATAGCGCATATATTAATTCAGAGTATATTTGATGTGGATTTTATTATACAGGAGATCAAAATGTCTGACTCCTTCAAACATTTGTGTTTTTGTTTAAGGACAAAATTCGTGTAAATTAAAGATGAAATAAAAGAAAAAATAGTCTGAAAGAGAGTTTGTGTGAATGTCCCTGTTAAGGATTTAAAATACTTACTCTCCCTATTAATTGCTGTTAATACTAGAACTATTTAGCACTATTACAATTACACTGTTAACAAAACAAAGATGCCGAGTTTAGAAATATATTTCAGTTATTATTTGTTTGTGGTTCATGTGCATAGCTTTCTTTTCGTACCCATGTCAGGTTCATGTGTGGATATAACGTTTAAGTAAATGGATGATTAATGCTTCCCAACCAGTTTGAAACCCAGTTCAAAGTGAAAGGGTGAGGTTTGTTTTATGTCTACAAGAAATTATTTGTGGTTCTGAGTTGAGCCTGTGTTTTGGGTGTAGAGTAAATATTGACGCTGTGGGTTTGCCTGAAGAATCTCTACTAATTATAATTTTAAGTATGTTTGAAGAGGAAAACTTGCATTAAAGTATGTTTGTTCTCCATTTAACCCTTTTCCCTGTAGAAAGTCTTACTACGCACATTTAGCGTGTACTGCCTATATTAACTTTCCAGCCATCTAGCCAGATGTTCCTCCCACCATAAACTGCATGATGGCAGTGCATTATTGTAGCACAGAAAGGAGTGGTTGGATCACTGCTGTTTAAAGTTACAACAGCAGGATGCAGTCATTTTAATATTGATTTAGAAAATGTGGTGAATTTTTTCCTCAAAAAAAGAACCTGACAAAATATGTGAAGGTGGTGTCAAGTTTGTGACCTGTTTACTAACTTTGCCTTTCCTATTAAATTTAATTTGTTGTTATTTAATTGACCACATCTGAAGACTTGTATGCAATCATGCACAGAGTTAGAATTCACCCTACTTCAATTACTTAAATTACAGGTTGATTTTTAACCTGAGCTTTATTACTACTACTACTTTTTGTACTACCATTATTACAACTGCTATTATTATTATTACTGTTACCTTACCATAACCTACTAGCACTACCGTTGTCTGTGCTTGTATTACTGTTACGTTCCACCACTACAATTCTCTACTATTATTACTAATATTTTTGGTACCTACTTCCACTACTGTTGCTTGTTACTATTACTCCAACCATGCCACCTTTACTAATATTACTGTTACCTACTACCCTTATCACTATCTCTATTACTATACTTTTGGTATAACCAATATTACAGCTAACTACTTCCACTACTGCTACCTCAACTATTACTACTTATTACTACAACCCTGCCACCTTTACTAATATTACAATTACCTGCTACTTCTACTTCTACCTATACTATTATTACTACCTCTACTAATATTGTGACTCCCTAATATCATTGGTGATTCCACACTTATAATATATAATAAGCAAAAATCTCTCTGTATATCACAGAAAATGCACTGTATGGCCTAGAGTATATGGATACCTGACCCTAAGAACGAAATTCACTTGAGCATCTCTTTCCCAACCCATACGCATTACTATTGTTCCCTCTTTGCTAATTTAACACAGTCTCCACTCATGTAGGAAGGTTTTCCACTAGATTTTGGTTGGATGGCTGATTGTATTTATGTTCATTCAGCCACAAAAGCACAATTGAGGAGACCTGGCATGCTGTCAGCATTCCAACTGATCTCAGAAGTGTTAAGGGGGATTGAATGGGATAATAGACATCAAAACCAAGAAAGATCCAATGCACTCAATTTTGTTGTAATTTTCATCATTTGCATAAACCGATCACTCACTTCACTGAACAGCTTAATCCTGCTAGGATCGTGAGGAGGCTGGTGCCTCAGCCAACACTGGGTGAAGGCAGGGTACACCCTTAAGAGCTTGCCAAACCATCACGACAACATACACCACCATTCACACTCACACCTAGGGTCCATTTGAAACAGCCAGTTAGCTTAATGTGCATGTCTTTGAGACAAAAACTCTAAAATCACTGTGGGAGGAAACCCATGCAAGCACGGGGAGAACATGCAAACTCTGCATGGAAACACTCCAGCCCAAGACCTTCTTGCTGTTAGGTGGCCGTGCCATCCCATAAACCAGTCAGTCACATAAAAATAGTAAGTACTCCCTTACATTTTTCATACCTTGCCTGTCAGTCTGGCAAGTGACTTAAAAGGTTTCTGATTTATTTTACATATAATAATACATGTATTGGATGTTTTGAACTTTTAATGAATGAAGGTTTTTTTTTAGATTCAGTACTTTATAGATCCTTAACAGGAAAGTGCTTTGTTACAGCAGCAGCACCCAACACCAAAAAGAAATTAAATTAAAATTAAAAAGGGACTAGTGAAATTAAGAAGGAAGCATAAAAAAAGAGCCAAACAAAATATGCAGAATATACAGAATATTACACAGGATATTGCACATGAGCTAAGAGCCATTCATGTGTGAAAAATAAAATATTTCACCATTTGCTAATAACAGAGAGCAGACTGTATTTTAGGCGGCACGGTGGAGTAGTGGTGAGGATGTCTGCCTCACAGCAAGAAGGTCCTGGGTTTTTCCCATGGTTGGGAAGGGGTTTCCTCCCACTGTCCAAAGATATTCACATTAGGTTAATTGGCTGTTTTAAATTGCACATGGGTTTAAGTGTATGTGGGTGTTGCCCTGCGATGGTCTGGTGAGCTGTTCAGGGTGTACCCCACCTTTGCCAAGTTTAAGCTGAGACAGGCTCCAGCCTCCCTGAGACACTTACAGGATTAAGTGGCTCAGCAAATGAGAGAACACCAGCTTCACAATGCTCTTGTAGCTGAATGAACAGAAATGCCCATAGCCATGCTCCAACATCTGGTGGTAAGCCTTCCCAGAAAAATGGTGATTATTATAACAGGAATGGGAAATTTCCATGAGCACATAGGTGTGATAGTGAGGTGTCCACAAACGTTTGGCCATATATTGTGTTTTTCAAGGCTGCGTAGTGTATGGTACGTCCGCCTCACAACAAGGGTCCTTGGTTCGAGTCCTGGGCTCGGGCGTTTCTGTGTGAAGTTTGCATGTTCTCCTCGTGCTTGACTGGATTTCCTCTGGGTGATCCGGTTTCCTCCCTCCCTTGCCCCAAGTTGTGGGTGTGAATGGATGTGTGTGTGATGGTCATCACCATCACACCCATGTGTGCCCTGTGATGGTCTGGCTAGCTAGTCAGGGTGTACCCCGCCTTCGCCCAGTATCGGCTGAGATAACCTCCAGGCTCCCCGCAACCCTAATAGGATCTCGGCAAACGAGTGAGTGAGTGTGGTTTTTTTTTTAATTTATTTAAATTTTTTTTAATCCCTGCAGAGCGTTATCAGTGTTAGGTTATCAGTGACCAGTGTTCTGTCCTCCCAGCCACTAGGTGGCGCGGCTTTCTCACTTTACTCACTAATACAAATATAAGCGGCAGACGAAGAAGAAGAAAAGAAAAATGGCGACGTCCATCTGTAGGACGTTAAAGTTCCTTCATCAGGGCACATGCAACAATTTAAAGGTAGGAGATTATGTTTTTTTTATGAGTATTTTCAAGCCATACTACTAATTTTAATGTGCAGCGCTGTTTGACTTTCTGGGCGAGAACTAAAACAAGTAGAAATGAACTAACAGACCGAGCAGAAGCCTCCTTTCTCTTCTCTCTGGTTTTAAGATCTGCTGTTCAGTTTTGGTGCACAGCAGATTATCACAAAACAGCTTTACAGAAATCCAAATGTAGGTTTATATTAAGGTCCTTAGTGACATCCAAAACAAACATCATTGAGACACGAATTGTGTTGAATGGTTACTCTACCAATCATGGTTTGATGTGAGCATCATAGAGTTCATGATTTCACTGGAGAATTGCTGTGTAGACTTTCCAGGTAAAATTATCCACTGAAGAAGAGAACTGGGCTTAAACTGTTTTGTGCAGGTCTTTGGAGTATTCATATCACACCATGCACACCAGCAGAATGAGAGAAACATGTACAGAAGCTTCGAACAGACATAAGAATAAATCAGGCACGTTTGGAGGGCGGGACTACTGCAGCAGTAGAAGTATTGACCGTAATGATGTAGGTGATTCGTGTTGTGATGTCTCTGTATGCATGCAGTGTGTTGGGCCTTTCCTGAATGTGCAATGGCCCCAGGTTGCACTGGTTCCTGTTCGAACCAAAAAGCGCCACTTCATCCCTCCGGCTGTGGGACTGAAGGAAAAGTCACATAGTGAACAAGAGGCAAAGTTGCGTGCAGCAGGAGTGGTCATCAGACAGGAGTACATGGAGAGACCTATCAACATTTCATGCACAGGTACCTATTGGTTTCAGTTCAGTGCCTGAAATAACATGACCTCACATGGAAGCAGTAGAAATCACCCTGCCGAGCTTATCGGGTCTTGGTGATCTGATGCCATGCTTTATTGGAATCCATTATTTAGAGACAAGAAAGGCCAGCTTTAATCACACAGTGGAAACTATTCACAGTTGTGCTTTGTTGACTTTATTTTTTTTTAACCATTTTAAATAATTGTGAAGTTATGATGTAATGTTTGTTTTGCATGACTGTGGCAGCTGGAATCTTCGATCCGTACATTCCTCCAGAGGGAGATGCTCGTCTTTCCTCTCTATCCAAAGAAGGGCTGAAACAGCGCACAGAGCAGCTGCGACAGAGTGCTGCCTCACAGCTGGCGTAAGAATTATCAGCATCTTACACATGCTACAGAATTCTCTTTTCTAATACTAGAAAAGGCAGAGGGGTCAGACAAGATGGATTTGATTTTGACTCAATCAGAGCAGTTTGTTTAAAATTGTTCGAATGAGTAAAAATAAATTCATTCATTCATTTTTCTGAACCGCTTAATCCTAATTAGGGTCGCGGGGGGGCTGGCGCCCATCTCAGCCGACTCTGGGCGAGGGCAGTAAAAATAAATGATTAAATAAAATTTATAGTGTGATGCTTGATCTTGTATAGATTTATGCTCAGTTATGTTTTGTACCCTGTTCAGTCCTGTAACATTTCTTCTAATATTTCTGGGATTTCTTCTAATATTTCTTTGCAAGGATGCGCAAAATAAAGGAGCATGACCCAGACTTCTCTTCAAAAATGTTTGCAGTGAAAGCCCAGGAAATCTTCATTGAGGCTCATTTAGCTCTAACGCAGTAAGCCTTTTGGTTTCTTCTTTTTTTTAAGCTCTTTTAAGTGTTTGAAAAGTGTCCACCAGTTTGCCAGACACTCTTGTATTCATTATCTCTGCCATGTGATGTTTTGATGTGTATAAATTCCTAAGGGACATGTAGCACCATTTCCCTTCTCATCACTGCTTCTGACAAACGTGAGAGTTAATTAATAGTTATGTGTCTGTTTTCGGCAGCTCATGTTGATTTTATCTAGTTGAAATTGGACCTGGGAAGTATGTGACCCATGCTTTTATGAATCAGTGGTGGAGTGGTTGGGTCTGGCCAGTAAACGTTTATCATTTGTGCTGTTTATTACTTCTAGTACTTGTGGTATATTTCAGTTTTGTTTTTTTTAATCACTGCTTGCCATGATTTTTTTTATTAGTAGTCTTGACATCTCTGATTAAACTCAATCAGTGATCCAGAATTTTCTCATTTGGATTCATACCAAATAAACAGGTTTGAATTAAGTTCAAGTGTCCCCTGAAAACAATATTTCCCCCCGTGTCATTATACCTCGTCCCATTCTTATATTTTAATACGTCACTATTATTTTTATTTTTATGAATATAAGTCGAATACAAATGTGCATTTAATTTCTCCATTCTTTCAGGTTCAACAAAGGCAAACTCCATTCTTTGGTCACGGAAAGGTGTTACCCTGTATGTCAACCACTTTTATGGTGCTCGCGCTTAAAGGGGCCGGTTCACTGTTTCCCAGAATCCGATCCAGTATTTTTTGTTATAAAAGCATGTTTAAAACATTCACGAATTCACCGTCCGAAATTCATCTTGAGCTTTTTCTTTATCAGCTTTAAACAAAATATGCATCATCTAAATAAGTTAAAATACATGGATTTATTATATCATACACGGGAATGGTGCAAATGCACTGGTGGACAATTAACCTCAGACTTGATGGATGTCACAAAAATAAATATTCTGTGACAGCCACCTCACCTTTTGGTGCATAATAGTTTTATTATGTACTACACAGTAACCTAAGCAAAAAAAAAAAAGCACACTAAACTGATTTTTTTTTTGTTTATTTATTTTTTGTATGTTACACTACAAATAAATACAAGCGAAAGAAACTGCCTGCTTGAATGTCAGATTCAAGCGTTATCCACTCAGAATAATCGTTTATATTCCCAGATAGTGGACCAGTCTGATTGTGCCATTCCTGTGTGGTACATACCGATGAACATCATTCAGGAGGAAGCCTGAATCAATACAGCAGAAAAAAACTCACGGTTTATCATGGTCACTGATTTTGAAATCCTAGTAATTAGGCAAAATGCTGTCACAAAAAATACAAAGAATAAGTAATTAAAAAAAGTTAAGTAAAAAAAAAAAAAAAAAAACAAATGGAATAAGTAATTTTTCAAGGTAAAAAAAAAAAAGACAAAACATTAAAAGATTCCCTAGTGGTGTGCTCATGGCCATTATCATGCTTTAAAAAGAAAAAAAGAATTATATGCCTCAAGCTCAGTGGATTTTACTGAATAGTCATATCCCTCTTACCCTCAGAGAATAATTGTTTTATATATAGATACTTTGATAAAACAGCACCAGTGTCATGTCCCAGTTTAATATCTGTGGTTGAATTGTTTTTGGAACATCTCTGGCATTGATACTACTTGGCCAACTAGCATTCTGGGAAGAGTGAGGCAGCCCCTTTAATGTGTAAATGTTATGATTGTATTATTAATTAAATAATTTATTTATTTTTCACTTCCATCGCGTTACATGTTTGTGTAAATTGAATCTTGGGCTGTTTTCAGGCTGCACCTGTAACCAGCTTGCACTGTGTTGTAGGAGATGGTTCGAGGAAATAGGTATAAAACGCTTCGCTGGCGCTTTGTTGAGTCTCTGGAGCCGCCACGATTGGTCCATGCCAGATGTCCGGACATGATCAGTAAGGGTAATCTGTATGGGCAGGTGACGATCCGTATGCATTCGAGACAGGTGAGTTAAATGGGGGAAA
>JAQMYF010000017.1:17085200-17095856 GCA_030014195.1 Neosilurus mollespiculum | reverse complement strand
CAGGTTTCTCCCTTAGAGATAGGGTGAGAAGTTCTGTCATCCAGGAGGAACTCAGAGTAGAACCGCTGCTCCTTCGCATTGAGAGGAGCCAGTTGAGGTGGCTTGGGCATCTGATTAGAATGCCTCCTGAACGTCCAACTGGGAAGAGACCCCAGGGTTGATGCTGAACACGCTGCAGGGACTAGGTCTCTTGGCTGGTCTAGGAACGCCTCTGTGTCCCCCCAGAAGAGCTGGAGGAAGTCACTGGGGAGAGGGACATCCGGACCTTAGTGCTTAGGCTGCTGGCCCCACAACCTGACCCCAAAACAAGTGGAAGGTCACTGACTGATGACTGACTGTGTTAAAATATTTTCATTTCATTTCATCTTCCTAACCGCATTATACTTTTTTAGGGTTACAGGAAAGCTTGGGCCCATTCCAGCTGACTCCAGGGCAAAGGCAGACTTACACCCTGAAAAGTTCACCAGACCATAATAGGGCCCAAAATCTAATTTTGTGACTAAAACACAATGGATGCTAATTTGGTGCTAACATGATACTAACATAAAGGATAAAAAAAACCTTTGTTTGTGAACATGACAATGCCCTCGTGTACAAAGTGACATCCATGAAGATGAGGTGTGCCATGGTTGAACAGGAAGAATTTGATTTGTCTGCACAGTGCCTTGACCTCAACCTCACTGATCAGCTACAGGATGAAATGCAGCACTGCACCCCTGACCTTCTTACTTGGCATAAATGCCTGACCTCACTGAAGCTCCTGTTGCTGAATGAAGAGAAATCCTACAGACTCACTCTAAAAAAAGTGTTCTCAGAAGATTAAAGGTTATTATAACAGCAGTGAAGGACTAAATCTAGAGCCCGAATAATCGAATGTTGAAAGAATGTTAGGTTGAATGTTAGGTGTCTGTGGCTGGTGTTGTAAGAGTAGTGTGGCTGCTTTAATGGATGAACAGCTTCTTATTGTGCATGTTAGCATTCATTTCAACCCTGAAGTTAACATAAATAAATAAGTCTCCCCTGTGTTTCCTGACTATTAGCTGATTTCTGCATTCATTTGTATCACTTGTCTTGTTACATTAATTATCCGTTTAACGAGTTCATGTTCCATGCTCCCGTTTATGTTTTGTGTTGATTTACTTGACAAAAGTTCATCTGTCTACCTGAGTTAGATTATGTTTTTTTATACTGTGTGAGTTAGAGCAGTGGTGTATGGTTTATGTTTTGGGTTTCAGTTTCGTTATAAATAATAAATGTTTTTTTCATTGCTGCCCTTCATAATGCAAGTTAGTAATACATAACAGCAAGTCAACATCATTTCAGCCAAGGGACAGGCTTATTTGTTTTCCTGTGAGGGGCATGTGTGGACACTGGACAGGACACGGGAGAATCCTCCTGGTCATATTCCATGCCTATGTCATGTTCCATGCCTATGGTGCACTGCACAGGAGCTCTACTTTAATGTAGTTAGTTATAACCATGCGTAAAAGTAGGGCACCACAAATATTAAGCTGGATGAGAAAGAATTTGACCTGGATGAACAGTCATTTGGTTATTCAGTTTGCAGTCGCCATACACTACTTGCTTAATAATGGTAAATGACTAGTGACCTAATTTGTTAAAATGTGGTTTACATCAGGGTTTTCCAACCCTGGTCTTGGAGAACCCTTTGCCTTTTTACCATTTCAGTGCGTTTCTTGTTCCCAATACACCTGATTTAAATAATTAGCTGATTATGAGACATTCATGACTTAAAGTGGGTGTGACAGAGCAGGAAAAGCATTAAAATGTGTAGTACAGTGGGTCCTCCAGAACCAGGGTTGGGAACCCTGGTTTACATTTCTAAAACTAGAAAAAGAACATGCTCATTGTTGTGGATCTTATAAGTCAGGTGGGAAATTAAAAGCCTCTGCTGCTGTTTCTGCATCACTTTCTTCTGCTATTGGTTCTTCCCATGTGAAGATATCTGAATTATTATCATGATCAGAAATGGATGCTTGTGTTCCTTCTTTCATTTCCCATGGGCACAATGCATCACATCGAGTCAGAGGCCGTGAAGTCCTTGCTCCCTGGGCAGTACTGGTATTTCCTTCTTTCTTTTCACTGATGCTGTCCTTTGGCTGTTCACTGTCCAGTGCAATGTTTTCCAAAAGACAGATTTTGGCAGGCACACTTTCTTTTTGTAGGATTGAAGTATCTGCCTCTTTTGTTATGGTAATACTTTCTGACTGATCCGTCGCCTCTGCTGCCTGAGAATAGCTATCTGTTTTTTTAGTTGTGGAGACTTGTGAGGGCAATCCCCTGTCTTCTTGTTTTGGTTTCGGTATTGCATTCTCTATCTCCAACAGATAGACTTCTTTCACAATAAGGGGTGACTCTGGAAAATCCCATGGACATGTTTCTGCTGTGCTAAAGCTTGATAAAGTTTTCTTGACATTATTTTTTGGTTGTTTAGCATCTATTTTAGGTACCTTGTCTGATTCCCATTGGCAGGAAAATTGTTCGGGAAAATCCCATGGGCATATATCCATCGCTGCAGTAATGGTAAGTTGGTTTGCTAAGGTTTGACTTAGATTAGACATTGTTTGATTTGCTGAATCAGTGCTCTGTATTGTTTCAGAGCATTTTCCTGGTATGGCATTTAATTTCCAGGGATATACATCAACACTCATCATCTCATGATTTGTACGTGTGTCACTTGTTTCCCATGGACAGACATCAGTTTGGCGTGTCTCCTGTCGCACCAGACTGTGCTTCTTTGTGTCTGGACAAGGATTTACATAAATCACCCTTTCAGTTGGGTTTGTTGCCTCAGAAACCATTTTGGCAGAATCATGTTTAACAATGCAAGGGAACACTTCTGCTCCTGTATGGTTTTGATGTTGCTCAGTTCCTTTCTTGCTGTTATGTTTGATTCCTGATCCCTTTCCCTGGGATTCCCATGGACAAAAACTTTTGTCCGCTCTTGTTATTTGCATTAGCTTGCTGTCCATGTCCCAAGTTGAATCACCGTCATCTGAAAAAGCTTTGGGATGTAACTGATCTCGCTGCTTCACTTCCAAGAGGCAAGCATCAGCAATGCTGCTTTGTTTACAAGTCTTGTTTGGAGCATCCCATGGACACACTGTTGATCTTGGAACAATTAAAGAAGCTCTAGCTTGGTGGAGGGATGCTTTGGTGCTATCTATACTAGGAGTCAAAGACTGTCTTTTATTACCACTGTTCTGACATTGCACAATATTTTCATAGCCCATGTCTTCTGACTTGCACGGGTGGATAAGGGGTGGGACATTGCTTACGGAGTTCTTGCCTGGGGGTAATCTTACGACTGCCTGTTTCACCAGGCAAGGTTTTGAGTGAACACAAGTCATAGATCTAATAGGTGTCTGAGGTGTCTTTTTCTTTGACTTTAATGCACTGCTTAAACTCATTGATCTGGTCTGTTGTGATGCACCTTTGTCTTTTTCTTTGCTATTTTTGCCACTTGCTTTTTTAGCTGCCAGGCCCCTTGCTAAAAGGAGGGTCTGAGTAGTAGAATGGAAGGAAAAACCACAGTGGACCATTGGCTTTGCAAAGCTGTACGGTGATCCTGGAGCACTTGATGAGACTGGAGGCTTTGGTCTTGAAGCTTCAACATCTGAGTCCAGACCATGCCCTCCCTTTGCAACAGGAGAAGAGGAAGGCAAGGAGGAGGCAAATTCCCAGGGGCAAACATATAGAAGAGTAGGGGGTGATGTACATGGGTTTTTCTGGAGCTTCGGTGTTAGGGTTTCTTGCTCAGTTGGAACACTAGTGGCTTGTTTTCTGTTTGATGTTTTTGTGCCTGTGTGCTGTTCCTCTTTAACCACAGCCTCATTAAATGACTTATCTTGTGTATTCATTGTGAAAGCATGCAAGGTATTAACCATACTCTGTGGAGAAAGAGAATAATGGTCCCTGTTCTTTTCTGTAAAACTGAATGATTTCTGCACCCGGGTGGACACTGGTTGTAGAAAGTTGTTGTCTACGGCTAGGTTTTGAGCACTGAACGACTTGCAGAAAAGTGGCAACTTATCAATGGACTCTGTCACTGAGGACCGCTTGTTCATACAGTTTTTCACTGAAGAGTTTAGCAGTGAAGTATCTCTGACTGGCACGCACTTTTCTATCCCTGGCAATGGTGACATTGTGGTCTCATTTCTCATAATGACACGGGTGCTTTCGGAAGTTTTCAGGCGCGATCCGGACCATTTTCCTGATCCTCCTGCTCCTGAAGTGTCCTTATCTTTATGGCTACCCTGCCGACTCATGCTCTCTGGAATCTCTGCTATCCGTCTAATAAGGGATCGGCCAAACAAGAGCCGAGAGCTGCGCTTTTTCTGCAGGTGTGGGTTGTTGTTCTCCATTTTCTTGGTTTTGTAAACTTCCAGTTGAGCATAAAGTTTCTTCAGCTCACCCTGTACCAATGAAAATAGAACAAATTCAGAAAGATTAAGAAAATATTAGAGAGCCACAGAAATTCATGGGTGCTGCAGTGGAGGGAATAAAACACAGGTCATTTAAATACAAGAAGGGGTATACCTCTTTAATTTCTATAAAAACTAAGGAAAGAGAATGAAAAGGTCAATCAATAATTATTATACATGTGAAATGATGTAGTGGCAAAATGAGTGCAGAATATCAAGTTCGTTCATTCATTTTCTAAGCTGCTTAATCCTAATTAGGGTTGCAGGGAGGCTGGCGCCCATCTCAGCCAGCTCTGGGCGAAAGTAGGGTACACCCTGAAGAGCTCGCCAGGCCATTGCGGGGCCAACACACATACAACCATTCACACTTACACTCACACCTAGGGGAAATTTGGAGCCGCCAATCACCCTAATGTGCATGTTTTTGGACTGTCATATGAAACCGGAGTACCCAGAGGTAAGCACAGGGAGAAAATGCAAACTCCACACAGAAATCCCCCGAGCTTGAGAATCGAAAACAGGACTTTCTTGCTGTGAGGCGAACATGCTAACTACTGCAACACGGTGCCACCTACCAAGATAATTTTAATGTCATTGTAAATCTCATCACACTGACATTGTTTTATTTAAATAATAATTTCCTGTGTAATACGTTAATGTGAATTATATGGATGTGTTACTGTGTAGCATATATTATTGTAATATATTACACATAATATATAATGTACTGTTGTCCAGGGTGTACTCTGCCCTCGCCCGGAGTCGGCTGAGGTGGACGCCAGCCTCCCCGCAACCCTAATTAGGATTAAGCGGTTCAGAAAATTAATGAATATACTGTACTGAGAAATGATAATTCTATAATTATTTATAAAATTTGTACATTTACACCTATACATGATTAGTATGCTTTGTTCTATTCAGGCTCAAGGATGTTTACCCGAATGTCATCAGGGTCCAGGTTGTGGTCACTCCAGCAGGTAGATGTAAAACTATTATTCAGTTTCAGACATGAACGCTGTAGGTCCACTTCATCCTCATACATTTCTGAGGCAGTATCCTCTTTTATGAGTTGAGATATGTAAAGGAACTGTAATAACGTGAAGTAGTCTTGAACTGATTTTTACTGAAAAACAAATTAGTCATAAGTACCAAAATCTGTGGTATATGTACATAACTGGAATGTACCTTAGGAAAGAAGAGTAGCCCAAGTGTCACGGTGATCGTGACATGTATATGGATAAAGAACAGTAAGAGCATCCAGTCAGGGTGTAGATATGGCTTAATGAATCTGAGAGTGGAAGAAATTCACAACACAATTCGAGTAAAGTATTATTATTTTCGTATATATGCTTTTTGTTGATTGAGCACATTAAAATAACCAGGAGATCTTACCTGAGCAGATGAAATACAGTGCAGAAGAGCAGTTGGTTGTGGATGGCAATGCCCATGTAGCGTGGCTCATGGAAGGCCGAGGGTACAGCCTTTACTGCACTGCTAAGAGAGCCCCCCCAGCACAAGAACAGCAGCTCCGCTGACAACCAGAGACATTAACAGTGGTCAACTTGACAGGTTTGTGTATGCTCCACTCGTTTTTTCATTTTGAAATGAAAAACCTTTTTTAGTTTACTTACTTTTTTACATTGTAAAATAAAAAATTATTTTTATTATATATTATATAGAATACATATTAATTTTTAGCCTACCAACCATCAAATGGCTAATCAGATCAAAGCACTTTATCAGTCTGTGGTCCATCATCAGTCGTACGTCGTCCTTCCATTAACAATTATTGTGGCAGCTAATCCAAGAAACTACTAAATGGAATTTTATAATATCTTGCATATTGGTTCCCTCTATGGTCTAGTTGTGCACCTAGTTTATTTTTTTTTAAATCTCATTTGCATATTTAATGTGTTGACTTTTCTTGTGGCAGCTATTCCAAGAAAACTACAAAATGGAAATTTTATGATATTTTGCATACAGGCTTCCCATTTGGTGTAGTAAGAATAGTAAGAAACATTATGGAATTAAGTCCCATTGCCACCAAACTGCAACTGTTGGGCCCTTGAGCAAGGCCCTTAGCCTTCATCTCTCCAGTTGTATACCAAGATAAAAAAAAAAGTAAGTTGCTTTGGATAAGGATTTGGATCTGCCAAAATGCCATTAATGTAAATGTGGGATCATTTGTATATTATATATTATAAGAATGATCATTATATGAAATTATAAGAATCTTGCAAAGGTGTAATACCGGGATATTGATTAGTGAACTTTTTCTTTTTTCAAATACCTTGGGGGTTTTTTTTTGTTTTGTTTTTTTTTTAATATTGTATATTGAGTTAAAGCTCAGCATACATGGACCTTAATATTTACCCATTAATTGTAATGGTATTTTACAAATTTAAGCTATTAGGATACTTATAATTGATCAGTTTACACAAATCATTTCAATTCAATTCAATTCAATTATTTTTTTTTTTTTTGTATAGCGATTTTTACAATTGACATTGTCGCAAAGCAGCTTAATATAGTAAAAGTAATTTAAAAAAGAATTTAAACATTTTTCTACAACCCCTACACATCCTTAATGAGCAAGCCCATGGCAAGGAAAAACTCCCTCAGAAGAAACCTTAAGAGCAAGCAAGCTCAAAGGGAAACCCATCCTCATTTGGGTGAAACCATAAAATACAAACCATATAAGAGAAACTTCATTACAGTCCATAATGGTTTAGTTTAAATAAAATTTAAAACTTAAATTAAGTTTATGATCTTCTGTATATCTCTGGTATTTTTAAAATAGCAAGAATATAATAATATGAAAGGCTCCAAGGGGCATAATCCTGTAGATTTCACCTACCCAGAGCCATCATGTTATCCCACCGGTCCAAATAACATGCTCTGAATCTCTGCCCATCGGAGGTGGTTAATGTAATCAGTAGTGGGATGTTACGATCCTGGTTTTGAAGGACCCCCACAGTCCAAGCACACAAAAACCATTGCACAGTGAGTACCATCACACCCAGCATCCTGAGCACACTGGTGCTGGACATATAGGGGACTCTATTGGCAGTGCATGAGAGGAATACATTCAGAACCCTGTGGAGGTGAATGATAGCAGTTATAGTATTTACCAGTAATAGCAGACAGTAAGTGAGTTACTAAAAGAGTAGTAACATGGTGTAGTTATTTACATTAATTATGGGTTAACACTGACAAGCAGAATACCCTTATTTGTCAAAAATAATTCTTTATATCAGTATATGTATTATTTTTGGGAAATGCTTGTGGAAACCTTTTTCACTTGGTTTAACATATTGATTTCTAAAGCAGTGAAATTCTAATGGACGGCATGGTGGCATACTGGTTAGCACATTCGTCTCTCAGCAAAAAGGTCCTGAGTTTGAGTCCCGTGCTCAGTGACGGCATTTCTGTGGGGAGTTTGCATGTTCTCCCCTTGCTTGTGTAGATTTCTTCTGGGTACCCTGGTTTCTTCCCACAGTCCAAAGGTATCTTTCAATTTTAAGAAAACAATCTTAAAATTATTTATTTATGACTGCGAGCTTCCCAGACTGAAGGTCTTAGAGAGCTTTATCCATCTTGCTATGGTGACAGTACAACAACATTTTCACTCACTGACTCATTTGCCAAACTGACAAATCCTTCTCTTAGGGTAGACTATTTCAGAAGACACTAGGCAAAGGCGGGACACATCCTGAACAGCTCGCTTTACTAACTAGGACTGTCTTGCTCTAAGGTAACCACTTTGCCACTGCGCCACCCAACACTAAATACTTTAATAACAGAAAGAACATTAACTCCTTGATGTCAGATTAGAGACAGGTCCCACCAATTTTATATGCCATTTGTAGGCACTGTAACAAAATGGGTGAAATGTGTGCTTATTAATATTTACATGGGATATAATACATTTTTCACATGATTAAGTGTTAAAATCCATTTCATGGCCACTGTATACAGTATTTTTCTGTATCAACATTGTATGTTGATGGATTATGCTTCTAAAATTATAGTGAAGGTCATGTCTGTTACAGTATATATTTTTTTTACCTAATAAATACGAATTTCCACATAAAAAAGGCATACATGTACAGATTACCATAATTACAGTCTACAGCCAAATGCAAACTTCATCAAAACTGTTCTGGGCACAGTATCTTGAAAATTCACAGGATTGAATACCAGAAACAGGCAGAGCAGGTCCATTTAATAACCTCGACCCTTATATAATCTTCCCGTACTCTACCCTTCTGTTGTTCAGCTTGATAAAATAGTGAGCAGTACATACCTGTACATTTTTAATGTCACAGTTCCATAAACAATGGTAAAGCCAAGCAAACGGACCCAACGGAGCAGGATGCAGCGAAACATACTGGGTTTAAAGTATATTATCAGGACCTATAAACAGAAATATGTAGTTGAGTAAGAAACTCCCTTTACATAGCTAAATAAATTATTTTATTTTTTTTCAGTAGAAAGGTGTGGTTCAGTTGCTTGCTTATTCTCATTTTTTATTCTTAATAATAAAATTAGAAGGAAAAAAATCTGAATTTAAGTAACACAGTGCATAATTACATTATAATACAAGTAAACTGAGGTGAGGGAATATCATTGTTATTATTAGTGCGAGGTGAATTGTTAATAATTAACTTAAAAGTTAAGTTAATGCTAGCTAAAGTTATGCTGCACATTATGCTCTATTATTTAGTACACTCATCATGCTACAGTGTGACAAGATGGTTTTCTAAGCTCACTCACAGGAAAGTAAAGGAGGAGAGACCCGAAGAGAATAATCTCCAGCAACAGGAGTCCAGATGCTCGAACTGGCTGCCGTTTTAAAAGGAAAGAGAACAATAAGATGCAGATGAGGCACAGGACAAATACAAAGATGAAGACTTATACAGTGCATAATTTATGGGAAAGTGAGGTAAGAAAAATTACTTTACATAAATGAATAAAAAGCCTAAGAGCTGTCCATAACAGAAAGCAAATCTTTTGCCCGAATTAGAATACATTAAATGTGAGGTGCACCTGGCTGGCTGTAAAAGAAAAAATGAACATAAAAGTTATTAATTTGTAAATCATCATGAAAACAGTCTTAAACATATTGCTATATAGCTAACTATATTTTGTGAGGTCACGTGACCATCATCTGACCATATAAGGGCTTTCCACAAAGTTGGAAGCAACAAATTGTTTCTACCATGAGGAATGGGGGTTATTATGAGAGGAAAGATGGACCACATATCAAAGAGATGTCCAAACACACACGTATGACTCTGTGGATCAGGTGTCCACAAACTGGAAAACTGCCATGGACCTAAAAATTATGATAATGTCTTTATTCTCAAGATAAATTTACATATTGTTACATTTTGATAAGATAAAAAGAAAGATTTATAATGTTAAAAATCAAAACAATTATACAGCAAAATTATATCTAAAATGTATTTATTTATTTATCAGTTTAAAAAAGCTGTCTTGTGTGGCATGGTGGAGTAGTGGTTAAAACATTCGCCTTACAGTAAGAAGGTCCTGGGTCCGAGCTCCGTGCCCTGGGAGGGCATTTGTGTATAAAGTTTGTGTGCGTTTCCTCTGGGTACTCTGGTTTCTTACCGCAATCTTTTTATTTTTCTATATTTTTGCCTTACAATCTGAAATCTAAATGGATTTTTATTTGGATTTTATGTGGAATTATATCTGGTGAGGTGAAATGAAAATAAATAAATAAATAACCCAAAAAGTTCAATTCAATTCAAATCAGTTCTGTTTGTACTGCACTTTTTTAACAATTGACATTGTCACAAAGCAGCTTTACACGGTAAAAACATATTTGGGAATGAATTTAAATGGACGATTTTAAACACTGCTGTATGAACGTGACCTGTTTCTGAGGAATGTGAAAGATTCTTAGTTCTAGTTTGAGCCTCCTAATTCTAGTAAAGGACAATTGTAATGCTACAGCATACACAGACTTTCTGTTCTGAACTATGTGTTTATAACAACAGCTGTGGCAACAGTTTAGGGAAGAATAAACATAGTTGGCTTCCTGGTCAGGTGTCCATATCTGGTACTTTTGGCCATATAGTGCAACTACTGAAACCAAATATATATATACCACTCCCCTGCTACGCTCTCTCCATTGGCTTCCTGTAGCTGCTCGCATTAAATTCAAAACACTAATGCTGGCCTA
>JAQMYF010000017.1:17062726-17078743 GCA_030014195.1 Neosilurus mollespiculum | reverse complement strand
CCCCCCCCCCCCCCCCCCCCCCCCCCCCCGCCCCCCCGGTTGGTTTCAATAAAAATGAACAATAGAGCTAAAACCAAAGAATGTTACAACTGTGCCGGCTCTCCCCAACCAAGAATGCTCTATCCCTTTGTATCTATGTTTATGTGGAAAATGTGTAAATACTGTTTGCTTTTCTTCCCCGTCAGTCAAAACTGTTGGATTACAGCAACATCCCCTGGCCCTGCAGGATACTGCATGAGGCATATGGCATAAAATCAGATATGATGGTATCAAACTAACTAATGAGAAATATACAGAATATAAGTATTTTCAAATTAAGTATAAAAAAGATAAAGATTACCACAATCTCTTGTGCAACACTTTATGTCTTTATCTCCCATTTAGATTGCTGTTTACAGAACACATGTCAAAAAAGAGTGTTTGTATGAATTCATATATATTAACACAATTTAATTCTGATATTTTCAAGGTGTTGGCTATCAACATGTGAAGTAAAAATGTTTATGCTGTACCCTAAAGAAGCGTGGCTTACCCTTTAATCAAGGATAAGGAAAACTCATTTCAGAGACACGTTAGGCAGTTTGGTGCAAAAGGCATTGGACTGTATCTTTTCATTGATTTAAGCCTTTAACTTTCATCCTCAGTGACACATTGAAATGTTATTATGGGATGTCCCATGTAAGGTAGACCACTTAGTGATGCTTTACTGGGAGCCGGACTCCATGTCCCTGTCCCAATGTCCCTCTGTCTCTTTGTCACAATCTCATACCAGTGTGTCACATGCCACCATGGTTTATTTATATAAGAGTAGTTGTTCCTGATATCACCATGCTGCCGGGACTTCAAAATGTCTTTTTAAACATCACTGTCATGATATTTTATACATTAGAAACATGTAAATGTCTTTTTACATTTTTTAATGTAAATACATTGACATTTAATAATCTGGGCCTATTATTGCGGTGTCCGTGTAACAAAGGTGACATTAATCTCTAAAACGATGTCAACACAAAGGTAAAATATCTAAAAATTAATTAGTAGGCCTTAATTATGTTCTATACTCTCTAGTCTATATTATTCCCTTATTAAGATGTTTCATAAAACACACAAAGATTTTAATCAACATTAAATCTTTCGGTGTATCATCTTGGTTTCAGTGCACCCAGGCATGGGTGAAATACCCGTTGATTTATCTTCTTTCCATTTCTTTTATTCTCCCAGCTGTTCCCATTAACCTGACCCATGTTTGGTATGTTTGGTAATTTAGAGCATCTTAAGAGCTATTAAATTCTAAACACATGTACAAGATTTGAACTAATCTCACATGGACAAAAAAAAATCAAGCTCTGTTTGGACCAACTTCCTGTTTGATGTTTGTCACATGATGGCATATGAATGAAGTCACGCTATTTCTATTAAGCAGTTCCACTTCAGGGCTTCATAACATTATGGCAAAGTCTGGACTGATTGGGAAATGCGTCCCAATTTACCGTAATGTCTCATTGCACGTAAAAAAAGAAAGAAAGAAATATCAAAAACATTAATCAGGTCTCTCATCTTACCATTAGGATAAACACAACAACAACAACAACAACATTAATACATGACAGCGCAGAGTCCCAATCGAGCTCATTCGCGCATATATAGTGCACTAGGGTATAGAAGACACGATTTCTAGCTTATGGAGTGCGCGTATATAGCAAACAAGGAGCCGTTTGGGACAGAGCCATAATCCGGAGCCAAGTGGAAGCGCATCGGCGCTGATAAACTCGCGCAGCTACTGTGCGGAAGTGAGTGAGCGCGCGCGCGCGGGTGGGGCTGAACAGACCGTAACGTGACGAAGACGCGCAAGCATTCCGTTAAATGAAGCGTTATGTATGACCCTGCAAGAGCCCGTTGTCGTTTAATGAGTGGACTGTGAACCGTGCTTTTTCGCTGTAAATAAGCTGTCCGTGTTGCCGGTACAGGCTCCTACAGCTTCCTACCAGGGATGCTGACGCTCCGGCGGAAATAATCTATTTTCTAATTGTGGGGCTGAGCGCGTGAGCCACAGCAAGAGGAACTGGGCTTCCATTATCACTACAAGGAGCGATAACGATCTGGACGCTGGGGCGATGTGAAGTGCCGATATCACTCGTTTCTTCCGCGCACCGAGGAGTAAGAATGAGCACCGGGCAAGATATGTCTCCCGATTTTGTCTTGATGCGCCTGGTCTCTGCGGCCGAGGAGGACCGCTTGGACGATGAGAACGGCAATCTGTCGTCGGGCTCTGGAGTGGTGACTGGATTCGGACAGGATGCCTTGAGCCACGGAAGCGTTAAGGGTAGTAAACTGGACCGCGCGCAGGATCAGGCAGGTCTCAGTCACCTCTCAGCGGGGAACAAAGCTCCGCATTCAGGCGGAAGTGAGGCACCTGACACCGGCGGGTTGGTGAGCAGAGCCCCGCTCTCGGCTCCCCCTCCTCCGCTTCATTCCGCTGAGGCCCGCGCTTACGATCTCAGCCACAGAGGAGGAATTGGGCCTCAGCTGCTGGTGTTCCGAAATGTATCGAGAGATCCTGATGGATTGTGCGAAAACAATGCGGATGCTTCGAGGGCTTACGAAGAGCAGACGATGCATACTTCCGAGTCGAGCGCCAGCACAAACAATAACAGTCTCAGCGCCGTCGATGCTCAGCATCAATACCATCCTCCATGGGCGCTGCATCCTCAGCTGAAGCTCAGCACAACGGACACGGAGAAAGCCGAGCTGTGCCACCGGCATCGCATCATCACGGATAAACGCAGCTGGCCGCAGATTGTTGACAATTCAAGCCCGACCGCAGTGTTAGACTCTACATGGAGCGTGAGAGCGCAGGGAGAGCTCCAGCTCCCTGAAAGGCCTGTCCTGGAGCTCGCACGGCAGTTCGGGGAACTGGGAGTCGCCCCGGTCCCCGACTTTTTGCTCAAGGACGGCGACCTACAGCACTGCTCGTGTTCCACAACGACCAGACAAGGCGAGGATCCGACTGAGACCAGCGATGCTCTGCTCGTACTGGAGGGCCTCGGCTCAGATGAGGTCAACGGCTTGGGCATGAAAAACGACCCCGAGTCCCAAGACGGTGCACAGGTGAAGACTCAGCTCGCACTCAAATGTTTCCCATCAGTACTTTCGGATCAGGAGGTCGGGGTCACCGGTGGTCTCTGCTTACCCACATGTCGCGACTCGCAGCTTTGCTGTTTGCTCCGAGGCTCCCTAACCATTAAGGCTCAAGGCAACAGTACCGACAGAGACTCACCACATTTCCCGACATCCCTCTCATCAGTAGAACCTGCCGTAGAAGTGCGTCCTGACAGCGCGAGCTCCAGCCTCGGTTCGAGCCCCAGCATGTGGGCAGAGAGAAGCGCCGGTGCGTCCCGGGCGCCGTGTTCGAGAGGTGGAGGCGAGAAAGCGCTGAAAGTGCCAGGAAAGTCCAGGAAAGGCTCTCTTAAAATCCGCTTGAGCAAACTTTTCAGAACTAAAAGCTGTAGTGGCTCTAATAATCTTCTGGATAAGAGACCATCCGTGACGTTTTCCATCTCTTCCGCCGGCAGCTTGGTGGACATGTCGGGAGCGAGCACTGTCGAGCACGACGCAGCCAGGTACTCAGTATAAACCTGATGCCTTTTAATTTGTTATAAACCTATCCTGGACCTGCAGCACCAGGTCGTGTCTCTTCAGCTGTCCATCTGGGAAACTTCTAAATGTTTTGTGTAAAGCACTAATATAGGGTGCTTATCATTTTTCACATATACTCTGTACAGTTTGTTAGGACGTTGGGGGGTCAGAGCACAGGGTCAGATATGATACAGTGCCCTTGGAAGGAGAGGATTACGGGCAGGGCTCAACCGCCCAGCAGTGGCTGGCTGGAGTCCTGGGGCCTGGATCCTCCAACCTTCTGATCAGAAACCCAGAGCAGTGAAGCTGGGGTTGGTAACCTTTTAAAATGTATACACAAAGTGTTATATTGGTTGAAAAGTTCTTTACACCCTGACAGCAATCAATAACATGAGATCTGTAATAGGTGAGTAAAAAATATGTCATCTGTAGCCACTATTATCCTGTAAAAATGCAGACCAATCCCCGGGTTGCGGTCCGCTGGGAAATATCCAATCAAATGCTCCTGTGTCAGAGGAGTGTGTGTGTGTGTGTGTGTGTGTGTGTGTGTGTGTGTGTATGTGGTGTGGAGGGGGGGCCGTGACTTTGGAAGGACCTCTGAGGACAAGGGAGGGTTTAGCTGAAGCCCTGAAGAGATGCTACTTTCAAATTTTGCAAGCTTTCCAGATTACCAACCTCAACTTTAACCGCTGAGCCACCGTGGCACTAAATATGTTACAACCCATTAATTATACAACAAACCCTTAAAGAAGACATTTTAAAAGATTGTGCCATTCTTCAGTAGATATTCCCTCGATTGCTAATTTGATATTGGTAGTGGAGAGCACTGTCTCAGTGCAAACTCTCGCTCAGATGTTCAGTCGGGTTGAGATCTGCTCACTGCTTCCTCATAGGACACGTCATCCGTTCAACCCATGCCAGAGAAACAGAGCTTTTTTTTTTTAGTTTTCCTTTATAGTTTTGTTTCGTGTCAGTATTGATGTCTATTTCCTAACTCTATTAGCATGTCTGCAGTGCAGTAACTCTTAATATCATGTCTCTCACTAGCCACTCTGGATTAACAAGGGCCCAAAGTGCCTTCTCTGGGGCTGGTTTCACTCCTGTCTTCACCGGTAAGGAGCTAAGAACAGAAACAGACACAGAACGCTTCGATCTGACTTATTTAAATTAACAATCTTTCATTGTCACATATTATCAACAGCCTGACAAGGATAAAGCAGTAACTGAAAATAAACGAACAGGTTTATGTGTTAATGAAGGTGATTATGGTCAAGCCTCTGGTGTTTAATCTCTGTTGTGTCCTGTTTGCAGGAGAAACAGTGTCGCTGCTGGATGTGGACATCTCACAGAGAGGGAGAAACTCTCCTCATCCCCCAACCCCTCCTCCACCTCCACGCAGAAGTCTCAGCCTACTAGGTACACAGACAAACAACAATTCTCATGATCTCATTCCTTTTCTGGCCTACATTTGCCTGCCCCTCTCTTTCTCTCTCTCTCTCTCTCTTTCTCACTTTCTCTCTCTCTCTGGTCCTAAGCTTATCTCATTGTCTTATCTTTTTCACTGTCCGCCATTTTTGTTGACATTCTCAGTATGTTTGTCTCACCTCCATCGCTCCAGGAATCTCTTCAAATATTTTTTCCTTTGTTTTTGTTTTCCACTGACTCATCTTATCTCAGATTCCTAACTCTTATGTCAGTCTCTCTGAGCTCCTACTGTGTATATACATGGTATCATACCGATACCGAGCATAGACAAGGGATGATGATGATGATGATATTTGTTGTCAGAAAAGTATTTTTTTTTTTTTGCATATATCTGTTATGTGTCATAGGTAATGTAACAAGTTTCAAAATAATTTTTTTACATTGACACTCTAGATTAAGTTGATTACATGGATAGTGTGATTGGACCTGGGAGTATCGGATTACTAATGTAATCTTACTGTTGATTACACTTTATATTCACATGGACATTCTATATTTCCCATATATTCACTTCTGAAAACCACAGACTTGAAGAGAGTGAGGATAAATTATTTTTCCCTCCCAATTCTTGTCTTGGAATACACTCCTGTGTACATTTTAATGTTTTGGTTTCATTTTCTATGACACACCAAATTAATATATGGAGTGGATGCTCCAGGATCACAACTTACAATTAGTGTTCAGGCTAACAAATCATTTATGATATGGTTAATCTGGCACAATTAAAATAATAATAATTAATAAAGGCATCATCGCTCACTAATTTGCCGAACTGCTCAATCCTACTATTAGGGTCGTGGGGAGGCTGGAGCCTATCTCAGCCGACACTGGGCGAAGGTGGGATACACCCTGAACAGCTAGGCAGTCCATCACATGGCAACATTGACACAACCTTGCACTCTCACATCCACACCCAGGGGCAATTTGGAACAGCCTTTTTACCTAATGTACATGTCTTTGGATGGTGTGAGGAAACCGGAGTACCCGGACGACACCCACACAAGCACAGGGAGAACATGCAAACTCCGCACAGAAATGCCCTCGTCAAGCCCAGGACTCAAACCCAGGACCTGCTTGCTGTGAGGCGGACGTGCTAACCACTACACCACTGTGCCGCCCTAGGGCAACAACAACTTGACTAAAAAGTAGAATCTTTGAAATATCTACATGAATTTCTATTTCTTGGTATTTGGTACGTCCTCTTTTTTTAATTTAATGAGTGTGCATGTTCTTTTCAGTGGAAGAGATTAGGCATGAAGAAAATTGGGAGGAAATGAAATAGATTTAGATCTCACATATAATGGATGCCAAGCTATACATGGCCTTGTGTTTTGTGCTCCATCAATTTTATTTTTCCAATATATTCACCTCTGGTGATATATTTGGAATCAGTTACTGAATCACTCTAAAGGCTCACACAATCAGTCTGCACTGGGCTGTGTCTGACATTGATCTTGTCTCACAAGTGTTTTAAATGCCTTCTCCTGGTTTCTGAATACTCGCTGCTCTGTTTCAGATGATATAGGTGGGCCACAGCCAGGGCCTTTCCTAGTGAATGTCATGGGGGCGTCCCTGCAGTCCCTTCCCTTGCCTCTTCCTCCTCCTCCCCCCCTCCATGCCACCATCCAGCATAGCCTCAGCCTCAATGGTAAGGGTGTGGTGGTGGCAAAGTGTGTGTGTGTGTGTGTGTGTGTGTGTGTGAGACTTGTTGGTCCTGAGAGCAGGCTTAAACCGTCCCTCTAAATCTTCCTCCCTAGTGTCTAACCTTATGTTCCCTGTATGTCCCGTGTTGTGCCAAGATGAGGGCAGATTACTGAATAGCCAAATGCTACACAGGTTTTTTTTATTGTTTATTTATTTTATAAGTGTTGTCTTAATTTATAAGACTGCTTGACTATTGCTTTTTTCTGTCTTTAATAAAACAAGAAGGAAATTCTAATGAGCCAATTATTTATGAAGAAATAACAGCTGAATGTGTAGCTAAGATCTGGTTTGATTTTATTTTTTAAGGCAAAGTGTTAATAAAGCAAGATCTTAAAAATGGCCAAAATAAGTCACATTTTTAATATTTTCATGGAGAGCATTTAGCCCTGTTCACAGCATGTAATCTCCATGGGATTGTTGCTCCAGTTGGTCCAGTCGAGGCTCAGCATCATTAATGTGGCAATAAAATGAAGCAGCTGATGACCTGAATGTACTGAATGAGCAGGTTATCACATCAATGCACTTTTTCTTCCCTGATGGCACGGATATAAAATGGGGACTCAAATAATGAAAGAATGGTTCAGGGAGCATGAGGAATCATTTTCACATATGTATTGGCACCCCAGAGTCCTGACCTTAACCCTATTGAAAGTTTTTGGGATGTGCTGGACAAGACTTTATGGAGTGGTTCAGTTTTTCCTCCTCATCAGTTCAAGATATCAGTGAAAAACGAACCCACCACTGGAGGGAAATAAATGCTTTGTTGCTTAAATTTGTTGAAACAGTGGCATGACAATTATGAGCTGTAAACAAGACCAAAGGCGGAACAACAACATATTCATGTATACGACTTTTTTTTTTTTTGGCTGGTTGGTGTATATACTGGTCCCAGCTCATTGGAATATGTAAATTTAGGAATTTTTAACCCTTTCTGGTGGAAATGGTATTGCAAGCAATGGCATTTATCCATGTGGAATAATCTGATTTTAGGAAGTCGTTACGCATTTATGTGGAGCATTGGTCGAGGTTGGTGACATTGATCTTGTGTATTTTTGACACAAAACAATTGCAAACTGCAGCTTTTTCATGTTTAATCGTTAGAAAGAGCAGGTTGCAGAACACTGTTTTGTAATAGTTCTATGGGTTTGTTAAAAGAATTGTATCAGTTATGAGTAAAATGTGAGCTCTCTTGATTAGTTTACATGAATATGGTGCCTGTACTGTTTAAAAGGCATTTTTTGAAGAACTAACCCATGTTGTTGCCAGTTTATAAGCCAAATGTAATGTCGTAAATTACTTAAATTTAAGCAATACTCCCTCACTGACGGCAATGGCATGTGCAAGAAGTGATATGACGTTTCCATTCACTTTCTCGCAATTGCCACTAAATGGTTCTCTTGAGACTTTTTAAAGTATTGTTCTTATCATATTTTTATGATCCTTACATTGTAATGGTGACAGAATGATACCCTCCTGAAGCTTGCAATGCTATCAGTTATTGGTTATGCATGAATTACCAAGCATGTTAGGTTCTGGAGCAGAGCTGATTTGTCCTGTTCTTCTTTTATGCAAAATAGTTCTATCTATTCACTAGCACTGTGTTAGTAGAAAATAGACACTGGATAATGGCTCTTTGAGATACACTCCTGGGCAAAACAAAGACAGCCAAGCTCCAAACTAAAAAATATTAAGCTTTTAATTGAGTTAATAAATAAATCACTGGTCAGAAAATGAGCGAGAATGAAAAATATCACTCATGAGGCCTGTGCCACCATTTGTTGTCACAGCTCACTGCTGCAGCAAAGTGTTGGAGAAAAAAAAATGGGAACAGGAGAATCCACTTACTATACATAGTCTTCTTTTTGCAAAGATAAAGTCATGCACATGCAAACAATGCAAATGTTTGATCTGAAATTAACACTAACACATGTCTTGGTGTGCAAAATTGTCTTCTGGTTTCTTCAAAATACCTTCTGCTGCATTTTTCTTCTTTCTTAAAAACTAAGACATTATTTGGTAATCTTCCTCAACTGATGCAGCCCATCACAAACCTAACAACAAGCCCCTAAATAGAACCAGAAGTGAAAGACATGTACAGGTAAAGTACAGCATACAGTCTTGCAAGTCCCAAGGAAAACAAGTGTGAAAACCTGCATCAAAAATACACGTTTTACAATTTGGGGTCTGGCCCTTTTTTTTTTTTTTTGCCTAGGAGTATATTTACTTTATCACCAACCTATAGAGATGTGCCATAGAAACACACCAGTCCCCTTGCAGTCAGGAGAAGTCTTTTACCTGTCAACAGCACAGTCAATATGGAACCTGTTGTAATTATACTTAGATGGTGGAACTGTGTATTATATAAGATGAAAGAGTAGGAGAGAGAGTAATCCAACATTTAATTACAGGACTACCAAATAGTTGCAAACTTTATAGTTGCTACCTTCAAAACAGAAAAGTTCACCAACCAAACAATCCTAATACTAAAAGGGTGAATATTTGACAAATTCATATACTCCACCAGGTAGACAAACTCCAATCTGTTTCTTCAGTTAATGATATGCTTGCTCAGAAACTCTACATGAAATCACATTTAAAATCTTCACTCAAAGACATGACGCTTAACCTACTTAGTATTTGGATGAATGCATGTTTATGCTCTGGATTCATGTCTTAAGTAAAAAGAATTCCGCTAGAAATAAAATTGTCAGTGTCAGATAGCTAGCTAAAAAAAGGCACACTATGCATTTCCTGTTGTTAGCCTGACCGGAAAAATATCTGTGCTAAAAACAAAGCTAGATTCATTTCACCCAGATGTACTATATGTGATGACCTATTAAATAACTAAGCAGATGTATACAGACTGCTACTTATCTTAAATAAATTAAAAAAAGTAAAAATCAGAAAGTGTCCTTGGTTTATGCCTGAAGGAGTGTGCCAAAAAGCAAGATTCAGTCGATCAAATCCCTCGTCTGCAGGGCAATGACAAATAAAAACCGAATTGTTCCTGGTATGTTCTGTATTTAGTCAGTAAATCATCTTGAATATCAGTACATTTCCTATTTCTTTTTTAGATGCTTTCTTCCGGGCTCTCCCTTACTCTGCTCCATCACCAGTTGAGATTCCTCCTCCAGTGAGAGTAGCTCCACCTTCAAACGTTTGCCCACTGAGGAGAGTTGATTCCAGCAGCTTCACTGCCAGCCTGAGAGAACTTGAGAGGGTAAGGATGTAAATCTGATTGAAAAACTGTTGTACTGTTTCATCTTATTAGTTCGAGGCTCTGAAATGTACTCATGATATACTCATGAAGTATGAGTATGAGCATAAAAGTAAAAAGTAGTTATGTGAAGGACACTTCTACCGACTGTTTGAGTGAAAAATCCCCTGAGAAACTAATAATAAAACTCTCTCTCTTTCTCTGCACCTCAATGCATTTCACTGCTCCATGCCATACTCGCGTAGGTCCGCTCCCTCGTACCCAAAACAATCAATTTCCAGAATATCCTGTATCATTTCCACAGCGACTGAAATGCAGGACATTCCTGAACGTGACTGTTCACGCTGTATTTCTCCTAATTCAAAATGCAGTGCTACAAAATAAAAATATGATTAGCTCTCAAATGCATTACAACTAAAGTAATGACTCCGGTTTGAAAACATAAGGAGTAAAAAGTACAACTACTTTTGTTAAAATGTATGGAGTACAGGTAAAAAGCTGTCATAAAAGTTTATACTCAAGTAAATACCAGTGCTCGGAAAATGTAATTAAGTACAGTACTCTAGTAAATGTGCTTTTTTACTGTCCACCCCTACCCCGTATTCTAATATGCATCATCACAATATGATGGCTGTAGGTTTATGCTAGTAGTTCCAACTCAATCACTCATTTGCCGAGCCACTTAATCCCACTAGAGTCCCAGGGAGGCTGGTGCCTTTCTCAGCCAACACTGGGTGAAAGAAGGGTACACACTAAACAGCTCGCCAGACCATCGCAGGGCCAACACACACACACAACCATTCACACTCACACCTATGGACAATTTGGAACAGCCAGTTTGCCTAATGTGCATGTCTTTGGACTGTGGGTGAAAACTGGTGTACCCATAGAAAACCCACCTAAGCACAAGGAGAACATGCAAACTCCACACAGAAATGCCTGAAGCCAGAACTCAAACCCAGGATCTTCTTGTCGTGAGGCGGACGTGCTAACTACTACGCCACCGTGATGCCCTTGAGCTAGTACTGGTGAATTTTAATTTGAAACCAACTAGAATAGCATGCTACAGCCACTGATGGAGGTGCGTACCTGTCTTTCCATAGTGTGGCTGGTACTGGGGTCCAATGAATTGGGAGGACGCAGAACTGAAACTGAAGGGAAAGCCGGATGGTTCTTTTCTGGTGCGTGACAGTTCAGACCCACGATACATACTCAGCCTCAGTTTCCGCTCACAAGGAGTTACACACCACACACGCATGGAGCATTACAGAGGTAAGCAGTGCACACAAATACTATACACATTTATGTGAAGAGCCCTGACATACAGAATGATAAACACTTGTATCCCCTGTTCAGGTACCTTTAGCTTATGGTGCCATCCGAAGTTCGAGGACCGCTGCCATTCTGTGGTGGAGTTCATAGAGCGTGCCATCATGCATTCTAAGAATGGAAAATTTCTTTACTTTCTGCGGTCACGTGTACCTGGTATTTCTACTTTAGCATTCTTTTTGTGGTATACCGAAATAGAAATATTCTCAAACAGACTCCAAAATAGAGCCTAGAAAGAGAATCCAGTGTACAGGTGAGAGGTGATCACAAAACCTGTCTGGTCTCTGCCTCACAGGATTCCCACCGACCCCAGTTCAGCTGCTGTATCCAGTCTCGCGCTTCTGTAACGTCAAATCCCTGCAGCACCTTTGCCGTTTCTGTATCCGCCAGCTGGTCCGCATAGACCACATTCAGGAGCTCCCTCTCCCAAAGTATTCCTCTGTTTATTTTATAGTTTCACACTGTTCTGTCTTAGTGCCACTTACTTTGTGTTTACTGAACTCAAAATATTCTTACATCCTTTCTTTCCCAGACCCCTCATTTCCTATCTGAAAAAGTTCTACTACTATGATCCAGAGGAAGAGATGTACCTGTCCATCAAAGGCATGCGACAGATGGCAGGTGTGGAGCAAGAGCCAGAGTCTGAGATGTAACGAGGGAACCATATTTGCTGTAAGAATGAATCATAAATTTGCATATTGGCATTTATTTACCAAATACAAAAGGACAAGAATGACAATGAAGTGTGTTTTCTTTCAGGTTTTCTCTGTATGGATAGCAGATGGGATAGTGCATAGATGCTCCTACTGCACAGCTCTGCCCCAAATCCCCCCATCAGTCTTCCAGCAGACGCCAGTGGACATCATCAGAATGGCTGCTCATTATGTTAAGTCAAGATGGGGGTAGTGAAATGCTGGACTATTCTCCACATGAAGCTGGCCAGGGATGATCTACCAGGCATTAGACTACTGGACAGGCACAGAACTGTGAAATGAAATGGCTAGGCCATTAAACTTGATCTGGAGTTATGACATAAACTTCCATCTGTAGCTCATGAAAACATTGGACTTTTTAAACTGGACACATTTGTGAATTGCTTTCCTATGTTTTTGTTCTTTTTGTTCTCTCTGTTATCTTGCGGTCCCTTTTATTTGCCCCGTTGGCCTCAGCTGTAACTTCCTCAGCCTGACTGCAGGCCATGTTTTCAGTAAAAGACAGCAAAATAGAAAAATCCTTGGAATTCTTCTTAACCAACTTGCACTGCTATACTGTTACAACACAGATTTTCACATACTGTAGGAAAATAAAATGTACTGTAGTAGATTTTTCATTCATCTTTACCTTTGTCGTGAATCAGGTGCCTTTCTCTGGAACACTGGGCATAAGGCATGGATGTACCCTGAATGGGACACAAACTCATTTACACAAGCACACTCACACACACACACACACACACACACACTTTATGGATTTTGCATATCCAATCGAACTTTTTGGGAGGTGGAAGAAAATCAGAGAACCTGAAGGAACCCGTGCATACACAGTAACCCAAGCTCAGGATTGAACTAGGATCTGTAAAGCAGCAGTATTACTCTCTGTGGCACCATGCTGCCAAACACGTGAATCAATCCATTTTGTATGTCATTGGAAAACAGTCATTGACTCTTTATCAGTGTCCATCAAGAAATGCACAAAATACTGGTATAAAGACAGGAATTCTGTATTTCACCAGCATTGTTATAGCTTAGATTAGTGACAAAGATATCTGAAAATGTAAACGACACTGATCAGCCATAACATTAGCAACATTATGACCACTGACAAGTAAAGTGAATAACATTGGTTATTTCATTACAGTGGCACCTGCCATGGACTGATATGTATTAGTGAATAGTCAATTCTCAAAGTTGATGTGTTGAAAGCAGGAAAAATGAGCAAGCATAAGGATCTTAGTGACTTTGACAAAGGGCTACATTGTGTGGGCTAAATGATCCGTTCTATTAATCAACAACATAGGTCCTGTGGGGTGTTGCTGGTATGCAGTATTAAGTTCCTACCAATGGTGGTCCAAGGAAGGACAATCGGTGAATTGTGTTATGGGTGCGCAAGGCTTGTTGATGCGCATGGGGAGTGAAGACTGATATAACTGGTATGATCTCACAGAAGACTGTAGCACAAACTGCTGAAACTTTTAATGCTAATTAATGCTAATGCTAATGTTAATTGGGTTCATACATCAACCCAACAAGGCTTCAGAAAGTCTACTGCAATCCATTTCCATCTGCTCCATATTCAAAAAACTCTAGACTCCTTTTGATTTGCAAGCTGAAAGACTACTTAACAAATAAAGACAAGTATTTTAAACATTAATACATATTTAAATGACTTTTTGGAAACTAAATTTGGGTAAAAACCATAAGACAACTCCTTTAATGTTATGGATGATTACTGTAAAACACTATTAAAGCTGGTTGTTAGAAGGCTGCAGACAAAAGAGTAAACTGTTGTGCAATTCATTCCTTTGCCGATCCTCTTGATCTTACTAGGGTTGCGGGGAGGCTGGAGCCTATCTCAGCAGAAAACAGGCTATACCCTGAACAGCTCACCAGTCCATCACAGCCTAAGCACCACCAAGTAGCCTAATGTGCATATCTTTGGACTGTGGGAGAAAACTGGAGTACCCAGAGAAAACACACAAGCATGGGGAGAACATGCAAACTACACACAGAAACGTCCTCGCTGAGCCTGGGACTCGAACCAAGGACCTTCTTGCTCTGAAGCAGGGGTGCTCCTATTGTGCAATGACTACCCTTAATCTGTTGAAAATAACAATTCCGTTTATTTATTTTGGGATGGAGATGGAGCCAATCTCAGCTGACATTTGACGAGAGGTGGGGTACACTCTTGTGGGTCATCAATATATACCAGTGCTATCACAGAGAAAATTAATTCAAATTCAAAAGTGATTCACACTCAGATTCACACAGGTGGGCAATTTAGAGTAGACAGTTGACCTAATATACATGTCTTTGGACTGTAGGAGGAAACCTGAGCACCCAGAGGAAACACATGCAGGTACGAAGAAAGCATACACCCTCCATACAGAAAAAACCTCTATTTGACCTGCTTGCTGTAAAGCAAATGTATTAACCACTGCACCATGGTGCTGCATATGCAATTACATTGATTTTGAGTTGAGTGAGTGAATTAGAGCAGAAACACATGGGGGTTTATGGGGATGGAGACATGTAAAGAAAATCATAATGAATATTTTCAAAGGTATAGACCACTTCAATGTACAAATAAACAAAACTCTATCTGTATTATGGTAAAAACGTACTAAGGTTCTATGATCACCTGTAGCATCCCAAGGCAATCCAGGATACAGCTGGTCAAAATGGATGTCAATTACTTTTGATTGATATGCTCCAGCCAGTTCTAACTGGTCGAACTGGCCGTCATTGAAATACGCCTCCATCTATAATTGGCTCGGTTCATCTCACTTGGTTTGTCAGAGTACCTGCCTTTTTTTACTAAACCACGACAAGGTATTGGTTAAAACTTGGCCCATCGACTGTCGCTGCAGTTTTTTGACACGCTATTGGTCAGATTAAAACTCAATCACGAAGATGCTGTACGTTGATTGGACTACACTGCGTTCACTCATTCCTCCACGCGCAGGCGGATTGGTGGAAGGGCGCGGGCGGTATCTGGACAGGGGCTTTGCGCTTGAAGGTTTAACGGAGAGCGAATGTCGTCATGAGCGGTGGGTAGGAATTATAACGTTGGTGTTTATGTTACTATCTACTTTTTTGTTTAAAAAAAAAAAAAAACGCACCCGTCTATTAGTGACCACAGGGGTGCATTATCCAGACTAGCGAGAAATGTGTATTAAAATTACACTGCAACATCACACTGTACACTTCCGTAATCAGGGCGCTTTCCCGTATCAAAGAGTTTATCAGGCTAGTTCTGGGCTTGTTAGCATGCTAGCTAGCAAAGCGCAGTTTTAGGCTCTGCAGTTTACCGTTACGCTGTTCACGGTGGAGTTTCGGTCGGTTTTTTAAATGTATATATTAACTCCGCGTCTGTTTGGTTTGCCTCTTAACGCTAAAAGTGCAGTAAAGAATCTTGGGAGTAATTTATTACCTGAAGAAGCAAAATGTGTATGTACAGAAACAGACGTCAGCGGTGCTAGCTTCGTTAGCTTCGGTCACTAGCGCTAACGCGTAGTCGTTTGGTATCTCGTTAGCTCGCGGACTATTTTTGCTAGTTAGCGAAGGTTAGTATTGAATTTATTTCGAGGGGGCGCTGTCAGGCCGCGTTGGATTATGTGTCTGTTGCTTTCTGTCATTAGTGCAGGGTCGTTTTCATTAATACATGTCCTGTCTAATTCTTACAGAAGTTGTGGAAAGGTTGATGGCATGAGTGTATTGCATTGCATTGCATATTGTTGTTAACACCAGTCATGCACTATAGGTTGTTATGCTACCTAGCATATGTAGAGAGTAAAACTGAGAGCAGGGTTTAAGAAGCTTGATTTGTCTAAATATCTTTATTAACTACTTGGTCATCTCACACAACCTCGTATTTACCAGGTTTTGGGGGGGGGGGGGGGGGTGATGCTTTATAAAAAATTTAAAAAA
>JAQMYF010000017.1:17035417-17045904 GCA_030014195.1 Neosilurus mollespiculum | reverse complement strand
CACACACACCACACACCACACACACCACACACACACACACACAACACACACACACACACACACCACACACACACACACACACACACACACACACACACACACCCCACACACACACCACACACACACCACACACACACACAGCACACACCACACACACAGCACACATACAACACACACACACCACACACACACACACACACACAACACACACACACCACACACACACACCACACACACACACCACACACACACACACACCACACACACACACACACCACACACACACACACCACACGCACACACACACACACCGACCGAGTAGTTGTATTTTTTATTTATAAGCTTTTTCACAAACACAATGCTTCAGATCCTTTCATAATAAACATCTAACCTTCAAATAATGGAAGCACTAGGTGTTTATAATAATCACACCAGTCATTTATTATTATTATTATTATTATTATTATTATTATTATTATTGTCATTATTATTATCATCATTATTATCATTATCATAATTAAAATTATTATCATTATTATCATTGTCACTATTATTATCATTATTTTTTGTTATTAATATTATAATTATAATAATAATTATTAATATTATCATTATTATTATCATCATTATTACTGTTATAATTATTATTATCATTATTATTATGATTATTTTTTTGTTATTATAATTATTATCATTATTATTATCATTATTATTATTTTTTGTTGTTATTATAATAATAATAATTATTATAATTATCATTATCATTATTATTATTATTATCATTATTAATATTATTATTATTATCATTATCATTATTATCATATTATTATTTTTATTATTATTATTATCATTATTATCATTATCATATATATCATTATCATTATTATCATTATCATTATCATTAATATGATTATTATCATCATTATTGTTATCATTATTATTATTTATTATTGTCATTGTTTTTATTTTTGATTTTAATATTGTTATTATTATTAATATTATTTAGTGTTATTGTTATTATTAATATTATCATTGTTTTTATTATTGTTATTGCTGTTATTATTATTGTTTTTTATATTATTATTATTGGTATTGTTAATATTCTTAATATTTATTATTGTTAATATTCGTATTATTATATATTATAGATAATATTATTGTTTTTATTATTATTATTGATTTCACTTGTACTTCTTTGTTAACATATTGTTTCAGTTACTTATTTCGCTAATTTTAATATTCATTTTTATATTTGAAATGTTATTCCTTTAAAGTAGCCTGGGCTGCAAATATTCTTTAAAAATAACATTTTCTTTTAACAAGCCATTATTCTTTGAGCTAATAATCTGTATAACATACAGTATGCACACATTTAACAGTCATTCCACGAAATCGAATTGTTCATCTGATGGCTATCTGCCATGTACGACTGACTGAGTGGAATAACTTTCATTATATTCACATACACTAGAATGTGAGAAATATAAAATTTCTATCATTTTATTTATATAAATGTGAAATTTTACAGGATTGTTTGCTTTGTGTTGGCTAAATAATCCCAAACAAACGTGCTGATAGCAACAACTGACAAACAACAGTTTCTTTGGTGAAATAATCATAATCATAATTCATGAAAAGAAAATTTAGGACCCCTGGGCAGGGTCTTAACCTCAAGTGTGCCTCTGTCCACCCAGCAGTATAAATGGGTACCAGTAAAAATACTGGGAAGGCAACCTGCGTTCCCATCCTGGAGGGGTTCACACTATGGAAACTGGGATAAGCTCCAGCGTGATGAACCAGTAGGCTCAGGTGTAAAAACGCCTCACAGATTTAACTCTTTTCATACCTTGGAAAATTATACATTCATACCATTGAATGCTTTATTTCCAAATATTGTTGTGTTTTTGGTGTGTTTTAGAGGTTTCTTTTTAAGTAGAGTATTCATTCATTCATTTGCTGAACCTCTTAATCCTACTTGGGTTGCGGGGACCCTGGGGCCTATCTCAGCCAACTTTGGGCAAAAAAACCCCTGAACAGCTCAAATAGAGTAGGAACAGCACAATCACGCTGCCATTTCGTTTTTTTGATATCCTAGTAGTTGAGGAGCCAATCAGAGTGTGCTACAGCTCATATCCATTTATTGTGGGCATAATAATTAATATTTATTATCCATTCAAAAGATGTTCTTGTTTCTGATTGGTGGCAAACCCCCAAATAATTATTGGAATTGCATTACTGCTGTGGTATAACTGAATTATTGCATTGTTGCCATCAGATAAGGTAAAAGATTACTACACAACTAGCACATGCAACATAGTAACATGACTGTCTACTCTGAAAATAGTTAAAATGAAAAATATAAGAATCCTGAAGAAGAATGGCCCTGCGATGGACTGGCAAACTGTTCAGGGTATACATCGTCTTCGCCAGTGTCGGCTGAGATGGGCTCCAGCCTCCCCGCAACCCTAGTAGGAGTAGTTGGTTTCTGAGAGTGACTAATACAAGGATGAGATCATGATGGGCCAAAGAGCAGACATTAAAAAGTGAAAGATTAAAAAAAGAGTCAAAGACAGATCGATGAAGTTTCGGGTGGCTGGAACAAAAAGAAGAGCCTTTCTGAGACGCACAAAGAAAATGAACAAGTGCTGTAGGAGTGCTTGACGCTGTCTGTCAAGCACAACGGTGGAAAGTTGATGGTCTGCAGGTGCTTTGGGATCTGCACCTGTGAGGATGGTGCTTGATCAGATCTAGTTTCCTTCTACAACAGGACAAAAGCACAATTCCCAAACTAGACAAGAAGGTGGTGTGTGTGTGTGTGTGTGTGTGTGTGTGTGTGTGTGTGTGTATATTTAACCTATTTAATTGAAGGAAAATCCATTAAACAAGAATCTATTCACATCTCTAATCCAAATCATATTATCTGCTGTTAACAAACGGCTTAAAGTGTTCCATTTGTTCCTTTTTATTTTATGTCAATGGGAAAAAGTTCAAGAACACCAACAACAGCCCTGCTTAAAAATGCACAGAATGGTAGAAAGTGAAAGGTAGAAAGAAATCTGTGGCTGATTTCTTTCTAGCCCAGACTGTGAACACGGACCATCATCCAGCATACACATACTGTAATAACTGATTAGTGTACAACATGATATGTGAAATTGACTTGTTATCAGACTTCTGACTTGTCATCAGATACACTGAAAGTGCTTTTTTTAAATTTATTTTTTATTTATTTTTTTTCTTCTTCTTCTTTTGTTCTAACCATATGGTCTGGAGCATGTTCTACTTGCACCACAGTGATTTGCCAATGATTACATTTTTTTTTTTTTAACAAACCTGTCCATGAGGTACATTGTAAGCATTGATTAAGTGCACTTGGTGAACATTCTGTCCATTTAAAATACAATTATTAATAGATATAAAGATAAAATACATGATTATGAATTGGAAAACCCATCTTAAAAATGGCACAATCATAAATCGAGTTGTTTTCATTGAATGGTGTTTGTGTTTCATTGAGTCTTTCGTGCCCTTTATCTTGTGCTAAGTTCGTTAGCTTTCCACTGAATGGAATGTTATAACTTTGAAAGAACTTTTGGTGGAAAGCTAACAGAAGGTTAGATTTAGCAAAAGATGAAGCTGACATAATTCGGAGCTGATGGCCACACAGTCTATAACAAGAGCACGAGGAGAGCGCAACCTTTATAATATAAAAAAGAGTCTTAACCCAAGTAAAGACACAAACACAAACGACATCATGATGATTGTTCTAGATGTTATATTTTTCCCTTCAATAGATGCAGTTCATGCTGCTGTTCAGTCGCCAGGGCAAGCTGCGCTTGCAGAAGTGGTACGCCCCCCTGTCTGACTCGCAGAAGAAGAAGATCTCGCGTGAGGTCATCCAGATGGTGCTGGCCCGCAAGCCCAAAATGTGCAGCTTTCTGGAGTGGAGAGACTTAAAAATTGTCTACAAGAGGTAAATAGACATGCAGGACCTGGGTTTGGTGAAAATGTTTCTCTCCATGCCTCGAGCCCAAACCAGTCCGTACATAAGCTGGATCATAGCTGCATTTTTTTTATATTGTTCCTGTTGCAAAAGATTTTTACAGTGTATCCTGTACTGGCTACAGTCCAGTCAGTGTCAGGACTTGGTGTTGGTAAAGCAACAGAGCTATGATAAAGTAGAAAAACAGAACAAAGCACTAAACTTTTTACCTTGTTTTCTTTCTAGATATGCCAGTCTGTATTTCTGCTGTGCAGTCGAAGACCAAGAGAATGAACTGATAACGCTCGAGATCATCCACAGATACGTCGAGCTGCTGGACAAGTATTTTGGCAGTGTGAGTCATACTCACGGTCCTTAACCTTCTATTTCGTACTCTCTGTTTTGTTCATGTGTCTCTACATATTTCCTTTATCGTACACCAGGTATGTGAGTTGGACATCATCTTCAACTTTGAGAAGGCATACTACATCTTAGATGAGTTTATACTGGGCGGTGAAGCTCAAGAGACATCTAAAAAGATCGTACTGAAGGCCATTGAACAGGCAGACATGTTGCAAGAGGTAAGGAAACACTCCACACTCACTTGGAGCAGGTGGTGTCATTATTACTACACATAAAAATGGGGAAAAAAACCAAAACATAAATATTTTATTTTTTATGGTTTTATTTGTGTTTCCTCATAGTGTATAGTTAAACTCTGAATAAGGTTAAAACCATGCCGGTACAGAGCAGGGTTTAAGTTTTTGGGTAGGGTATATACTATAACTCACTATACTTAAATTTAAAAACATGCTTTTCTTGTGGACTTTACCTGACCTGCCTTTGTTATACTTAAAATATGTGACCTGCTCCAGCATAATACGGATTAAGTAGATAATCTAATATACTGAGATATTGATATATGCGTAAAGAGAATTGAATCTGCTTTAAAATGAGGTATAATACATGATTATTGTATGAAAATGGACTGAGTTACATCACTTTGTACATCTCTAATCAGGAAATTCTACTTTCGAGAAAATAGTAATTACAGTTACAGAACCAGACGCATTCAGCATCCATACGCTAACTGAATTCGGCTCTCGACCATTCAGCGCGATCTTCCTAGCGTCTTCCTAGCAACAGATGATTTCTATTTACACAGAGTCATGGCTGTTATTGGGTTGCCGTTGTATGATTGAGGGAATCCTTCTGGGATGCTGTAAGTAGGGAGAGTATTCTGGTAGTGAATATGGATAATAAGGAAATACCCTGAGCAATCACAAAAGAGGTTAGAAAATTGCCAAAATAAGTGGAGAGTATTTCTTTTGTTTTACAGCAACTTAGACATGGAACCCTTTCTTAAACAAGTATTTTATCTTGGATAGATTGTGTTGTGTAGCAGATACTAGAACAGTTATTTGCCTCGGGCTCAGTGAATATCATTGAATTCGTCTTTCCATCTCGGAGACTAATTTTCGACATCCACATTGGCTCTGGGCAATAAAAGTCTGGTATTGTGCATATTGTCTAGATTATCATCTATATGTAAATTAATTAGCAAAATGAATGTGGATTTTGTCTGTTTTAAAAAAAAAAGTGTAATTTTTTTTTTTTTTTTTTTTTTTAAATTCAGGAAGCAGAAGCGCCACGCAGTGTACTTGAAGAGATTGGACTCACATAAAACTCTAGAAGTCTACTAAATAAGAAGTACCACTTTCTCATTATCTGCCTTTTCAGTATACATGTGTGGCAATCTTGTATTGTAGTCACACAGAAACCTCAGTATCTGGATTTAGTGAAATATGCAACTGTTTTTTTTTTTTTTTTTTTCTTCCAGTATTTTTTGACTATTCAGTTTTTACTTGTGTTCAGTTCCGAATCACTACATGCATGCATACTTATTCAACAGGAAAGCAATCTGTGCATCCAGAACCTCAAATCTAATAGTTGTACTATGAACGCTATTCATGACCTCACTTTGTGTACTTCACTGCCTTAAGATACACCTCCACATTTGCGTTTCTAAGATTTCGGCGTACATTTTATTGGGTGTGAACCAGGTGTGTCTGCATCGATCACCTTAATATCAAACAATATGAAGTAAAAAAAAACAAAAAACAAACAGATTATAAGTACGATGTGAAATGAATGATTCATCACTACTGTAAAACTTTCTACCGATAAAACTGTAAACCGTCTACCACCTTCTGTACCATCTGGATTATGCATAAGCACATACTTGGTGTTGTCAAGGTGTTTCATGAATAGTTCCTCACATAAATGTGTATCCTGGGCCCCTCGTTCAAACATTCACTTGTGTGTTGGCAGGATGTTGCCTGTTCTAGCCTGCCTCTTCTCCACTGTTAAACATAGTACCATTAACAAACTTTGTAAAGAAGATAGAAAATGATAGTAGGGATATTCTTCCTGGACTATACTATTACGTTGTGTCGTATATTTCCCGGTGAACTGGGACTTCATAAAACACCTCCCAGGTTTCTGTTTATTTTCAATACCAAAGAATTTCTCCTGTCCTGTTTGTATCAGTTATTTCTAGATGACACTGTGGTTCACTGCCTAGCTTATTTCTTTGCAGGGGAAAAGGAAGATCCTTTAAAATAAAAAGCAATGCTGTGTCAACCGTAACCTTTCAGCCTCTTATTTTCGTACATCTTCATATAGGGTTAATTTTTATAGTCCAGTCTCTATTAAACAATGACAAAATGCAGTTGTTTTTGACTTCAGCATGTAGTACCCAGCATAGACGTGTTTTCCAGGTATTATTCTCATCTTCAGCTGCAGTTTTGTCCAGCCTGAGCCTGTTTCCTGTTCTAAGTTGATTTGAGTGGAAGCTGACGCTGCTGTCACTTGCTGTTCCAGCTCATCCTCCTGAAGATACAATATGCTATTTGTTGTGAAATGCTTTTCTGCTCATCGCAGCTGTAAAGACTGCTTATATGAGTCAGAGTAGCTGTAAAGCCAGCTCAAACCAGTTTCACCCTTCTCGTTCTTTGCTCTGCTTGAAGTTTTGCGTCGCTTTTTCTGCCTTTTTGTGTAAACTTTAGAGACTGCAGTGTGTAAAAATCCCTTGAGGGTTAATATGAAGCATGATCATGGTTAGGAATTCTCAAGCATTTTGCAGCCGTTTAACTATTAAACAATTTCCTGACACACCCTCAGAAATATAACACTTCATTTTTCAAATATATAATATTTTGGCTTTTTATTCCTGAATTTCTCTCCCAACACATTTTTTATTAAAACTGTTGGTAACATGAATTTGACATTATTTATAGGCTGACTGGTTTACTGAGTTGAATTTAAGTGATAAATCCTAATAGGTGAATAACTGTATGAACTCAGTTCTCAATAAAACAGCATTGATTAAGGTTGGTTCTGATGCCTGGCACTGAAACCAAATTTAAAATTTAGCTTTATGAACCACTGGGACTCTCTGGAGCACGGTTTCTGAAACGTGACTTTAAATACATCAGAAGTAATTAACCTCTCAACTGTTTCTGTACCAGCTGTGAGTCACTGCATTATTAATCCATGACCAAGAGAACTAACAATAGGCACATGGTTGATTCCAGATGGCGTGTTTCCATCTGTTCTCCATCAGCTTGAATACAAGTATTGCTTAAAACAAAGCCAAAGCCAATATTGTACGCTTAAGGAACAGACCTCACACAACTCTGCAAAAACAAAAAAAAATACCAGACAATATTAACAGATAACAGAAGTTGTTAGTTATATTCAGGGCTGCTGCACCAACCATGAATGAAGCAAGCCTGAATTGTACCAATACTGTGATCCTGAAAGTGTGGCCACGGGTTTAATCCACAGGTGTCAAACTCGTGGATCAAATCTGGCCCACGAGAGCTTTCAAAGAATATGATTACTGTACATTCTGTGCTTCAACCATTACCATGAAACCTAATTTTTCACTCATCCACTAGCTGGCCACCTATTTCAAGCAAACAGCTAGTCATTGACTACTTAAAAAGAATTGCAAGCTAACGTTGTCAAGAAAGGAAAGTGAATAAAGGTAAAGTACTTTGCCCTTTTTGAAAAGAAGTTAGGTGATTATTTGTCCCTCGATAACCTAGAAATCTAAGAATGTGGCCCTCAGTGAAAATGAATTTGACAGCCATGGTTTGAAGTGGCCTTCAACAAGCCACACAACACTATTCCAGCCAATCACAAACGAGATGATAGTTCTTCTGATGAACACATTCTCTTTTTCTGAATGGCCGGATGAGAGATAAGGGTCATTTTTAGTGTTGTTGCACTGGAAATGCATATCCATGAACTTGGGTACGGGACTTCTGAAAGAGCACTGACAAGAGGTGTGTATTGTGTTTGATTGTTAAGTTCAAATATCAACACTCTTTCTCCAGAATCAATGATCACCCCCTTAAACTGCGAATAACATTCTAGTTGTTGAGCATATTCTCAAAAAACAAAAAAAAGACGTGACTGCAACTTTCACAGGGTAACCCCTCTATAAAAATGTAACCTGGATTAAATTAAGGTTTGGTGCAGCTGGGTTAATATAAAAGTTGTTGGAAGCCACAAATCTCATAAAAAAAAATAAATAAAACACAGGAGACATTAAACACATTTATTTACATGAAAAAGCTAATATGAGTTTTGTTGAAACCAACAATAGGAACTGGAGCATTGTATTTCCTTATACAATCATTATTCAGGGCCACTTTCGGTAACAGTGCTGGCAGGCGTAGTATGAGTGACTTCAGATGTACTTAATTTAATCTCCTTATCATCTAGGAGTGAGACGATGTTCTCATCAGGCTCTGCATCCTCTCCAGACTGTTCTGTGTTTTGATTATCTTTGTTTTTTGGCGTCTTGTCATCATCCTCTGACTCTGCAGCAGAAGGTGCTGAAGAGCTGACACTGCAGGATTTGCTCCGCTTTCGCTTTTGTTTCTTTTTGCTCTTCTTCTTCTTCTTCTTGCTCTTTTTCGAGCGTTTGTGGTGACTTAAGGAGGTAGAGGATGTGTTGCCAGTTTCTGGGCTTTTGCTCTCACCCCTCTTCCTCTTGATAGAGCTATTTTTTAATTGCTCTTCAGGGATGGTTGAGTCTGATCTAGTACAAGAGCTTGTTTTTGAGTCTGTAGGCAAATGGCGACCACCACTCTGAGAATTTGTTTCTCTGCCTCTGCTACGTGATCTGCATCGCTCACGGCTTCTGCTTCTCCTGCCTCGATCATTTAAAGAACCTTTGTCCCTTCTCATAGAATGATGGGACCGCTGACTCTCTCTGCTTCTACTACGACTCCGCCTCTCCCTGCTACGACTCCGCCTCCACCTGTGACTGCATCTCTCACGACTGCGGCTCCTCTTGTCCCTCTGCCTTTTGCGGCCTTGTTCAGGGCTATATCCACGCCATGACGGTGTCCTGTGCCATCGGGTGAAGCCTCCAGTACGCTCAGAGGACAAATGGTGGTCACGGTCTGCCTCCCAGAATTCATTGCCCGGGTTTTGAAACACGTGAAGGAAGTTACAGTGCTTCCCCTTTGGACACTTATGCCTGTCAAAAAGTCCTGAAATTTAGAGAAGAAAACAAAACAAGTTTCAAAACTTGCATCCTGTTCCTGTATCAGCTATTCATTTTAATACTGTCTAATTCCTGTAGTGCATAACCATACATTTTGGTTTTGAGTTGGTCAGCATTTAATAGAGACATATCCTCAAACATTAAATTAATGAGAGGCTACGACACTTGATTTATGCTACAGGCTACATATCCAGTGAACTTTTAGAGGAACCCTGTAGTAGGAAGTGGAGAATTGACAGACATCCAGCATACAGTCCAGCAGCTAGTTTTAGACATAACTTTGGTCAACTGTATTTAATAAGGCAGGTGTTGTTTCCATTGCCATTAACCAGGATTACCAGCATTCATATAAATTTCCAGTCCAACTACAGGTAGTTCCTACAGGTTCCCTGCACAGGAAACGAGGGTCACTGAACTGCTCGCCAATTTCGGATTACAGACATTATTTGCAATATCTCTTGCAACAGAAATGATTCTTTAAATCATAGACACATTTGCCTCATTCATAAATACCTTCTTACATTTATTCATAAATACACTGTAAAGAAAATTTGTAAGAAAAGTGTACGCCGGATTTGTTCACAGTTGTGTTCTTAGCATGGTTGTCTTCGTAAATTGAAAGCGTGTGCCACTTGCTTTATTTAGCAGAGCCCTCTAAATCCCCATAAAAGGACATTTTATACAAAGTGCACACACAAATATTCATGAAGATGGAAGCACCAGAATCTTAAAGGAGGAAGAAATTTTTTAACTTCCTCTGAAGAAGAAATTCTACAGGGCATAAATTCCAGATGAGATTCGGCAGCGTCAATAGTGAAGAAATTAAAACAAGAAAAAAAAAATTGGTTTGACCCCAAATCAGAATCCAAAAAAAAAAAAAAAAAAAAAAAAAAAAAAAAAAAAGGGGGGGGGGGGGGGGGG
>JAQMYF010000017.1:17022631-17034684 GCA_030014195.1 Neosilurus mollespiculum | reverse complement strand
CCCCCCCCCCCCCCCCCCCCCCCCCCCCCCCCCCCCCCCCCCCCCCCCCCCCCCCGCCCCCCCCCCCCCCCCCCCCCGCTAAAGACATAATACATTTTTTTTTTTTAAAAATAGCAATCCAAATTTTAAAATACTGCAAAACACAATATTCCATGACTTGGCCCAAAACATTACCAAATCCCACAACTTTCTATGTCAGGAACACATTTTTAAAATATTCCAGATATTCCAGGATTTCAATGACTCATGGAACCCTGTGTTCTGGTCCCCTGAATAATTTGTCTGTAACTTGCTATAAATAAATAATTACTGTAGCAGCTCAAGTTTCAATATAAACCATTTTCAGCTCAAACAGTCACTTAATAGTGAATGGTGTTCTTCTGCTTTAAAGGGTAACTGTGGTGAATTTGTATTACTAGCTCTTTAAAATGACCACGTATTACATCAGGCAACGTCAGTCCTTGCCCATTGTCTAGTACGTGCGGTAGTGCTGCCACACTACTATTACTAATATTACTACTAGGCATGCATAGCGATATGTTGCCTTCTTCATTGGCTGTTCCAGCCCTGGTAGTGATGCAGATTCATTGTCTTGTCCTACTGGCTGGGCTGCGTGCAGCAGACACCAGTCTAAGACACATTATCGGCCAGTCCTGAGCTGTGTTGCCAGGAAAAAAAAGGAGTGCAAAGCATACGGCAGCACAAACAACAAGCGCAGAAATCACAGCAAACATAACATCGGCACAGGCCGTACTCTGCACTACCTAGTCTGCAAAGACCACCTCAAGTCGACCTGCTATTGGCGTAACCTCCAGGCAGAACTACTAGGCACGGAGCTGGAGCTGCATTGGTTCAGTCCCCGCTAGTAATCCATGGTATAAAATTACCCAGTATAGTGTTTATTTTAGTCATTAATGTTAAAATAGGCCCTGTATCGCTAAAACGTATTACATTACACACAAAATATGCTATAAGGATGACCAATACCGGTACTCTTTAAACAAATTTCTTTCTTACCACATATTGCAGTTTTCCACTTGGTTACAGGAGAGAACTCGCACTGCAGTTGTCTCCCTGCATACCACCGTCCATTAAACATCATAAATGCCTCTTTGCACTGATCTTCACTACAGAGAAAAAAAGTAGTCAAAATGAATTTTAATCTGTATTTTGAAAAAGCGAACTGATAAACCATGAAACCGTAACAGCAACCTTTCCCAGGATTTATTATTTTTACTTACGTCTCATACTGGACATAAACATTCCCTCTTAAGTGGGGTTCATAGTTGCAGCTCACCTAAAACAATGTAAGAACAATTTTAAAGCCGGACACTCGTTACAGTTTGAACTTCTACACGTGATCCATTCAGGTTTTATTACCTTGAACTGCACCACTTTGCCCGCGTTCCTTAATTCAGGAAGCACGTCATCATAGAAGTCCAGAAACTGCTGCCGCATTTCCTCCTCGCTGTACTCAAGACTTGCGTCTGTATCGTAATCGTCACGTCTGCTCTGCTCCATGGCGAATGTAACAAACATACTCCGGATCATCAACGTGCTACTTGATAACGGATATTCGTGTTTACGGGAGCACCTGTTTAGGAAAAGAACAGTCTGGGACTCATGTAGGATAGTTTCGTTGGTTTGCTGAAAATCCACAGGTGTGTTCAGAATTTCATTCACTGACAAACAAACGCTGGTGAGTACTGTACCCCTGCCAAAGCTTTATTTTTGGCATAGGTAAAAATGGTGGATGGAAGCAAAGACTCGATTTGTGAACTACAAGCTGACAAATTTGTGCTAAACTAATGCTACAAACTTTAAGCTCAATTAGCTTCAATTTTAAACAAAGGTAAGATGGCGGCATAGTATGTTTAAGTTATGTTTTTTGCATACTAACAGTAGGTGCTAGAAAGAAGGGCTGACATTATGCACTAAACTGACGTTAGTACATACAGTGTATTTGATGCAGCCCTTTTTTGCTGGAAATATTGCAAACATGTCCTCTTCCAAAAAAAAGTGACAGAATTGTCATTTATCTTACCTGTCTCCAAATCGGCACGCTCCAGTCTTGATGAAAAAGGGGCAGTTCGCCTTGTCTTTTTCCGTCCCGAAATCCAAAGGGGCATCCGGGTTTTTCCAAGAACCTCCATTTTCCAACTAGGATCCATGCGACCAAAATTAAAAACATGAACCAAACTGTACCTCTCAGTATTGATGTTATGATGTAAAATATCTGTGTACAAGTGTATGTGGATACCTGGCTTTCTGCTTGATCCAACAGTTTCTGTACAGCTTCCTATAAATGGTGCAAACACACAGTATGACTCGTAAAAACCTGCAGAGATATCTGCGACACATATCTGTTAGCATCAGTTAAGAGTGCGGAGTAGATCTGAATGATTCTGCCAAAGCACAATGGACAGTGGTAAGGTAAGAGGTAGAACATTATTATTAACAATTCATCAAAAGATACAATGTCTTCAGATGAAGAAGATGCCCACAGGCCTGTCACTCTTTTGTGTGTATCTTGGTTAAGGAAGCAACCATTACTTCTCACAGTCAAAACAACCAAAATAACTCTGGAAGCTTACAGTGTGTACAAACAATCATAAGTGTACAGCATCAGTCAAAAGGAGGTGTATCCAAACCTTTTAGGAGTACTGCAGCTCTTAACGGTTGAGATAATCAAACATATCAAAGTTAATGACTCAGAATGCATCAACATTCAACACAGGGATAGGACATGGGGGGTCCAATGCAGCCCTCACACGAGGGCGGTTTTAACAGTGGTTTAGCGTGGTTTCAAACCGTGTTGAAACCCAGTGACGTCGTCTTGACTCCATGACGGTTTCGCCGTTGACCATAAACAAAATGCTTAAAAATTTCACAGCAGTTCTCAAAACCATATATCACCATCTGACTGCCAGGTTGGCACCTCTCTCAAACTTTCTGAGCCACTTTCCAAAGCGACTCAGTAGCTGTCTGTTATGGTTTATGAGTCAGAACGATATTCACGATGTATTCACAGTATTCACGATGTGGTGTTGTCTTTCACTACGGTCGAAACATGGTTAAGAAATTTATGGTGGTTATTCACACCATGTTTTCACCCACTGCTCACAATTGTTCTGCGACATCACCGTCATTTTTCTGGCAGTTCGGAACCACGCTCAACTGCTTTCAGAACCGCCCCCATGTGTGGCCAGCTTAAGCCTTCCACCACTTTAAAATAAATAATGGATTAAAAAGAACTGGATATTTTAAAAAAGTGAGAAATGTGTGATAAATTTATTAGATTTGGTTTTTTGGTCCAAGGCAAACCTAATAGAAATTCTGCTCCAAGTTCTGTCTACAGCAAGCAATAGATTTTCCCATCTCTTATTTATGGAAGCTCTATTGCAGTAGTCACCAACCTGTTCCTGGAAATCTCTCTGATGTCTTTGACCTCAACCCAATTTTTTTCAACCCACCTTGGAGGGGCAGTGGGCTGCCACACACATTGCGGAGCCCAGAGAGCAGTTGGGGGTTTGGTGCCTTACTCAAGGGCACTTTAGCCATGAAGGTGGAGGAAAGGAAGGTGCAGCTCACTCCCCCACCGCCACACATTTTTCCTACTGTTTCGAGAATCCTGCTGGTCCGCTGCTCTAACCAATAGGCTATGGCTGCCCCCTTAGGGTGTTCTGTATTTTTGGGGTTATGGCACTCTCAACAGAATATTTTCAAATGCAGACCATAAACAGAGTAGTAGAAAAAAATTCCCAGAAAACTTTGCGGACTCAGACAGTGTAACTTGGAGCATGGTTACTGATGCAGGGTAAGAAGACTATAAATATAGAATATCTTCATACTTTATATTAGAATATTCTTACTTTAATGTAGATGCATGTGGATCACTAAAACAAGCAGTTCAGAATAACTGCAACTCACACTGTCAGTAGAAGTGTGGGTGAATGATGACTTGTGAGTGATATTACAGTTATTTATTTCCATGTCCCTTGTATGAAGCGTGAAATGATCCGAAGCAAATTCTCCACACGTCCTGACTGATCTCATTGTGTAGCAGAAATTTTTATGTGAAGAGTTACTTAATGATTATTTATCGAAGGTGAGGTGGATATTGCTGAATAATCCCCAAGGAGGAAACTGGAAGGGAACATTCAGTAACAGATGAGGACAAAATTATTAGCCCCCCTATCAAATTTAAACATTTCATCAAAACTTTTCCCCAAAGCAAAGAATTTTCAACACGGCATTTCTAAACATCCTAGTGTTATTTTGGATGCTAACATTATTTTACTTCGCACACAGAAAAAAATTATTTCACAAAAACTACAAAAAAAGAAATTACCTTGTTGCTGAGCCATAACACAAACCACTGTTGTGCAATGATGTGATTTAACTTAAGCTAAAACTGAGGGTTATCTCTCAACATACACACAGTATAAAAACTTCAGTAAGGGTTTGAGCTGTCACTTGAGAAAGTGTCATGTCAAAAACAAAATTAATCAAGTTATTAAGAAAACTAATTTATCACAGTGTTTCCAAGTGTCAAGAACTGGAATGAAGAGAGTCATCAAGAAATTCAAAGACAGCCACACAGTACAGAACGAGCCTGGCAGTGGAACATTTCAAAGACTCTAGGAAAAAAAAAAAAAAACAAGTTAGAGATGTGTCTAAAATCCCCAGGAAAACTCCCAAGATGCTAGTGAATGTTTCAGCCAAGTCGGGATTTGTAGTCTCAAAGAAGACTAGAGCGTGCACACGATAGACTGAGAGGCTGCAGACCAAGAAAAACACCACTTGTGCAGAAGAGACCTTCAAGCCAGACTGAAGTTTATACTAACGACAACCTGGAGATATATTATGCATGCTAGAAGCATGTCTTTCGGTCAGATGAGACAAGACGAGACTGGAGCTCTTTCACCAAAGAGACATTGCTGTACTTAGAGAAAGAAGGGAATATAACCCATAGAACACCATCCCCACAGGGAAACACGGCGGTGGAAGTATGATGCTGTGGGGACGCTTCAGAGTATTTGGCATTGGGAGTCCTGTCAGGGTGGAAGGAATCGTTAAGAAAGAAGGATATGAGAAGATTTTGAAAAAATCTCAAGCAGTCAGCAGCAAAATTGGGTCTGGGGTCGTCGCTTTGTCTTCCAACCCGACAGTGACCCAAAACATACGTCACTCCTGGTGAAGAACTACCCCCAGAAGACTAACGAGAACGTTATTGACTGGCCTGCACAAAGCCCTGACTTGAATCCCATTGAAAATCTGTGGGTGAACAGAAGACCAAGGTCCACGCCAGAAAACCTTTAAATCTGGTGGTTCTTGGAAGATTCGCCAAAGAAGAACGGGCTGGGACTCCTCAGGAAACATGGCTGAGACCTGCTGAAAATTCCGACTGCAGGCTGTTATCCAGAACAAGAGGATACACAATTGACTATAAGCATCAGGGAGGCTAAAAGTGTTGACCCTGGTTGCTTTTGTTTTTGGAATGATTTTGTTTCTGTGTGCAAAGTAAAGTAATGTAAGCATCTAAAATAAAACTAGGATGTTTAGAAGCGCTGTGTTTAAAATTCCTTTCTCTGTTTATAAAAAAAACTTGGAACATTTTGTAGTAAACTTTAAATTTCATATCATGCATTTTAATTTTGACCTCATCTATATATCTACAGAGCCTGAGGTGAATTATTTTAATGAAATAACCCATAATAATAAAGTGTGGGTTTGCTTCCAGATCCTACATCAGTTTCAGGGAGTAACACTGCAGAAATGTGGAAATGTTAAAGGAGGTGGGGTACTTGAATGAAAGGCTCTTAAAAAATCTCTTTAAAAAAAAAAAAAAGCACTGATAATGTGTATGTGTAATACATCTGGACCTGGGTATATGTGCACGCATATTTAGAACATGCTCCACTGTGAAAACATGTGCAACTGAGAGTGAGAGGATATATAGATATCAGCCTCTTTGATTTTATCCTCCGAATGCAGGGATCACCTCTCTGTCTCTCTTCTCCTTCTGTTTCTGCTCCTGCAGTTCTCGTTCCTTTCTCTGTTGTTCCTCCCACTCCTCCCTGATTCTCCTCTGTAGTGAATAATAACAATAATAAATTAAAACAGTACAAAATGACTGGTGGAGTAAACACACACATTCACTGACTTTTCGGGTGGCACCAACTGGCAAATATAATGAAACATGCAACTCTCAGATTTTACTTTGGGTGGGAAAACTATGCAAAATCTGTCATAGTATTTTAGTTTAAATAAGAAATAATAACTAATATGTAAAAGCTCAAGTTTCGGGTTGTTATTCTAGGCCATGTTTACCCACACAGAACTGCAACCAACAATGAATGAATACATCCATGACCCAGATTAAATTTATATTTTCATTTATATTTTCTTTTGTGGAGGTTCGCAAAATTTAGCAAATAGCATATTAACAAGTTTATATTTCTTATTAGGTCTGAATAGGTGAAAGCCACCCATCAACTTTTGCCTTCCCTATCACACGACCACCACTGACCAAGGGAGGGGCATAAGGAAGCACATGCCCCCTCCGTGACATGCGGCCTAACACACTCGAAGGTGTGGTTCCGCGCTATCCTCCCCCTCGTACGAATGAGCTCACAGACGGCCATGATTGGCTGGTGATCGCTGTGAGTGATAGGGAAGTGAGGTATGCCATCCGACCCTCCCATGAGAGCTCGGCCAATTAGCTCTCATGGACTCCCGGTCACGGATGGCTGTGGCATCAATCCGGATTCGAACTTGCGACCTCCGGGTTGATAGTCGCGCACCTCGTCGATGCGCCACTCAGGTGCCCTCAAAAATACACTTTATTACACAAAACATTCAAATACCTGGTGCATGTGTCTTTCCAACTGTGTATCATGAAAGCTAGATACACATTACTATGCAATTAAATAAATAATTTGTCAATTGTGTATAATTAACTAGAACAACATCAAAATATATCCCAAAGCCTATATGTCTTTTACATATCACAGAATCTTATTCACATAGTAGTGACAAAGAATCTATTGCAAAAGAACAGTAAGGGATGGACCATTAGAAAATGTGTGTGTGTGTGTTTTGTCTTTTAAATTTATGGAAAAAAATATTCTGTTTCTGAAATCAACTAAATAAAGTGTTTGCATCCAGGGAAGTGGTAATGATAAAAGTAACTTTGTCTCCACTTTGAGGTGAAAGAAAACATACAACCCATTTTGTAATGGTCTGGCCAAAAAAACTCAACTGAATTGTATTACAACACGAAGGAAAAAAAATAATAAGATATGACATCAGAAAACATTCCAAAACTACCCTTTAGAACTGGAGTGATCCCTGTTGTTCATTTCTGATTTTGTCCAACGCATGTGCATTGACTGGTAGGCAAAAACCCAGCTCGCTATGTCTGCCAGGCGTCATACAAATATAGATCTAACGGTCATACCTTTTGTTTCGTTAAAGTTAATTAAAAATTTTTTATTTATTTTATTTATTTTTTTATAACATTGAAAATATTAAATATCGCTCATGTTATCTGTGAACTCTGGGTCCTGAATATAAGAAAATGTATGAAAAAATCTGCAGGTGGGGGTATGTCTCTTCCAGACCCATACAATTTGGAGGGTTGGGTGGTTGGCCCTAGTGTCTGGCCAGACACCAACTATGGATGTATTTACAATTATTTAATTCACACTATGGAGAAGCATAATGAATTATGAAACTGCTTGATGCTTAAATTATTAATAAGTTATATTAATGGAGCAATGCATGAAGATAAAAAATAAGTAAATAAAAAAGTAAAAATTTGAAAATGTAATAATAATTATTATTATATAGAGGCTAATATATGAAAAAAAGGAACTAACAAACAGAAAACTGTCTGAGGTTGACCCAAAATGCAGACTGTGTGGCTGTTTCGAAGAGACCATTGACCATCTGGTCTCTGGCTGCCCTGAACTGACTAAAATTGAATACATCCACAACAAGGCAGCTGCACACATGCACTGGAAGATCTGCAAAGAGTTTGGAGGTGAAGTAACGATGGTATGAGCATGAACCCATGACTGTCACTGAGTAGGACAGGGTCACTCTTCTGTGGGACATGCCCATCCACACTGACAGGAATATTGCAGCTAATAGGCAGGACATTGTGCTAAAGAACAAGGAGGACAAAATGTGCCTTCCCATTGACATGACAATAACCCTCGACATCAACATCTCTGTCAAAACCATGGAAAAACTTAATAAATACAAAGTATTGGAAATCGAGGGTGACAGAATGTGGGGGCTTAAAACAACAACAGTCCTAGTGGTAATGGGAGCCATTGGCACCATCAAGAAGGACACAAAATCCCTGGCAACATCAGGGCAACATCATACATGAACTCCAGAAAATAGCTCTCCTTTCTACAGCCCACCTTCTCAGGCAGGTCATCTCCTTCAAGTAGAAACCCTCATTGCCTCCCAAAGCCCATGGTTTGGACTTGGATGCTGAGAGAAAGAATCAGTAGCAATTACACTAGTTTATGCTTTATAATAATCATCATCATCATCACTAAAATGTGGAAAATGGAGACCACCTTCATTCTTGTTGTAATAGGAACACTTGGTATGCTCAAAAAGGGAACTGATACCTCATCACCGTAGCAACATTCCTGGCAACATCTCGACTTCAGAGATGCAAACAAAACAACACTATGTGCAACTGCACGTATTCTTCATAAACTCTCAATATAAGTCAATTTAAAGCCAGGCACCTAACCACATAGAACGTTTCTACAGTTTCTACACTCTTTACTCTTAGACCCCGGAGGTGACTCAGTAACGAGGCCCTCAAAAAACACTCTTCAGGGTGGGGGTTATCTTTTTGGTTTGCAGTTTTGGGGGTGGGGGGTGTTTATGCAGCTAGGAGAAAGGGGTGTGTGACCGAATGACCGTGTTTGGAACTAACCCGTGTTTATCTCTCACCTGACACGTTTGTGATCACTAGGTTTCCAAGCAGGCTGTCTGCCTTTGTAAATGTACAGAAAGGAATTTATGCGCACCGCCTTTAAACGATCGGTGCAGTTCAAAGAACAACTGGTAGGCATGCTGTCAAGATTACATTCGTCTTTCTGCCTACCAGTATGGACGCCTCACCGGTTGACCATGCTTGTGAAGTCATCGAAACTGCTCATATGGTGTTTTTTCACTTTTCAGTCAGTGCTCCTGCTCTACTTAGAGAGTTCTTTTTTTTTTAGTGCTGTTTCCCCTCATTTCCACATTAATTTCACCACCACTGCAGATGGCTGAATGCCAAGCTGAAAAATAACTTACTAGGATCAAGCGTGCACTCATGGACTGCTGACAACACACACATCCACACACTCAATTTCCTGCAGAACGAAAACTGGTGTGTCACAGTACTTTCCGCACAGCTCACACCAAAGTTTATTAAGCACCGCCTTTAAAAAACAAAAATATTATTTTAACTCCTAATCATTACCTCTTCGTCCTCCTTTTTCTTTCGAGCGGCATCTTCTTTTTCTTTCCTCAACCTAAATTCCTCTTGAGCAATTCTCTCTCTCTCCAGCCACTCCTGGTGTAGGCGTTCTCTCTCTCTGAACATACTGCCAAACACAGATCTTTTTAGTGATGCAATGCTAACACCCAGAGTCACAGCTGATGGTAAAAAACATGGTCAACTAGCTACCTCTGCTCCTCATCCTCATTTTCCTCTTCATCGTTTGGTTCCTGCTCATTTTCAATCTGATCAGCACCTGGAGGGGACAGCAACATTATTTCAGTTCACCTGGGCTTTTAAATTTACCTTTATATTTGGAAACATAGCTAACGTTGACACTGTACTAGAGTACATGTGGACAGAAAGGAAAAACAGACTACATTCTCTGTGTTTTGCAAGAGCTTGACGTTTTCTTTTTCTTCTTTCCCTTTTCAGATAGGCCCGTCGTTGTTTACCACTAAACATATCGAGAGAAAACAAGAAAAGAGACAATGTTGAATTACTTTAGAAGATTATTTTAGGGACAGGCCACGTCCAAGACCACCTACTACCACCTACTACCACTACACAGGCATCATTCTCAGACCTCAGTGGCGCAGATTTCCGGATTTCTGCAGCGTCATGTTGATTCTCTGAAAAAAGACCCGGGGTATTCACGGGAACCTGGTCACTTGTCGAATACTGGCACGGATCCGTTGATATCATTTTTAGCACATCGTGCTAACCCATAGACATAATAAATTAGCCAGAAGGTAGCAGGCGCGAAATGATGACGTTGCCTGCGGCGCGCTCTAGTGTCGTAGGCTGTCGCGCATGCGCGTTCGTTCTTGCGCGCATCGGGGTGAAAGAATTCGGGAAAGTTCAGCTGCGCTTGAGTAGAAATAATACATTTCACTGGATGAGTAGTTAATTTTCGCATACTGTACCTGGACTTCTGTGAAGCTCGGTTCCGTTGGAGAAATTACACTCAGAAATGGCAGATAAAGAAGGTAACGTCTGGGCACGCGCTTAGTTTCCTTTCTGCGTCGCGGCTAATTCGCTACAACAAAAATTGGCGGCGAGTTGATTTTTACAACGAAATTCTTTCAAACTTCCTGTTTTATCATTTCGGAAATAAAGTACTGTTCGATATTGGGGTGTTATGGACGGCTGTTGGTGTGTATCGGGTCGTAAACAGGCGCTTCACGAAGCGTTAGTTAGCATGAACCATGATTTTCTGAGTGAGATTTAATTGTAGCAGCACTATAGAGGAGAGTCAGCACTAATAATGAGCTTAGAATCTAGCCAAGTGAATTTAAAACATATCGCATTATATTTATATATATATATATATATATATAGGTGTGTTTGTGGTAACCAGACACTTGAGGTTCTGCTGCAGAACATTTTGAAGCTTTGTCCAGCACACTGAGAGACCTGTCCCGCATTTTAATTGGTCATATGGTTTACAGTTGGAATGAAGTTAAACCAAATCCATGTAGATACACCCCAACAAAGTCGCTTGCTGAGCTTTTAGGGCTCGAGCCTATCTCAGCCGACACTAGGTGAAGGCGGGGTCCACCCTGAACAGCTTACCAGACCTTCGCAGGACCAAACATTCACACTCACCTCTACACCTAGGGGCGATTTGGAACAGCCGTTTAGCCCAATGTGCATGTCTTTTGGAGTGTTGGAGAACATGCAAACTGCACACAGAAAAGCCTGAGCCCGGGACTCGAACCCAGGAGCTTCTAAGAGGTCCACTTCACTCATACTCGTTTGCTGAACCACTTAATCCCACTGGGATCGCAAGGAGGCTAGAGCCTATCTCAGCCGAAACTGGGCGAAGACGGGGTCCACCCTGAGCAGCTCTTCAGACCATTGCAATTGAACACACGTTCACACTCACACCTTGGGGCAAATTCGAACAGCCAGTTAGCTTAATGTGCATGTCTTTGGACTGTGCGAGGAAACCAGAGTACCCGGAGGAAACTCATGCAAGCACGGGGGTAATTTGCAAACTCCACACAGAAACGCCTAAGCCTGGGAATCAAACCCAGGGCCTTCTTGCAGTGAGGAGGACCTGTTTAGTGTGGATGAGTCTGAGTTGATAGTATCAGAATCTTGTTCTTGGCAGTTTGGACTGGAATCTGACGTGGACTCCTGCTGTTATGTGTCATCCACCTCAAGCGTTGATGTGCTGTGTATTCTTGAAATGCCTTTCTGCTCACAATAGTTGTAAAGAGTGATTTGATTTACTGTAGACTCCCTGTCAGCTCAAACCAGCCTCATTATTTTCCTCTAATGTCGTATCTGAACACAGGAACCTTTATTTTATTTTTATGTGTATTCTTCCCAGAAGTTTGTCAGGTTATAAAATACTCAAAATATCAGCCAACAACTATTACGCTCCTAAAACCACAGAGATGTTACTTTTTCTTCATTCTGATGTTTGATGTGATCATTAATTATTGCTCTTGCCTTTTTTTTGGGGGGGGGGGGGGGGTTGGCTAATTAGATTAATGCATAAATTTACAGGTGTTCCTATTAAAGT
>JAQMYF010000017.1:16990566-17000664 GCA_030014195.1 Neosilurus mollespiculum | reverse complement strand
GCGCCCCTCCCTGGTCGGTGGTGGTCGTGTGATAGGGAAGGCAAAAAGTTGATGGGTGGGAATTGGAAACGACTAAAAATTAGGGAGAAAAATGGGGGGAAATCCAAAAAAAACAAGCATGGAGGAGCGTGACACAAAGCAACTCCCTGACACTCTGACACAGAATGGACTCAACTAAAAGAGTAAAGAGGCACTCATAAAGTGCAGTGTACCTCTGCCAAGCAGCATGTAGCAAACGGGCCCTGTATGGGTACTGAATTCAATTACCCATGCGCTAGTTTTGTATTGTGTAGTATGTGGACCTGAACAAATTAGTGAGAAAAACCTCTTGTTTAAAGGATTTACAAAGGTCACTTAAGGTCAGAGGTTATTGTCTCATTTGAAAGTCCGTATATGGTTTCCTATTAGTGTTCAATGGTAGCAGCATGTTACCCACCAATCCACCCAGCCACTTTGTGCCACTTGAGAAAATTTCACCTTTCATCACTCATTTCACTGACTTTCTTTGACCTTGTATGGTCGCTTGTCACTCTTTGCTTCCTTTGTGTACGCCCCTTTAGCAACAAGCAACAGCACCCAAGTGCCGCCTCCAGTTTCCTCAGAAAAGTTGCACTTGAATACACCAATAAGTCACTGCATTCAGTAAATGATTGGTTGTCCATGGCATACAAAGTTCCAGCTATCTACATGTCATGGCACTGACAGTACATTTCTTGTGGCAGGTTCAGTGGTCACCTCATAACGAGACGATCCTGGCCTCCAGTGGAACAGACAGGCGACTCAACGTCTGGGACCTGAGGTGAACCAACACCTACTTGTCGTTTTATTTTTTTTTAATTTGAGGTATTTATGTTTTGCTAGCTGTTTAGTCTTTGCTGCCACCTTGTGGCTGTGATGAACCATGAACATGACATGTTTACAGTAAAATTGGAGAGGAACAGTCTGCTGAGGATGCTGAAGATGGACCTCCAGAACTGCTGGTAAGTCCACAACACAAGATTCATGTCATTGTGTTTATTCCGATTTCTGCTGGAGGATTTTTATACCATTTTTTTCTGTGATCTTTAAACTCACTCGTGTATCTGCATTTGTGACAGTTTATTCACGGCGGCCATACAGCAAAGATCTCCGATTTCTCCTGGAATCCCAATGAGCCCTGGGTGATCTGCTCTGTATCTGAAGATAACATTATGCAAGTGTGGCAAATGGTCAGCCCCGATTATTACCGAAATCATCATTTCACAGCTGATTTAAAGAGGTCTGTTTCATGAAGTTTAGCCACATGTTCTCTCTTTTAGGCTGAAAACATCTACAATGACGAGGAACCCGACACTCCTGCCTCAGAGCTCGAGAGCCAGGCCTCATAACAGCCTCAAACATGTAATAGCAAGATTCTTTCCTGTTATTACTCTGGTTCTCTATCATAACATAGATTCATCCACTCACAACCACTTCAGGTGGGAAAATTTATGGATCAACTGCATTTGAGGCCAAAAACCAGTGAAACCAACACTCTTCTTGTCAACACTTTTGCTTTCTGCAAACTTCTCAGTATTTGTTCTATTTGTCTACTCTCTAAACTTCTGTGTCGAGTTTTTCCTAAAAAAAAAACAAATCATTTGGGTAGCTCACCTGGAGACATGGTGTGAACGTTCTCTGATAAAGAACGGCTATTGCTTTGAAAACGCACATGGCAGGGCTGTGTTATTGATTCATTTCTTCCCTTTGTGCATGAGTGAAAGCAAGCAGTTTCCACTTCTTTATACTTTTTTGTGTATAAATCTGTCAATTGCAATAAAACTTTTGTAATACCTTTTAAGTGCTTGTGTTTTTTGGATTTTGTATACTCAAAAGCAGGTTTAAAAACGGTATTCTGGCCTCACGTTTAGTAAATTAGATTCTTTTGGCAAACCGAAAGCAGTACATTTCCCATCCTGCCGTCATGGAGCACAACAGATGAAATGGAAGTACAAGAAAGAAACCATGTGAAAGGAAAAAAATTAAGAAAATATTTTATTAAAAGCAAGACATGGCTACAATAATAGCATTCGGTCTCAGCGGGGACACGGATTCAGTTAAGAGAAGAAAAAAAAAGTTCATAGCAGTTGCTGCCTTTATCCTCTTTCACAGTTAGTTTCACCTGTGGAGGTAGATTTCTTGCATAACCTGAGAATCAAACTGGGGCAACAGCAAAGTAAAGAAGAGTCATGAGCAGTACCAAAACACCAAACTGTCCTCAATTACAGTCAAAACCTCACTGCATTCTTGGTGAGAACATGGAGAAGTCAGTCACACATGGCAGGAACAAAACGGATTTTTAAACAAATTCAAGCAAAAAGGGTTCGGTCTGTGATGCAATGAAGCTGTTTCTTCTGGTTTATTTGGGTTAATCATTTGTGTATTTTTGATCTCCATATGGATCCAGTTGCCCACATTTGTTTTCCCAGTTCACTAACGTAAAAAGTACAATCCTGATGAAATGGTTTTTGTGTGCACGCGTGTGTTGTGTATCCTCATACAATGTAAAAATACTGGAATGTGTTGAAGTTAAATAATTGTGGAATGTTGCTGTGGGTGGCTCGATATGGACCTGAGGGGATGTTCTCCAACACCCTGTTTTCGTGTTTAATGACTGATATTAGAAGCCCGTGTGCACTATTAAATTTGCATAATTTCAACATGGGACCTTCAACAGCTACAAGGCTCACAGCTACTGAACGATAGCATTTACATTTTATTCCTCTGCTTTAAGAAATCAAACACCAACAAACAAACAAAAAAAAACATTCACCATTTCCTCAAGTATCACAGAGGTCAAGGCCTCTTTTGAATTTCAGACAGTTGTTTTTCCAGTTATATGGAAAAGCTGTGGTATTACAAGTGCAGTGCATAATTATAGGCAGCTATTGCGAATGGTTAATATCAATGGTTTCATTATCAGATTATGAACTTAAGAAATGTTAAATATTAAAATGTCATTCAAGTCTTTATAGCAATACAATCGACTAAAGTGAAATGTAGGCCTTTTCCCACTGGATTAAAATCTTTACCCCTTATTTAGTAGTTCGGCCAGAAATTATGTCGAGAAACTAAAACGTAACAGGTTCTGGTTCAGTTTCTCAACTTGGGTAAATGTGATAATTTAGGGCAGCACGGTAGCATAATGGTTATCACATCCGTCTCACAACAAAAAGGGCTTGGGTTTGCATCCTAGGCTGAGGCATTTGTGTGTGGAGTCCGAATTTTCTCCCCATGCTTGCGTGGGTGTCCAACAGCGTGCCTTTTATGCTAATTAGCTGTTCCAAATTGTGTGCACTGGCCCTACGATAGTCTGGTGAGCTATTCAGGGTGTACCCTGCCTTCGCCCAGTGTCAGCTGAGATAGGTACAGTCTCCCTGCGACCCTAGTAGGAGTAAGCAGTTTGGTAATTGAGTGAATGAGTGATATTTCAGGGCGGCATAGTGGTTAGCAGGTCTGGCTCACAGCAAGAAGGTCCTGGGCTCAGGTGCTTGTGTGTGGAGTTTGCATGTTCCCTCGGTGCTTGTGTGGGTTTCCTCCCACAGTCCAGTGACATGCCTTTTAGGCTAATTAGCTGTTCCAAATTGCCCCTAGGTGAATAGGTGCGTGAGTGTTGCCCTGCCTTCGGCTGAGATCGGCTTCAGCCTTCTTGTGACCCTAGTAGGATTAAGCGGTTTTGCAAATGAGAGAGTGAGAGATGTTTTATTATTTTGCCAAAGTATTAGTGCACACGGCAACATCGGTGTGTGATGTGATAAGTTTATGACTTTACACAAAGCTGGTATGGAATCAAAAGCATCTGTTTAAATTCACTAACCTTTCACTTTTCATCATGTAGTTTTATATACACTATATGAATACCTTGAATTTTTTTAATTTCCTACTGTACCTCAAGGCACACAAAAGGAACCCTAGATGTTACTGTAAACAAGTCTCTTTATCGAAGACGACCATATTTAGAAACCGTCAACTTGCAGCCATGTTTGTACATAAGCGTGCACAATCTCCGGCTTTAACGGCGTCAGAGTAATCCGGACATTTCACATATATACACATTTATAGCAGCCTTGTTAAGTCAAACTAGCCCTTAATTCTGAGTATCTTATGTTGAAAAGAAAAGAGACACACAGTATATTTAAAATGAACATTATGATCTGTAAATTTAGATTTAAATGGAAGAACTGAACCCATACTTTCCTTTAGGATTTCCTTCTGTCCATTTTTGGGTTTCAGAAATGTGCCCATGATCAATCCTGACATGAATGACACGGTTATTTAGTTAACTAAAGACAGTTATGTCTTAAGATTTTTTTCTGCACCTGAATCCATTTATTTCAACATTACTGTCGAAGACAGATCTGAGAGCTACATTTTATTAAAATAAACAAATCAGAGCACAGATTAGCAAGAAGGAGAAAACCCCAACAGAAAGAATTAGGCATGGAACACTAAAGCTGTGGTCACTGTTGGACCACATGACTGTTTCCTAAGAAGAGGGGAAAAAAAAACATGATAGAAAAAGCGAGTAAAAAGTGCTCATCAAAAAGCCAATCACCGATGCACAGAGCTGTTTTTCATACCAATGACAGTTTTTAGTTTTAATTATTAACTAGTACACAAAAATATATACCTCCACAAAAAAAAAGAAAGAAAGAAAATATCGTCCTTCTCTGGGCCTGCCTCAGTCGTCATTAAGATGCTCTCTAGTTGATTCCTCAATCTGTGGTTGCAGTGCCAGCCTCTCTGTTTCAGGGGCCAAACATTCCATTTCTCCTTCTACCTCTCCATCCATCTCAACATTTGCCTCCTCTGGCTGGGGGTCTGGTGGTCCCGTCCCCTCCTCTTCAGGATTCTTTGCTGGGCCTTGGAGGGCTCCGAGTTTCTGGCTCAGATCGTTGCGTTCCCTCTGCAGGGCTCTGCACAGCTTCTCCAGACGCTCCAGTTTCCCTTGAAGAGCCTTGTACTGCTTGTCTCGCACAGTTTTCTGCAACATGAGTTAATAAACATTATATACAACATTTAGTGTTATCCACTAATCTGATTGGTTGAGAAGGGTTTCTCAAGCGTCACCATGTTTTGTGATAACAGAATCACACAGGCATCACTCTGCACTTCCTAATTCAAGTCGGCTACTTACTGTAGAGTTAGCGACATCAGCAGCAGTTTAAAATACGAAGAAATATAAAAGCTCACAAGATGAAGATGGAAAGGAAGAATCGGAGAGGAAAAACCACAAAATACAAAATCAACATGATGTAACTACACAGCTCGCTAATATTTTATAATCAGTGCTGTGCCTTCGGGATCTGTTGATTACTGTAGGTAATCACAGCTGTGCTGATATTCACATACAACGGCACCCGTCTGGTGTAAAACAGCTTAAAGTGAAATGAAAGGAAAGCCTTCCAAACTCTCCAGTTAAACATGAACATTAGGGATGTGAATCTAACAACTCACGATTCAATTCGATTCCGATTTCTGGGGTGACGATTCGATTCAGAATCGATTCTCGATTCAAACTGATGTTTGATTCATAACCATTACAGACAAAGGGAGTCAATTTCACGAGTAACTACATTCTTCTATAAGCTAGGAACAACTCTTCTATAAGAAAGAAAGAAAGAAATGATATTACTACACAGCTGGTTCTGTAGATGTACTGATCCACTTTGCTGGTTCAGAGTCGGTTGGGAGTTTAGTGAAGTGATGGAGTTTGCGTTGGGCAGGAGTTGGTCATGCTGCTGCTCCGTTACTTTTAGCTCCGGGTGATGGTGTAAGATGTGGGCTCGGGGATTTGAAGTGTTCCCGAAATACTTGACTTTTATTTTGCACACCGCATATATGTCATGTCAAGCTTCTTCTTAACCGGATAATCCGAAGTGCACCCAAACATTTGCTTTCAGCGAAGATGCGGCTGGATGTAGGCTAAAAGCTAGTCTGGACAAACGGTATGTGCTCTGAGTAAGGTTGGAAATGTTTGAAAAAACGTGTGTTTAAAGAACGATTCTTGAAAATTTGGATCGATTCAGAATGCTAATAAATAAGAATTGCAATTCAGACATGAATCGATTTTTTTCCGACACCACTAATGAACATGTGTATATTTCCATTATCAGGTGGTTTTTACTGACATTTCCAAAGTTGCAATCAACTAAAATCTGTTCAACAGATTGCATTAGCCTGTTTGAAAACAATGCTATTGGGAGTCTTTTTCACTCTTGCGAATGCGCAAAAATCAAGAGAACAGAACATGAATTCATTAGTTCATATAAAGCAAGACAATGGTAATAATAACAGTATACAGATATTAAATTAACAATTCATATGTAAACTAGTGAAGTTCTGAATGAAATAAAACTAGGCACATCTATGCATAATACGAGCTGGCAGACCAACATCGTCTCGTTTATAGAAAGGAATAGTATGTCCCGCTGTTCATTCATATGCAAATTACTTCCGTATTTACTATCGCATACACATGAATCACGTGTGACTTTTCGTAGTACAATGTCACCCCCTTCGTGCAGATTTATTACTTTTTTGTTGTGAAGAAGCTTGGACTAACAATAGTAAAATAATGAAATAACAATAATTCAATGTGCAAAAGCATATATGACGTACGCAAGCTTTTATTAGGTAGGTTTGGGATTAATTTCCGTTTAAGTACAGAGATAATCACTACATGAGCTTAGTAAAACTAGGGTAAATTACTGATCACGCTGTAGGAAAAGTGATGTGCATTAAGTCTGCAGTGGTTAAAAGAATGTCAGGGGTGGGTGTATTTCATCATTCTGTCATGTTCACTGAACTTTATCTATCCATCATACTATAATCAGGCCAGAATTGGCTAACCAATGTGTCTGTCTCAATGTTTACCTACACATCACCTACTGACTACTGGTTTAGGATATCCAGGGAGTATCTGGAGTAACTGTTGTTGGTGCTGTATAACCATGACATCCAGCATGTTTTCTCACCTCCTCAGCCATCTGCAGTAAGGTCTGGTTATTGGTCTCCCATTTAGTCCTCCAAAGAGTGGTCTCCTTCTCCAGCTTCTTGATTTTCTTAGTCATCTGTGTAGAACGGAGAAGTCAATTAAACAGAAAGAAGAAGAGTAAGTATTGTATAACAATATCATCCCAGCTCCAAAAAAAAACGTTTCGAAAAAATCCAGCACACCGCACCTTCTCCATCTCCTGTCTGAAAGAGGTGAACACTTCATTGCTCTTAGCAAGGGTCGTCTGAAACTCTTCGAATTTGTCCATGTAAAGAGTAAGCTGCTGCTTCAGCTGAAGCTCCTGCTCCTTCATCAGCTCACATTTATGCCTCGATTCTGTTGCATCTTTCAGGAGCTGAAGAATGAACGGAAATCACGTGATACGGTGGAACCACCACCTTTACTATACATTATAAAAACATAAGCTCAGCTTTCTCACAGCTCAGTAAGATCAAAAACTTTTAACAGATATATACAGTTCACCAACCTTAAAAATAGTCCACTGCTGGATTTAATGCTTTATGAAACCTCATTTTAAAAACAAATCATGAGACTTGCCCTATAAGATGATACAGAAATTCTTTCTCCAGAGCCTCTTCGCTTCAGCTCAGGTTTACAGTGGGGTTTAAGATAGGGGATAGGGACAGTGGTGTAAAAAAAAAAAACATGATTCCTGAGAAAGCGCAGCCAGGTTTATATTCAAAATCTCCTGGTGTGTCGGGACGTTTATGATGTCATGAACCTCTGGAGGGAGAAATAGTCCCACACATACAGTATCCTGTACTGGGGAATATTAGGTTTGTTTCTGTATATCTGGCAAAATGTGACTTGATTAATTACTTCTGTGGTTAGATGAAAGAAAAAGCTGTGTCCTGTCATAAGGAGGGGTCTAATCACAGATTTGGAGAATCGGTGTAATCCTTGCCAATCTAAGTATCCTCCTTATTGTGAAATCATGGATGAAACAGAAACTCGTGGCTAAGGTGCTTCCAAAACATGCAAACTAACTTGAGAAGAAAAAAAAAAACCTGGTCTCTTTCTCTTTTAAAAACCAAAGAAGCATCAACACTCTAACGATCGCAGTCTATCAGCAGAACGATGTTTACACCCACTGTCAAAACAAACGTGGCAAAAATAATGTGTACATTTTTAAACACATCAGCGTGCCTAGTTAAGGACAACACATTTTGTGTAGCTCTTTGATTGGCTGAGTTGTGCGGTCTGCAACGTGAATCGGACAACAACTTGACCCGTGTTTGTCAGTCTTGAGATATTTTTAGTCTTTAACACATTTATCGGAGGAATAATCCACAAAGAGTGTATAGGATATCGCCATCCTTTCTGAGTACAGGGTGCCATTAACTCTGAAGCTGACTGTATACGTAATGATATAGGTAAGAAGTGGTTCCCTCAGTTCCTAGAGAATAACGAATGAGTATAAAACCTTAAGCACTGGTTCTGATCCGAGTTACTTACAAGCTCTCTCTCTCTCTGCTGCTTCTCCTCCACCTCTCTCATCAGCTCAGCCGTCCTCTGAAGGTTTGCATCAACCAGCTGCTGCTGAAGCTCCTTGTGTTTGAATACTTTGTCAATATGCTGAAAAAAAATGTTATATTCAGACCTGCCTTTATAGACACTCCAGTAACAAGTACAAGCTGTAACACCTCAGGGTAGCACAGAGAACGGAGGTGTAATAAGATTAATAGGTTTTAGAAATGATTGGGGTTTGGATCCTGTGATTAAACTCCTGAATGTCTACAGCATTAGCACTATTACACACATTTCTTTGTAAATCCTTGGGCTTGTACAGTCTGCTGATCCATCAGGTCATGACTATACATGTCTCAAATTTTCCAGATTTTCTAATCCAGTAACTTTTTTCACGTGAGAAGGAACTACGAAGAAAAAAACTAAAACTCTTTTGTTGACTGGACCCAGAGGGCTAATTGTTTAAGATCTTTTCACCTCCTCGCGCAGCTCATACTGCTCAATGAGCTTCTTGAGCTTCTCTGCGAGCTCCATGTTCTCCTGCCTCAGCTTGATGTTATGGGTGTTGTGCTGCTCCATCTGCATTTCGATCTCGTTCAGAGTCATCTGGAAATGAAGCGTGGCCTCTTTCCGCCTCTCCTCGTATTCCCTGAACCGCTGGGCGTTCTCGTCCTACCGAACAAAACATCACTAACATGTCATCGCGCACCACATATCAGTGTGAACCTCCACCAAATCCAAAACCAGCACGCCGTACCTTCAGGGTCTTGTTGTGCCGTTGGAGTTCCCTGCAAAGGCTTTCCAGCTTGCTGCGAGCCAGAATAGCCTTGCTGTGTTCACTCTGAAGATGGATCTTCTCTTTGAGGACCTGTGTCTGCTTCTTCTGCAACGCCTTTACTTGTTTCTGCATATTGCGGCTGTCTTCCAGCTGCCCATCAAAAAGATTCAGGTTATATTTATCACTGATGCATGAACCCATCTATTACAGGTATTGCATACACCATATACAGTAGTTACACTACAGGTGTAGCTCAGAAAGTTCCAGGTACTTACCAGGTCAGCATACTTCTTGCAAAGAGCAGCGAGTTTTTCTTCTGGAGTGGCTAAAGTGTGAAGAGCTTGCATCAATAACAGCACCTCTTTCCCTGCATTAATGTAAACGAGCAAAAATAAACAATTCCTTTAACGGAAGTGAAGTATTTTACGGCCATTCTCCAATTACTGTACCTTACTGAACCTTTAAGCCGCATTCACAAAAGAAGTGACGAGCGACAAGCGAATCGCCTCGTCGCTGAGCGACATGTGAATCTCCTGGTGAGAGAGATCAGCTCTTGTTGACTATGTAACATTCCGACGTTTCTTACTTAAAAAAAAATCAATGTGAGCATCATCACACTAGTTCCATACAGCGGGCCTGTGAGAGATTTTATTATCTTGTATTATTTTAGCTCAATATTACCATTATATGTGACCGAGTCTGGCAAAATGAGTCACAGTGACCAAAAATTCAAAATTGAGTTAGCCATACAATTTAAAAGAGGAGACTCTAAGCTTTAAAATGGTATGGCTAACTCAATTTTGAATTTTTGGTCACT
>JAQMYF010000017.1:16975928-16989840 GCA_030014195.1 Neosilurus mollespiculum | reverse complement strand
AATTTGACTCATTTTGCCAGACTGGGTCACATATATAGATCATCATCATCATCATCATCACGCAGCAAGTATAGAACGGAGACCCTTGTGCATTACAAACTGGGAAGAGTTAAACATGTATAAATATAAACGGACAGGAAATGCCAACCGTTTTATACACGTGGACCCAAGCATGGCGTACCGGGTTATTATCCTTATAAAATTACTGGGTGCAGTCATAAAGCACAGCAACCTCCATGTTGATGTGAGCGGAACAATTATACTCATGTTGACAATCTCCGTGTTTGGCAGCATCTGCCAATCCATGGTATCTTTAAGCTCTGAAAATTTTCACGCGATCAATGACTTTGCATGGTCGCTTGTCACTTCCTGTGTGAACGCAATTTTACAGCATGCTTAAGCCCCGATCTCATTTGGCCGAAAATGGCCACGATTCGATAAATTTTTAGGTCGGAAGTGAGCATGAGGGGTCTGCGACCGATATCGTCGACCATATCGCTGACTGTCAGCGAGGAATCTACCCGTTGTGGACCATCGTCCTGTTTTTTTTTAAACCTGTTTCCAAATGTTGGACGATTACACACGATAATCTACTAATCGGTGACTCGCAGTTATATTGCTGACAGTCTCAGACCTAGTTGCCGACCATCAGAGATTTTCATCCGAGCATTATTTTATCATTATCATTTAGGACATCACATACACAGCTGTGGTTGGTCTGAGACAGTCCGAGACAACTCGGCAACTCATAAAATCACGGGCAGTCGCCAAAGAATCGTCCAAATGAGATCGGGCCTTTAATGTCAAAACGTCTGTCTAATCAGTCAGCAAGCAAATCTAGCCACTTCAATCTGATCTAAAATTAGTCTCAAAGCCCAAGGACTCACTTCTGACGACCGCGCACTCACCAAACATATTTTGGTCTTTGTTCTGATCACCACTCGTATCCAGCTCTCCTTCAAGCGAGTCAATCCGACAATCTTCTCTCCCAGGTGTCTCTCCTCTTATCTCATCGTTGCAGCAGGTGTTCATCAGTCCGCCAAACTTCGTAAGGTTATCTTGAGAAGGGGAGATGCTAGCCGGAGGGGAACTGCTGCCCTCGACGAGGCCACGGGTGGCTGCCTCCATTCCACATACACCAGTAGTCTCCATCATGTTAGCGCCGTACTGTCGGAGCAAAAAAACGTCGGAGAATTATTTGGATGAGCGTCTGTGATGCTGTCGCACTGTGTTTGATTTGCAAATGAATACCTCTTTAACAAATACACAGTGTCCACACTTCAGACAATGTAAAAGTCCATTACAGTGGACTGTAATATTACACGTACAGTGGTACCTGATCTACTACCGTCTAGGCTCTACTGTCCTGTATATTGCTCTATAGTCTTGTGTACGTTTGCTCCTGCTGCAAGCTATACGGAGCAGCGTGTCATGGAAAAGCTATATTTCATTCCTCACTTAACAAATCCAAGATGAAAAGGAATGTTGGCTTTGACGCTGATACATCACTTCACACCGTCACACACAAAAAAAAAAAACCCTAACTAAACTAAACCATTTCTTGTGACCATGTGATCAGTCACATGAAGTTAATCAGGGTTGAATTAGGATTTAGGAATTAGCAAAACCCAGATCCTTTGATACAGTGGTTTGTCCCAACTTCACCTTGGTAATTAAACGTTTCGCTCTAAAGGACGGATGTGTACACCCAGCAGTTCTGCCCTGACTAAAGGAACATTTAACCAAAAAATAAAGAAATAAATCCATCACTAATAAAAGTGGTGTGAAATTTGACCGCGTTCATTATTACCATTAAAGGCAAACAAATCACTAAGTCAAGCTCATAATATATTACTTGGCCTCAGACATCGTTTTGGCAATATTTTATGGCAAACCATTTTTGTATGTATATATCTTCATTAAAATGCGCGTCTATATCGAGATGACGCTCGGACATGGATGCAGCCGTGTTCCGAAGGACTGGACTTCCGGTAGTGTCATAGTGTCCACTTAACTCTGTGTCTCCTTTACATTCATTTCAATGACAATGTTGTAGCTTGCGCCTCATAATGGATGGGAATCTCCAGGGATGACCCAATGCGATATCACGATACCAAGGATTTGTGTTGCAATTCTATAAAGATCCCAATTCAATTCTACAATTTTTTTCAAGTTTTATTTTACAACTGTAAAGCCTTGAACCATGTACAGGAGAGCTGATTCAAACCTCTATAGCTCTAAACCTTGAAAGCTTTACTCAAGAGCTGCACAACAGAATTGAACATAAGTAATTAAACATAAGCTTCTCCGTAGAACATCATTTTTTTACAAAAAAACTAAACAAAAACAAAAACAAAAACCAGTAGGCAGCATTTAAGCAATACAAAGTTACTTTAAATACAATAAATGATATATATTTTTATTTTGCCAGTGTGGCAATACATGAATCGCACGCAGAACAGATCGATGGCAGAATTCAGCCGTACAGGTAACAGGCAGAATATAAATCTGATGAGGATAGTGGGTTTAAACACAGATAAGCTGGACACTGCGTCACGCTGGAGAGTTGAACCGGTCGTACGTGGCATTCCTGTAAGACTTTACAGAGAAGTGCATGATTTGACTTTCAGATGCCAATATGTCACCACCCACCAGCTGCATCAAGTCATTTTCATATGCTTGGTATAGTGATTCAGACTGAATTACAAATCTGAAATCTTTTTGGAAACTTTAACATATATGATTTGCTTGGACAAAAATTTGGTGTTATGTTTACCATTACCTAAGCTGGGCTGTGATTTGCATTTCCGTCGAAGCGCTGTCTTTTCCACCGAGAGTTGTAGGCGTTCATTCCAACAAAGCAGGAGCCACACCCGACCATTAATTAAAGACCGGGATCAACTGATTACACGGGTGGAATTAGGGGCATTGCTACTGCATGGTTAGGATAACGACTACAGTTACATTGGCTATGCAGAGAAGATGGATATCCCTGCAGTAAACGTTTTCATTGTTGATCCCGGTGATCAGATCATCATCAAGCTCCTCTTCAGCTGGAATACGTGCACAGACAGTACAACAAACTTCAACCCATGCAGGGGATCCCAAGGACTTGCACTTACGCACACGCGAGTGCGATAGTCATGTGACCACAAACTTTTGGCCTTATCATGTGCTTGAGGACAAACACACACATGCTCTTATCACCATCTTCGTTTGTCGAAGCACTTAATCCTATTAGGGTCGTGGAGAGACGGAGTCCATCTGAGCTGACATTGGGTGAAGGCAGGGCACACCCTGAACAGCTCACCAGTCCATCGTAGGGCCACGTACACTTATTTCATACCCATTTCCTTCAAACTACAGTGTGGCGTTTCTTATAGAAGAAAAAAAGACAAATCCATCCATCCATTATGTATATCACTTATCCCTGAGGGATGAAGATGCGCTAGAGTCAATCCCAGCTGACTTCAGGCGAGAGGCAGCGAACAGGTCGTCAGCCTATCACAGAGCTAACACCAACACAACCATTCACACCGAAGGGTAATTTAGACTAGCCATTTATGCTCGTGTGCATATCTCTGAACAGTAGGAGGAAACCAGATTACACGGAGGAAAACCAAACAAGCACAGGGATAACATTTATGAAGGCCAATAAGGTCAGTTTTCCTCGCTTCGTACAGTGACATAAGCTGAGCCGAAGGGAAATGTTTGAAACACTATCAGAATAAAGAATATGTAAAATCTAGGAGATTACATCGACAAGGTGCGCGACTATCAACCCGGAGATCGCAAGTTCGAATCCGGGTTGATGCCACAGCCATCCGTGACCGGGAGTCCATAGGAGCTAATTGGCCGAGCTCTCACGGGAGGGAGGGATGGCATACGCTCACTTCCCTGACACTCACAGCGATCATCAGCCAACCATGGGCAGATAGCGCTTTCCCTCCGAGTGTGTTAGGCCGCCCCTAAATACGCATTCGCAGAAGTTCGAAAAGAGGCGGGTGGCAGCGTTGCATGTCACGGAGGGGGCGTGTGCTTGCTACGCCCCTCCCTGGTCGGTGGTGGTCGTATGACAGGGAAGGCAAAACGTTGATGGGTGGGAATTGGAAACGACTAAAAATTAGGGGGAAAAAATGGGGGAAAATCTAGGAGTTTTGAAAGTATGGTGAAATTTGATAGATCAGAAACAGAGAAATCAACCCCGGGCTCTGTTATCCAGACCTACCGCCCATTCTTCCTACTACAGTCACACTTCTGTGGATGGCCTGCATGGAGCCGCATGAAGTTCTTCTCTCTCACGTTCAGGTCTCGCAGTTTTGCAGCTTCTAAGGTACAAACCATAACCCGAAACCCCATTATCACCGCCATTTAAAAATACACACGACTCCCTTATTCGCCACACGAGTTAGACGAACCGTGGTTTGACGCAAAGTGATTTTCACACGCTTTCCTAAAATAACGACCTGGCTGAATCTGCAGTCATTTTGCAGAATTGTATTGTACCCGGAACATGCAAACTACACACAGAAAGCCTTTGACGGCTGGAAGATTCGAACCCATAACCTTCTCGCTGTGAGGTGAGAGGGAAGAATAGAGGGTGGGGGGACGACCCAATACCATCCTCACGTGTAGATTACATTAAGGGAGAGTGTTCGCATCATGTCATACACAGAGATCAGAGGAAAACATGAGGGTTGAGAGTTGATACCACTGGAGGATTTACTGTATGTGAGGCCTTTGATTAACGCCGTGCTGAACGGATTACAGGACAGTAACCACGTGTTATTTCACTACACTAACACCAACAGCCACCACACGGAACACGTGCAGCGAAATCCTAATAAACCTTAAGAAACACCAGGCCAAAACAACAAAACTCCTGGACATGTTGTGGTGTAGACCTGTTGATATACTCCTGTACGCACGTGCGCCTTCTTGTTCCTCCTGCTGCCGGACAGCTGCACAGTGACCACAAGGTGCGCCTGAAAAAAACCACGTTACAAATGGCTGAAGAACACCGTTTCACCAGCACATCAACCGGCTACACACTAGTCTGGATATCACTGTAGTTAGCTGATCATTTTGGACGTTTATTACTGTGAACAGGTCCATCAGAACCGCGCACGCGCCCAACAAACTTTGCCTCTTGATAACAAAAGTCACACTCAACTATCGGGGTAAAACATTAACTTATCTTCAAGAATAATAAGGTCAATCTTTTAAAACCCCACTCACAAACACATCGTGAAACCTGACCTACCTTTATACCTCTAAATAATCCCCAGAAAACAGACGAGCTACGCTCTTAGCTTAGTAAACTTTGTGGGGGAAACAAATCAGTACCCCGGCTAGTTAAGCTAGCAGGCTAATCCTACCGTCGTGCGTAGTTAGCGAAAACAACAATTCCAGTTGAGTATAAAACACGTATTACACATTGTTTTGATACGAATAATAACCCCCAACCGTCTCACGGGTCACGGTTTGTTTAAAAGAACAAACACAAACGCGAAGCCATGTCAGTTTAGCCCGGCTAGCTTAGCGACTTCCTTCGTAAATAGAAAATACCCGACCATGGTGTGAGAAATCTCTGGCACTTCCACTAGATTACCAGACACCGAGTCGCTTCAACTGGGGGTTTCCCCTGATTATATTCAAGAAATACTGCACACAAAGAAGCCAACACGTTGAATTTATCACTACATTAATCAACCGGGATGTTATAAAATCATGCGACTGCTGTTACCTGAAGGTTTTCGGTGTTTAAATCGACCCTGGCGCCTGAACAAGTCGCCATGTTGTGACGAAACACTGAGCAGGAAAATAAAAGCGCCAAGCAGCTTCACACTGCAACAGGTTCAACTTTATTCAGCACCACACACACACACACAGCTGGGTCATTTTCATGTTCAACCAGTGAAAGGACAATAAAGCTTAGTTGGATTAAAGTAAACAAACCTAAACTACTAAGTGTTTTTAAATCTTGTTTATTCCACATCAAATAAATCCGAGAATTGAGTCCCCCTCCCGTATGCACCCCTTTTCATTCTTATTATTACCCTCCTAGTAGGTCCTGGGTTCGAGTCCCAGGCTCGGTGAGTTTGCGCGTTCTCCCTGTGCTTGCGTGGGTTTCATCTGGGTACTCCGGTTTCCACAGTCCAAAGACTTGCACATCAGGATAATTGGCTGCTCCAAATTGCCCCTATGTGTGTGAGTGGATGGTCTGGCGAGCTGTTCAGGGCGTACCCCATCTTCACCCAGTGTCGGCTGAAATAGACTCTAGTCTCCGCACAACCCTAGTGGGATTAAGTGGTTCGGCGAGTGAATAAACCTCTTAAAAGGTCCTTGGTTCGAGTCCCGGGCCTGGCCGTTTCTGTGTGGAGTCTGCATGGTTCTCCGTGTTTGCATGGGTTTCCTCAGGATACTCCGGTTTCCTTCACAGTTCGAAGATAGGCTAATTGGCTGTCCCAAATTGACCCTGGGTGTGAGTGTGAATGGTTGTGTGTGTGTGTGTGTGTGTGTGTGTGTGTGGGTTTTCCTGCAATGGTCTGGCGAGCTGTTCAGGGTGTACCCTGCCTTCGTCCAGTGTTGACTGAGATAGGCTCCAGCGTCCCTGCGACCCTAGTAGGATTAAGTATTTCAGCAAATGAGTGAGAGTAAGTGAGCCTCTTAGATGGTCCTGGGTTTGAGTCCAGGGCTCAGGTGTTTCTGTGTGGAGTTTGCATGTTCTCTCCGTGCCTGCCTGGGTTTTATCCCGGTAGTCCGGTTTCCTACCACAGTCCAAAGACATGCACATTATGCTAACCGGCTGTTCTAAATCGACCACGAGTGTAAGCATGAATGATTTTTTGTGTGTGTTGCCCTGCGAGGGCCTGGCAAGCTGTTCAGGGTGTACCCCACCTTCGGCCAGTGTCGGCTGGGACCCTAGTTGGAATAAATAGTTCGGCAAATGACTGATTAAGTGAGTGAAATTACCTCTCATTTTTATCCATAGCTTTTTTTTTTTTTTGGTGAATTTACACCAAAATCATTATTTTAAAGATTTTTACCCCCACCAAGGAGGTCTTTTACCCTCAGTTTGTGCACTTATGTGAAGATTTTCATGAAATATCTACCAGATGTGAGTCTTTGAACAAAGAAGACACTATTAGATTTTGGAGATGATATGGATCAAATTCTGGACTAATCAGAAGTATTTGTTCATTATACAAAGGTTCGTTTTAGTCCACAAATTAGATTGTGGACGTCCAAGAATGCTTATATTTCCTATAGCCACACTGAGTGTGCATCACGCTGATCCTCTGTGCTCACTTAATAACGTTTCACTTACTGATTTACTATACAGTTACGACAGCAATGTTAGAGACATCGTGAGCAGACATGACTTGGCAAACAATACTTTTCAGGAGTAGTTTAGATACCACAACAACTACACAGCTGCTGTTGACGTATAAAAGCAATAATCAGGATCAGAATACTTTATTTATCCTGGAGGAAATTGTGTCGCACTATTGTGTCGCAATATCGCACAAGTAATACAGAAATTATCCTGAACATCAGCACAGCTACAGCTCTTACCCTGCGATGAATATAAACACACTCTTGTTTTGGTAATATTACTTACATCATCCTCAGTCTCCACTTTATGTTAGTTAGGGTTGGGATGACTTCGCAGTCAATCCTGGTAGCACTGGGCGCAAAGCAGGATCCCTGAACTGTAATCAGTTTGGCAATAATGGTAGGAAACTGGAGATCCTAGAGGAAACTCGTATGACCAGGGAAATATGGGAACATGCAAAACTCCACACAGACAGTAAAACAAGCTCAGGATTGAAAAGAGTAGCCCTGGAAGTCCTGTCATTCATTTATTCATTCATTTTCTAAGCTGCTTAATACTGATTAGGGTCGCGGGGAGGCTGGCCCCCATCTCCGCCGACTCTGGCCGATGGCGGGGTGCACCCTGGACAGCTCTCCAGGCCATCGCAGGGTGAATAAAGAATCTTTTGTTATTTCTGACTTAAGGTAGGCATGATCGCACTCTAATACCACTGGGACCAAAAGCAGCTGACGATAAAGTTTATCTTAGAGTCTGACTGTAGCTGTGGCATTCCTTTAAAAGAAACCAACAGGAAGACAGCACAAGATGATGCAAAACTCATGCAACAGCTACAAATGCTGTAATGGCACTAGGGAAAATCATAAAGGAAAAAGTATACTTGCTACAGCATCCTTGATTTGGAAAAGCTGTTTTTCACCCAGTTTCATTGTCTGTACAAGTCCAGCTTCATCATGTTGATGATGTAAACAAAACATATTGGTATGATATTCTTTAATTGCAGGCCTGACATTCATCATATAATCCGATGAAATATAAGTAAACTGTGCACCATAAGGCTGAGTGTATATACTCATTCCAAGTTTCACTATATACTACACAGAAACACAACCAAAACATAATAAAACAAAATTATTTAATCTCCATTTAGAAACGGATCGATTTCAACATCATCTGCGTCGAGTGATCTTGAAAAACTGTGAGTGTCTGGCATTTTGATTTAAGCACTATCCACACGAGGAAATGTTTTTTTAATCCCTACATAGCGGACCAATTAGACCGCACACTTCCCATGTGGTAGCGGAGCTCCATACTTATGTAAATGTCATAAAGCCACGAGCGCGATTTTGCTGTCACGTCTGTGCTCATGTGCCCACACAGGCAACCCAATAAATTATTATAAATTAGTGAGTAACTATCATATATAATATTAGATAATTGTACCCGTTGCAAAGTGTAGAGGGGTGTAGGTAGTGTAGGCCCTACATGCCTATCGAAACCTATTTTTTAAGGTCACAGAGGTCGATTAATCAAAAATGCTGTAGAGACACTCAAGACGGTGATGCTGACCACACGGGGTATACACCTAGTGTTCTGTGACCCGAACGCATTTCTAGTTATACTGGTGTTTTTGAAGTAAATGTGAATCAACAGAATGACTGCACTATAACCGAGACCATCATAGTACTGTGCAGTTGGTGTAAAACTGTGATCAAGTTATATTTTCGTTTATTTAAGATATTTCGATAATGCTCATTATATTAACATCTCATAACGTTTTTTGTAACAAATGGAAAATAGAATAGAGTTAACCTGAAATTCACTTGCTCATCTCACAACTTTAAACTGTTCTAGTCATCACATGACAATAGGGAGTTGAATAAAAGGATAAATAAAACCAATTTCAATCCGTTTTACTGAAGCAGACATGATATTTGAGCTACTTCTGCATATTGCAGTGCCATGCTCGGTCAGTCAGTGAAACTCGCTGGAAGGAGGAAGTAGTGGTAGAGTGCAAATGAACACAAACTTGTATCTGATTTATTTTTGTGCTTTTAACATGCATGATGGCACTAGAAATATAGAGAAGTGCACATTTATGAGTCACATGCAAAAGCACAGTCTCTCTGGAAGCACTATAGTCATTCCTCAACTCTTATTTGATCTCATATGCCTACACAGTTCTGATCAGGCAGAAAATAGGCCTCTTAGTAATGAATTATTAGTCAATTGTACAAAGCATTATTTCAGCATTTGAAATCATATTGTCAGGTGAAGATATGTGGCTCCATCTTCGTTATTGATTTCATTTATATGTACATAGCTGGAGTTTCTGCTCTTTATGTCTAGGATATAACTTATAACAATACAACCATATAAACATAAAGCAAAATCAATAGAATGTTTCAGAAAGAAGCCACAGTTCCATTGTGAAGATGAAGCTGAAGACATATAAGTTAACTGTAGCTAACAGCGCCTGTTTAGCCTACTCATTCAGAGTTTATTACATACTGCACAGAAACATAAGAAAAAAATACACAAGAAAATAAATCTAGATTTTTAGGGTGTATTTTTTACATTTTAAGTGGGATAATGATGACGATGCCTGCTCCAGGTGACCGTGACAAACTGAGTGTCCATTATTTAGATTCAAGCATTATCCACGTGAGATAAGGTTTTTAATCACAATATAGTGGACCAATCAGTTCCTGTCCAGCGAACACTAATCCTAAATCACTCCAAGTTAAAATGTCATTGGTGTATCTGGTACAAAGTGCAGCAATCATTTTCTAAAACCTTGGCAACCATTCTAGTGTGTACCATCTCTGCAGCGTTTTTGCATAGGAGCCCATCTACTATAAAGGTATAATTTGAGAAAGTCAATCCAATTAATATATCATTTCTCTTAAGTGTATTCTATCAGCTAAGGCATGCTCTGAGTTCAATTTTGTTTCTCTAGTTTTGAAGTCTGTAAGCAGCATCTTAGCTCAAACCACATTTCTCATGCCTCAAACTGCGTCAGGTTGGCAAATACAGCTATGAGTGGACTTTGCTTTGCAATTAGTGACTATTGGACCCCATTATTTAAATAACTAAGCCAAGTTCATGCAAAAATCCAAGGCAGAACAAAATTTCAACACCAGCATTCATTAAACCCGCCTGACTTGCTTGATATAAGTGGACAATTTGTGTAAATTTGTTTTCCCCTAAATCCTTCTATTATTAGGTTGGAGGCTATGCAAAGCAGAGAAACTGAAGCTCTGAAACCCAAAAACTAAGATACTAACTCGTCCCTAGGTGTTCCCCAACAGTCATTAAACATACACTCTGTATGTAAAGTCACATAATCTCCCAGGTGCCACAGTGGCTTTCAGTGTAAATGTTATTTAAAGGGCAACTAATGAAAATAAATGTTATCAGAGGCTGTTTGTTCTAGTGAGAAACTATAAATTCAGGAGCCAAACTGAAGGTTATTTCATACCTCACGTCACCTGTATATTGGTGAGTCCAACTTTCTGGCTATTTTTCATTATTTCATCAAATTAAATTTTTATTAGAGATAAAAAAAAAGAAAAAAGATAGCAGAGTTGTTGTTTTTTAAATGAAGAAACGACTTGAATTGAATATTTCATGCTTTTTTTTTTTTTTGCTTGTTTTTCCAAATCAGTTGATCCACATTCTTCCAGCTGTACGCATGGCACTCCTGTTGGGTTCACCATGCGTGTGCTTGTTGAGGGAATCTGCTCTTATCATAGTGGCAGCGCTACCGCTGACGACTTGGACCTGGTGAAGAAGAATTTTGACCACATTGATCAACTTACCTCTTTTGGACCAGGCATGCTGACAGACGAGGAGGTCCACGCTCTTGTATAGGATTTGGATGTAGTTTACAATTAGCTGGGAGCACTAGTGAGATCCCAGGCTTTGTTCACAAAACATCAAAAAGAAGTCTTTCTGAGCTTTGGTCAGGAGTACGGACTGGAACGGCAGCTGACAGCACTGTACAGTTGTACGATGGGCATTTCTGTGCTGACCGACCAGCCAACCCTGTTGAAGATGCTTGTTCTTATCCATTCATCCATTCATTCATTCTGCTTCAGTAATCTCTTTATTCTGCTCAGTGTTGCAGTGGTCCTGGGGCTTTTCCAGGAAATACTAGGAAGGGTGCAGGAATATGCCTGGATGGGACACCAGCACCACATGCACACACACACACACACGCACACACACACACACACACACACACACACACACACACACACACACACACACACTCACACAGATAAAATTTGACAAAACAAAAGGAAAAGAAAAACCTCAGTTATAATGATTAATTACCTGTACACATATTTTAATATTTACACTCTGGAAAATTGGGGTTTGCAGAGTGACATAGGGGTTAGCACATAGGGGTTCAGCAGGTCCTGAATTGAAGTCCCGAGGCGAACAAGGGTGTTTCTGTGTGGAGTTTGCATGTTCTCCCAGAGCTTTTGTGGGTTCTCTCTTGAAGGGTTCCTGAGCCCAATCAATGATTTCCAAGACAGAATAATTCCTGTATGTTTTATGTCTTTTATGTTATGTCACACTTGACTCTCGTGAAGTTCAGTTATATTAGCGACTTCCCTGCCAGTTCTGTGAGCTTAATAGATGCCTTTGCGTTGCAAATCAATTTTTACTACATCAGTAAACTTGCAGTACTTGAAGTACTGCAAGTAATTAAGGTTGTAGTACAATTACAATTTAGTAATTGTAATGATGTTATAGCGTAGGCTCATTGAAAGAAAACTACAAAATGGCAGCGCCTGTCCTATGTTTTTTTGTTTAGTTTTTTTTGTCCCGCTCTAGTGTGCCCACGGTAACTTTTGATCCTATACCGTCCCAATAACGTGATTAATAGTAAAGTTGATTCCCATCCTGTGAGAATCCCTGGACCTGTGGGATTTCCGAAAAAATGTCAGCCTCTAATGACAGTGGATGTTGTTTCTGTAAGGAGGACTTGTACAGTTTAATGGCCACAGGTAGGAATCCTGTGTCGTTCAGTGAAGCATTTAGGTGGTATCAGTCTACAGCTCCATCCCCACAATGTTATTGTCCTTGCAGACAGTTTGTTCAGTCTGTTTGCATCTGCAACCCTCAGCCTGATGCCCCAGCATGCAACAGCATAGAGGATAGTGCTGGCCACAACAGACTCATAAAACATCCTAAGCAGTGTTCAGCAGATGTTAAACGACCTAAGCCGCCTCCAAAAATAAAGACGGCTCTGGCCCTTTTTGTAAAGTGCAGTAATGTTCTTAACCCAGTCCAGTTTATTGTCAGTATGAACTCCAAGGTATTTGTAATTCTCCACCATTTCCACATTTCCACACTGGATGGAAACAGGGACTGCTGGTGTTTTGGATCTCCTAAAATCCACAATCAGTTCCTTCATCTTTGTCACATTAAGCTGCAGATGATTCTGCTCACACCATATGAAGAAGGAATCCACAGCATCCCGATATTCTGTCTCATCACCTCCACTGACACATCCAACTACAGCAGAGTCATCAGAAAACTTCTGAAGATGGCAGGTCTCTGTGCAGTAGCTGAAGTCCATTGTGTAGAGTGTGAAGAGAAAAGGGGGGAGGATGGACCCTAGTGGTGCTCTGGTGTTGCTGACCACCTGGTCCAGGTGGATGTAGACATGGTTAAGCAGTCATCAACTCCGAGGCGAGGCTGGTAAGCGAACTTAAGGGGGTCCGGATGTGGTTTAACCATGGTTCAAAGTTGATCCAGTATGAGTGTCTCGAGGGTCTTCATGACATGAAGTCAGTGCCAGGGGTCTGTTATCCAGGAGGCCACTGGGACATGGGGTCTTTGGTACAGGAACAAGCCATGATTTCTTCCACCACACTGGGACCCTCTGTAGACTCAGGCTCATCGTGAAGATCGTAAGACTTCACAGAGCTGGGGGACACAGGCTTTGAGGACATGGGGGCTCACCCCATCCAGTCTTTCTGCTTTGCCTGAGTGGAGTCTCTTCTGCTGTTTCTCGACATAGTAAGCAGTAAGGAGAGAGAGGGAGAGAGGGTGGTGTGGAAGAGGGTTTCAGGCTTTCTCCTGACGAGTTAGAAGGAGGCTGAGCAGTAGCCACAGTGTTGAATCTGTTAAAAATTATATTCAGGTCATTGGCCCTGTCCTCAACGCCCTCAGCTCCTCTGCAGTTGGATGGCCTGAAACCAGTAATAATCTGATATTTACAGCCCAATTAAGGCAATTTTATTACTTTAGTGTAGCAGACCTACATACTTATGCAAATGTCATAAACCCAGACCCTAGAAACATAATATGGCTGTATTATGCCTGGTACATTCAGTCTAGACAGTGTAACAGGACTATGACTTACAGCATGGTCTGATTGCAGCTAAAGGGGGGACACTCCCTGTCCAAAACTATTGTTCTCTGACTCCCTGCCCAGGAAGAACAGCATGACTTTCCAAACATGTGATACATTCTTAATGGCAAACTTATCTTTCATTTGAAACTGTCAAACATTTCACCCAAAAGAAATCCTTGTGGTGTGTAGTTGTCAGATTCACT
>JAQMYF010000017.1:16955712-16975828 GCA_030014195.1 Neosilurus mollespiculum | reverse complement strand
ACACACACACACACACACACACACACACACACACACACACACACACACACACACACACACTCACACACACACACACATATCCATGCACTCATTTACAACAAGGGGGCATTTTAATATAACCAGTTCGTCAACATATTTTTAGAGAGGTGGGAGGAAAGTGGAGAACCTGCAAGAAATCAGCATGGGGAGAACATGTACAGAAGCTCCACAAAGACAGAAACCTGAGCTCAGGAATGCAGTAATACTAACTGCTGCACCATGATGCCATCCAGTGTACAACATTTACAGTTTCTGGGTTCCCTGTGTCTCTGATGGCGATTGTTCACCCTGGTAGGCAAGATATTTGCAACTAGGCTAACCTTGACAGTAAGACACTTAGTTGTAAATAGTAAAGAAAATGTCAGGCATGAAAGACAAGGAACAAAGCAAAGACTCTGATTGCACCAGCTGATAAGTTACCCAGGAACCTTTCTGACCTTTACATCTTAAATTCCCCTATGAAAGTACTGATACAGAGATACTGTGAGCAACCTGGAACAGCGGCAGACTAGACAGGCAACAGGTAATATGTTCATCTTCAACACAGGGTAAAATGATTTTTTGTAAGTTAATCAGTCTATTTAATTAAAATTTTTAACAAATACAGTTTTTAAATAGTCAGTAGCCCTAAAGTAGCCCCTGAAGACAATATCAACGCACAATCTTTTCCGTTAAACTCCAGCAAGGCTGAAGATAGGCGGCACTGTGGTTAGCACGTCCATTTGTCCTGAGCTGTTCAGGTTGTACCCTGCCTCCACCCTGAGCTGGCTGAAAAAGGCTCTAGCCTCCCTGTGACCCTATAGGATCAAGAGGTTCAGCAAATAAATAAATTAATGAATGATGACTGCATATGCTTAAGAATGATCCTTTTTCCATCAGAACATATATTTTGCACATACACATGGGTACTACCCTCTTTAATTTCAGTATGGTCTAAATCCACACAGAGACCTATTCTCCCATTACATGCACATTTTGTAATCTCTTCTTGATAAAAGCAACCAGGTTATGTGATAAAATATGGCAATAGAAGAATTCCTGAGCTCACCAATTTTCACTGGAGCCCTAGAACTCATTCATTCACTCATTTGTCGAACTGCTTAATCCTACTAGCATCACAGAGAGGCTGGAGCCTATCTCAGCTTACACTAGGCAAAGGTGTGGTACAACCTGAACAGCTTGCCAGACCATCTCAAGGCCAACACACACACACACACACACACACACACACACACCCACACCCACCCCCACAACCATTCACACTCACATCCACACCTAGATGCAATTTGAAACAGCCAGTGTACTGATGTACACGTCTTAGGACTGTGGGAGGAAATTCGAGTACCCGGAGGAAATCTACGCAAGCATGGGGAGAACATGCAAACCCCACACAGGAACACTCCCACCAAGCCCAAGACCCGAACCCAGGACTTTCCTGCTGTGGGGTGGACGTGCTAACCACTACGCCACCGTGCTGCCCTGCCCTGTACTGTAAAATTTAAGGTAACAAATTTTAAAACATATTTAACTCTATAAATTTAAACATATAAGATATAGCATTTGAATAACTTTAAACAAAAGCTTGCATATTTGTAAGAAAATGTATTACAAAATACAAGGATACACTGGCCCTGTGATATACTGCCGAGCTGTTCGTGGTGTACCACCACCTTCACCTGGTTTCAGCTGGGATATAAATAAGGATCTGAATACATGACTATCTGAATTATAACTGAAAGCTTGAACCACTGAGCCACCTCAACAAGCACAAACTGATTTGAATTAATTCAGCACAGTTGTTTTATGGAAGTAACCTTTCATTCACCCTGCGGAGGCCCGAACCCGTCTGATGTCAGAAGCTAAACAGGAACGGGCCTGGGGAGTACTTGGCCTGAAGACCACCTAGAAGCACCTGACACATCTGAAAGCACTAACATCAACATGGAGTTGATCCAGCAGTAGACGCAGTTGAATCAATGTGTATTATTGTGTGCATTATGAATGCTAGTTGTTGTGGTTAGCTCAGTGGTTAAGGCTTTGAGTTATAGTTTAGAAGGCTGTGTGGTCAAATTCCAACACCACCAAAGTGCCATGGTTGTGTCCTGGAGCAAATGAAAGTAAATGAAATGGATTGCTGGGAAAGTGCTGTAAAATTTACAGCATTTATTAAATAGGGTAAAATAAATGTTTGGGTGGAGTAAGTATTGTGTTTGTATAAACCTAGCTTTTTGCATTGCAGGTAAACTTCGTGCTTGGGACAGGCCTCTCTTGCCTTTTTGTAGAGGCTTCTTTGACAGGAAGAGATCAGTCGCTTCTCATGAAAAGCTGGTCAGACAGGATGGCAGCCTTGTACAGGAAAATGAAATCCACTGGAGGGCTATGCTCTAGCTATTTCAGAGAACAGGCCAAAGATGATGTTAAGAAACAGATCTTGGCGATGCGGTGGAGCACACACAGCCCAAAGCAGCAAGCATCAGAAATTCTAAAAAGTTTAGAGCGCGACTGGCTGCACTGGGCTGTAATAGTACACCCCCCCTGTGACTTGTTGAAAAGTGGTCGCTTTGATGGCAAGAAGGTAACTGAAGATCAAGACAGCTGGCCTAGCCTGAAGCATTTCATCTCTGTTTATTCAGAGTTGTCTAATTCCATTTTGGTGGTCTGTCACAGGGATACCCCATCCTTGCTGGATAAAGCTCGCATCTATCAGCTGATAGTGGACCTGGAATGGAAGATCCCAAACCCACCACCTGAAATCTATGCAGCTATAGAAGAAGATCAGAGTAAAGCTAGACTACATCTAGCCAGTCGGATGTTTAAAAAGTTGCAAGAAGGACTTGGCACAAATGTTGCTATCTATGGGGTACCTGGTAAAATGGAAATGAAGTGCATCCTCCAGGCTTCATATTACCAATATGAATACAAGCACAGGCTGGCATCTGGAACAGTTTGTGTGTTTGGGTAACACACCCAATTTGGTTTATGTTAAATCTGAACAAGCATTTATTAATATATTCAACAATTCAGACAGTCATTTCGTTGAATCTGAGTATTATTAGGTGTAAGGTAGACTTGGCAAAGACAAGCTGTACATGTTAGGCATCTAAACATAGGGTTAATCATTATACAATTCATCCACATGCAGTGCATTTTACACTTTAAAAAGTTAATAAACCTCAGCTGTGCTGAGAACACCTAATAGATTGCTGTTCATTATCATAAAAGACTAGAAAACCTTCCTACAAGCAAAAAAAGAGGAGGCACCGTCCAGTGTGCTAAATAACGATCATTTCAAATCAGATCATCAGGTATAGCCTCATGTAATGGTCCATAATGTGAGGCTGGGAATCCCTAGTCTAAGCATTAGATATCTATGGAGACATTAAAGTAAATGTATGGCCTCCTTAGTCGCTCTCCTCATGTCCTTCAAAACCTCTGGGTAGTCTTCGAGCACTTTGTAAAAACTGTCCACAGAAAGGGAAAAGATCTGGCATATAGTTTGAGCTCGAACTGTAGCCACATATTTTCCTCTAGTCACGAGACTTGTCTCTAGAAAAGGCAAAAGCAACCATTTATGATTATATATATGGTGTTGGTTATTTTTTGTTTTTTTTTTAGCATTCAGAAGCAATCATCTGTTCTAATGATCCATTTTTAATTAATATGTATATCAAGGCTAAATTTAAATTTAAAAAAAATTATAAAAACATAAATTTGAATGATTTAAAAAAAATGTTGGCTTCATACTGTAAATATGAGAGAAGTGAAGCAAATCTATCATGAGGAAATTAAATAACACCTTAAATAAGCTATATACAATCTTCAGATAAAACTATGTTAATTATTGGCACCTGTAGACTCTAGAAAAGATTACAAACAAAATATAGCTGAAGAAAATATATTGAATATATTAAGTATATTGAAGTACAACCAAATGTTTAGGAACTCTTAACGAATTCTCATTAAACACTTCATTTGGCATCCATGACTTTTACTCAATAGGCGGCACGGTGGCTTAGTGGTTAGCACTTCCATCTCAAGCTCTGTGCCTGGTCAGGGTGTTTCTGTGTGGAGTTTGCATGTTCTCTTCATGTTTGCATAAGTTTCCTCTGGATGCTCTGGTTTCCTCCAACAGTCCATATATATGCACATTAACCCGCCTTTGCCCAGAGTTGGCTGGGATGGGCTCCAGCATCCCTGTGACCCTAATAAAGGAAAAATCAGTTCAGAAAATTATATTAGATGAGACTTTCATATGCACGTCTTTGGACTAGGGGGAGGGGGGTAACTGGAGGAACTGGAGGAAACCAAGCACAAAAAGACCTGCAAACCCCACACAGAAACCAGGATCCCAGGACCCTCTTGCTATGAGGCGGAAGTGCTAACCACTATGCCAGCGTGCCACCCATTATTACAACATATCTAGAACGATAGCTTAAGTAGTCTCATTTTATACTGACCTCCAAAGTATCCTCCATCACACAGCTCTGTCTGAGAAGTCTCTGTCTCTACAACCACCTGTCCACGCTCAATGAAGAACATGCGATCTCCAGGGGTGTTCTGATACACGATGATGTCACCCTCTTGAAAAACTTCATATTGCAGATGGAAAAGGATGGCATTAATGAAGTTTATTTCACAATTGTGAAAGATGGGGACTCGTCTCACAAGGCCCGAGCACATGATCATCAAAATCTCCTTCAGAAAGCCAAGACAAAGGGAAAAAAACTTAAATGTGAATTCAGCAAAAAAAATCCCACTGGATAATAAGCTGTTAAATCACTAAATATTACCTCCTTAATTGATGAAGACACCCAGTTTAGTACATCACTTTCATCATACCACTTTCCCCCATAGCGAGCTTGAAAGTAATTGCTGACACGGATACGCAACTCTCTAGGGAGCTTCATAGAGGTCATATAATCTTCCAGATGATTTAACTATAAGAGGAAAATATATCACATGTAAATACATAATTTCTGAAAATATCTGTTTATCTATTCACCTCTTTACTTCACCTTGTTCTTATATGCTTTTGCTGTAAGGTCTGCATCAGACATCAGAGCAACTGTGTTGGCAACCAGGACGGTGTACATTAGCGCTCCTGACACAATGCTGGTCATGACAATCCACAGCTCTACCTCATCTCGAGTGGCAACACAGAAAAAAAATACGCACACAGACAATACTCATTTAATTCTTATTATATTAAAACAATGGGGCTAAAACTGATACACTGATTGTCTGGACACAAGGAAACTTTTTACTTGTCGGTGTGTCAGAGGAACCATAAGAAATCGCCGTCATATGTGAGAGTGCACGAAAGACACCAAAGGAATATTTCTCGCCCACTGTAGCATTCTGAAAAATATTCAGTAGAAATAAAACAGATGTAATAATTTCACTGATTTAACAAACCACTAAATCCTATTAGAGTTGCAGGGAGGCAGGCGCCTATCTTAGCCGACACTGGGGGAAGGTGTGGTACACCCTGAACAGATCACCAGACCACTGCACGGCCAACACACACACACACACACACACACACACACACACACACACACACAAGTAATTCACACTCACACTCAATTTGGAACAGGCAACTAGTCTAATGTACTGTACATGTCTTTGGACTATGGGAGGAAACCGGTGTACTTGGAGGAAACCCACGCAAGCATGGGAAGGACATGCACACAGAACTCCACACAGAAACGCCGGAGTACTGGTCTCAGAACCCAGGAACTTCTTGCTGTGAGGTGGACGTGTTAACCACTATGACATTCTATTACTCCATCCCCTGTCATATTCTATCAGCCGAAATATTTAACTGTAGGAATCAGTATACACCACATGGGAATGGTGCAATCTGATTGGTCAGCGATTTTGGGAATAAAATAAGTGGATAATGCTTCTAACAAAATGACGAACATGGTTTGTCTCATTCACTTGAAGCAGGCAAAGTCATCACTAACATTTTTTTAAATAAACCATTAAATTCTGTTTAAAGAAAATGTTTTTCTTTATGTTTTAGAGTAGTATATACTCAAACCCTGAAATAAAAATGCTCCTTCAGGAAGACTCTTTAACGACATAAATTGTTTTTTGCCAAAACCTGCTTGACACTCATTAATCTGAAAGCACCAGGCTGCTGTTTCATTATATCTGTTCAGAAAAAAAGTGCTTCAGTGCTTTCATAGGTGTCAAACTGTAATGCTCGAAACTTAGAAAAACCCTTGTGCTGTTCTGTGTTTTTCTTAAACTTTATCTGTCACCGCACTGCAATTTTTAACAATTTCAACATCCATCGGTGGTCAATTGCGTTAAAGTCTGGTGAGTAAAACCGGTGGATATTCATTTAACACGAACACCAATCATGTGGGGGCAGTGGTGGCCTGGGTTTCTGCCCTACGGTGGCCTGGCATGCTGTCCAGGGTGTACTCTGCACTCGCCCAGAAAATGAATGAATGAATGAATGAATGAACCAATCATGTGGCAACACAATAATAGACATAATCCTACAGCTACAAGTCAAGCGCGATTGGCCTGAATTATTAGAGAATAATATAAAATATAATGAAAAAAAGAATAAAATAATAATTTGAGAATGGAATGGAAACGCCTTCTTAATGAGAGAGGTCAAGCATGGTCTCCTCCAAACTCTTACCAGATGGGTTTGAGCAGACATGAAGACTTCTGCAACCCAAATAATCACCCTGTACAACCGTGGAGAGCAGAAAAGCATCTCAGAATGCACAACGTAGTTGTGAGTTGCCAGACTACTGCAGCACTAACACCAACACTAACAAGAATTCATGGTCACGTTCACCCCTATGGGCTATTTAGAGTGGCCAGCTGACCTCATGTGTATGTCTTTGGAAACCAGAGTACCCAGAGTAAAGCATGAGGAGACGGGGAGAAAATGCAAACTGTAAACAGAAGGCCCCAAAATTTTCATTTTGCTTGTCTTGCTTTACTATTATCATTTTTGAATGCTGCTACAACATGTAACTTTCTCGCTTGGGATAATCAAAGACATCACTTGGGAGTATTGTTTTCACTCTTACCTTGAACGACTCTCTAAATGCATATTAAATTACCATGAGATTTTCTCGTCTGACCCAGCAATCTGAGGGAAACTCTTCCAGCATCGGAACGAAATACTGCACACAACCGTTCCAGTGGCACAGCAGAAAAATCATCATGAACAGAGACAGGATTCTGAACAAAACTCGAACCACTTCCAAGTTTGCATTTGACACCTAGTTAGCAAAGAAGTACAATATGTTTAGGTCCTCGTGATGCTGTAAAATTTAGGTAGGCTTCAGAGGGGAAAAATAGGAAACGTTTAAAGAAGAAATCACAAAGTAGCTCACTTTCTCCACCTCATTGAAGAAACGGACCAGGCGGGAGACGCGCAGCAGACGCACCAGGCTGAGGATCCGCACAAACATCAGGATCCGCACCATTTTAGTAGCTTTTGAAGATGAAGAATCCTCATGATATTGCAGATCCTGGGACACAGGAATAGCTGAATCTCAATTCATATGTAAGCACATAGAGCGTATTCCTCTTATGCTTTATTTTAAAGTAAAAATTCTTACCGCAATTAGAATGATGTAACCTACTGGAAATGCAGCGATCATATCGGGTATAAACCAACTCTTTAAATAATTTTGTCGAATGGATTTCAGATCGAGAATTGCTGCCTGTGTGAGAGAAGGCAGGGTAAAGACATTTCCTTATTCTTTAAGCTTCCCATTAATAAAACATAAAAAAATATTACCCATAAACTCAGTCACTACTCATTTACCAAATTAGGGTGGCGGGGATATTGGAACCTACAGCATCTCAGCCAACGCTGGACACACTGAACAGTTTGCCAGACCACTGCAGGGCCAATACATACACAACCATTCACACTAACACCTAGGGGCAACCTGGAGCAGCCAATTAGCCTAATTCTTATGTCTTTAGACTCTGCGAAGAAACCAGAGTACCCAGGGGAAACCCATGCAAGCACGGGGAGAGAACATGCAAACTCTAGATAGAAACGCCCGAACGAAGGACCTTCTTGCTGTGAGGCGGACGTCCTAACCCCTACACCACCATGCCTCCTAATACCCATACGATACCCAATAATACCCAATACAATATACACAATACATTGCTGAAATACTCAAGATGCTGACAGTCTACGTGAAAGGAGAAATGTTTTTTTGATAATATGTTTGCGAATTTTGAGTACATGTTTTCTGTGGTACTGGTCAGTGACATTATTAAGCTCAGTGACATATCTACAACAATGGAAGCACCTTTTCATTAACAGCTCGATAAAACAAAACCTACAAATATTGTACAATCACAATTTTCCAGTATTATACAAACATCTAAAAAAATATATACATTTTGTTTGAATGCAAACATTCAGATGTTGCCCTTGGTAACATTCTAAACATTTCTTATTATTTCTTACAGCATTATTACAGATGACAGGGCTTTAAAAATCTTAGGCATTTTCTACATTTTCTAACCAGTCTTTCTTAAAATGCAATAACAAACAAATAAAATCACAGTTAAAAAAATTAACATGAAAGCCAAGCAAGAGTTTGTTATTTATTCTTGTAGAATGACACAGGCTTGCTACACACAGAAATGATATTTAATGAATGAATGATATTATAAGGAAAAGTCTCCACCAAGTATTAGTCCTAAGTACTGCTGAATGGTATATTCATTTTATCTTAGATTTATCTTAGATTTGTTTAGATTGTCATTGTGTGGAAAACTCAAATCTTCACCAGTAAGCATTAGGAAAATGTAAAACATATCATGAGAATACTACAAACATAAATGATACATATTTTAAATAATAACAATAAAAACAAGATCAATTGATTATAAAAACAATGAACCCCATTTTGAGAACTTTCCAAAATGCAATAAAAACCAAAATCTGTGATTTGTTAATTCGCATGAATCTTTATTTGACAAACTATGACAAAAGTATAAAGCGAGTAAAAGTAGCATCTATAGGGCAAGGCTGAATATCACTGTTGGATGTGTGTGTGTCCTTTAAGCCCTCAGGTTGCACTGCCTGAAAAAATGGCATGTTAATGTCACAAATATAGCTACATAGTTTTGGGAGTACTTCGCATATCCAGTAAAGCAACTTGAAATTGTATAATGTACGGAGGAAGCCATTCATCAATTTTCTGGAGAAATGATTCTGATCTCTGCATCCAAGCTCATCTTATATAAAATAAAATAAAAAGTGTACTTTTGTCAGTGAATCATCCTAATGTTTCTGGATATAGGGTTAATATATATATCATCTGTGGAGTTATATGCATCCATTATATACAATTCACTTTCTTCTATCTAGTTATTGTATTATTATTATTTGTTTATTTATTTTTGAGATTTTAAGTCACAGATTTTAACCTGAACACTGTTGTGCAGAACTGAAAATTGTTAAATTCCAGACATCTGTTAGTTCATCTGACTGGAATAATTGTATGCATATTTTCTTTCAGTAGTACATCATAAGTATATATATGCATATTTGTAACCACAGTATGTGAAAACTTTCACTGCAAAGGCCTAATAAAATATGTTTTGCTTTTGAAATATCAGGCAAAATACACGCTTGTACCAATTTATCTGACCCTCAATATACCTGAAATCTTACTATGTAGTGTATATACAGTATATATTTAATTTCTTGCTGGGTGTATAGTTGAGTTTACCTCATTGTCCTCAGAAATAATCCCCATGCGAAAGTTGAGTCCTACGTCTACAAGGAACAGAGTATCTGAGAAGACATTAAATCCCTCCCAGCCTACTCCTCCTTGACCGTCTAAAAAAGCAATTTCTATTGGGATCCCAATGAGGTTCAGAAATGTTATGGTCACCATGCACATTATGTAGTAACTCCTGAACAAAAGAAGAAAAATAGGAAGAAGAAGACGAAGAGAAAAAAATAAGAAGAGTTATTTGTATTAAGATGTGAATAGTTGTTGAAAAATGCTACTTTAAATATTCAATATGTACTGGAAAAGAAAGGTCATTTTGGGTCATATTTAGAAATATCTTGTCGTATCATCATTTTAACATTTCTGACCTGGACTATGAACTGCAGAAGCCGCTTTGATACATCTTCACAATTATACCTAGTTTCACAATTATACTAGTCCTGTAGACTTAATTATTATAACCATATTTCAAAATTACAGTTACAACAAAAACATTTTTGTGCTTCAGTATAAATATATTATGAATGCAACTTAAACGAATAAACACACAAAAAACTATTTTGACAAAGCAGACAGTACCTTAAAGGACTGAATGGATGAATGACAAAGACTCCTTTCTCTCTTTGTCTAATACATTCCTTCTCCACAGCCACTTCGCTGCCGTACACATACAGAGACTGCCTGTTTAACTGGGGCAGCAGCAGATTTCTCCATGCGTCCCAGCAAAAGCATCTGGGGGTTTCAGGTGCTTGCTTTTCCATCTCTGCTTCCTGACTAAGCACGCTGATCACGAAACCACTTTTGACATCACTGCTCCCCTCTGGCAATTTTATTTCTGGACTTCTTTTATGCTGATCTTGCCTTTCTTCCCTACTGCTTGCTCACACCTCCAGTAATTCTTTCAGCACTCTTGTTTTGGCCAGTGCACTCACAAAGAGCATCACAGGCATTAGACTTTCCATTCTCTCCTTCCCTTTATCACCACCAGTCTCGACTCTCTCATCAACTATTCAGCATCTCCGCATCATGTACACCTGAATGAGGCACACCTGAACTGCAGTCCGGCTTAACGGCACAATGGAGGGTTTTAAATATCATGGCTATATGACATCTGCACCAAACAGATGGTTGTGACAGGACTGAACACTTGGCTGATCCTGAAGATTTTGCTACACAAATAATAATAAGAATGACTAAGAAACCAACTATAATGGGGAATATTATAGATAGTGAATTATATAGGGAATAATATGTACAGGAATGTTTAAAAGTACTGTATATACTGTTTTACTGATGCAGGTTTTGTTTCTTTTTCCTTTTTCTTACTGCACATTGTACAGTGTTAAATTACAGACCCGATGTTCCCTCTCTGATTTCCTAGTAAATAGTGTCAAGAACACAGGGTTACGTTTCAGTGTGGTAACAGTGTAATGTAGCAGCTAAATGACCTTCATTAATCAGAGTGTAAACATAATTTGAGAGTCTTTTCTGTAGGGCTCTGAATTCATCCAATCAGAGCCAATTAGATGAAGTGGAAAGCCTCAGCTTTTATTAGTGGGAAACATATGGCTCATAAGTCATCCTCACAGTCTCCCTTCACTGCATCAGATGGCGTGCTAAATACAAAAAAGGTGCTGGGCTAGACTTTTGGACTAGACTTCTCACTGACAACATTCTGCTTTTCTGTCATAGTTAGTATGTCACAGTATTTTGCAATCACCTTAAAACTTTGTTCAGGCCCAGACAGCAGTGAAAAATAGGCAGATGGTTGTTTAAGATTATTTGGGGGTAGAGGAAATCATTCTTAAAGACATACACAGGCTAGCTGCAATGATGACTTTATTTATAAGAAGAAGAAGAAGCCTTTATTTGTCACATCTGTGCAGCACTACAGCAAAATTCTTTTATTCCTCGTTTTTAAGATGTTGGGGGTATTCATGGGGCCTTAATGAAGCATCCCAGGGGTAGGTAGGGTTAAGCACCTTGCTCAAGGGTCCAGCACTTGGGCTTGAACCCCCAAAGCCTTAACCACTGAGCTACCACTGTATTTGAAGAATAAAGGTTGCATGGTATAATACACATGTGAAACTGATGACTGGGGAAATGACTGCAGGAGGCAAAATATTACAACATGGAGCTGAGTTTTAATTTAATTCAGGACATTTTCTGAAAATTATACATTGTATGGTAAACATAATACCTTACCATAGTGTGAACTGTTCACTGTGTATTTATTCACTGTCTTTATTTGTTTGTTTGATGTCTGCTTTTTTAAAGAGGTGCCGTTGTGCAATGTGCAGTGACAATACAGAGGTTCATTTTCTGAACTGCTTAATCCTTATTAGGGTCACAGGGAGGCTGTACACCCTGGACAGCTCACCAGATCATCGCAAAAACACACTGACGACAATGCAGCCCACTCTTTACAGAAGTCAGCAAAAGGGACAGCACTGACAACCCAGTGACAGTGGGGCTTAAACCACCATGGCCACCACTTCCCCCTGAATCGGAATCTGAACCTGAAATGAAATACAAACTTTTCATTTGCTCAATTTGGATGTTTATTATTATTATTATTATTATTATTATTATTATTATTATTGTTATTATCATCATCATCTGCCCAACCATTTAATCCTACTAGGGTCACAGGGAGGCTGGAGCCTATCTCAGCTGACCCTGGGCAAAGGGGGGTTCCATCCTGAACAGCTCACCTGGCCATCACAGACCAACACACACAGCACACTCGCACCTAAGGTCAATTTGAAACAGCCAAATAGCCTACTGTGCATGTCTTTGGACTGTGAAAGGAAATGGAGTAACCTGAGGAAACCCACACAAGCACAGGGAGAACATGAAAACGTGCTTAAACAAACAGAAATTTTTACATGCTTTTATTTACTATTTATGATTACCACTGTCAGTGTTAATTTAGCGCAGATTCTTGTTGACCCTTAGTACAACTGAGCGGTTTTTAAGTATTGATTTTTTTTCTGGCTTACCCCTTTAATTAATCATCAATCATTTTCTGAATCGATTAATCCTATTTAGGGTCACAGGGAAGCTGGCGCCCATCTCAGCCGACTCTGGGCGAGGGCAGAGTACACCCTCGACAGCACTCGAGGCCATCGCAGGACAGAAACACGCTGACGCCAATCCAATGGCCTACTCTTTACGAATGACAGCAATGGTTCTTTTACATGTCTCTCACCACAGACAGTGAAAGACATGGCTGGCCTTTGATAACCCTTAGCAAAAAGTAGTATACTTGAAGTTTATTTTATTAAGTATACTTGAAAAATACTTTATTCTATTAGTATTGATGTACTTAGACTTTTCTTTATACTATTCAGTATAAACCGAGTATACTTCACTAGTATATTCAGTATATTCTGAAATACATAAAACATAGTATATAATAAGTAAACTTCAAGTATACTGTATCAGTTTTAGTATAAAATTAGTATACTTGTAGTACACTTGAATAAACTACTTTTTGCTAAGGGAACCCAGTTAGCTGCACTGACAACTTGGTGATATTGGGACTTGAACCCCCAACCTTTGGATCAGTAAGCCAGCACCCTACTACCGGGCCACCACTGCTCCTTTAAGTAATTTAATTTAATTGTTAATTTCATATAAATATTCTTGATGGCAATTGTTACAAATTATGACTGAGAATGAACACACACACACACACACACACACACACACACACACACATCAAGAGGACTTTTGGACTGAAAATGCAAATTAGTGGTAGAGTACTTCTTATCCCTTTTCCCATCACACCTAGACTAGCTCATGAGCTGATTATGCAGCTCTCTGTAATTTGGATCAGATGTGATAAGATGAAGGAAATGATGAAATCATGCAGAGAAGTTGTCTCCTATTATTGTATTTTACTGTAGTTGCATTACTGAGCACTGGCATTATGTAACACAGCTCTACTGATTTCTAACATCTGTCCTGGATGTGTGGGACAGGCTTCTCTATTTAAAGACGAAGTAGCTTAATTCTAACCATCATTTCCTGTTTTATACACAGAAATAGGAATAAATAATGGCAAAAGTAAACATCTTTTAAATAGCTCTTGCAATTATTACAGGTGAAGAGTAAGCAGGCTAACTGATCAGCTTAGTCAGATGCTCAAAAGCTAAAACAGTGACCTGCTGAAAGTCCTGTTGAAAAAATTCTAAACTGAGAACTCGATCTAAGTATTCAGGGACTCATCAGATTATAGTATAAACATTATGGTTATAGTATATCGGCACAGTTCTTCCTATACGGATGCCCTCCACATCCATATATATAGCCACTAAAAATAGGGTCTTGCGTAATGAGTACAGTGAGAATAATAAACAGCATGTACTGTACCCTGTAAAAATAGCCTTGGGGTTTTAGTTGGCTAGAAGCACTAAAATAAACTATGTATACAAAAGGAATTTTATACATAGAATAAATATCTTTAGTATGCAGTAGTGCCTTATCTCGACCAGGACATCTCAGCCAGGTGTTTTACCGAGTGGAGAATAATGCTGTTTAAGCAGCTTTAACAGCTGACAGTGGACAATAAATAAAATGTGCTTCAACATACTGGACACAGAGCCTACTTCCTCAGAATTATTTGGCTATAATGCAGTGCCATTATTTGTCTGTGGCAATAAAATATGATTATTTTCTCTGTTTTGCTGGTGTTCATATAATCCACAAACAATACTCACCAAGAGGTACATCTCCGAGCTTTTTTTTTTTTGTTGACCCCATGAACAGCTTTCCTTTTTAAAAAAAAATTTTATACATTTTTTTTATTACATGTACCTAAATTATCCTTGCAAGAGCTCTGTTGAATTGCTCAACTGATGAAGACCGACTGAATGAATGGTTGTGGATTATGGGCATATGAAAAGAAATAAAAGGTGAACAATAATAGTCTGTCATACTGAAAACATTCAACAGTCATGCAGTGATGCACGACACACCATTTGCCAAGAAATACCACCATCATTCAGGCACCTTTCCCTTTCTTCCTCTTATGTCTGCATATGTGGACTACGTGTATGGGAGTTGTTGATTATTTTTAAACATATTTGAACAAGAAAATATTTCCCCTTCTTTATTACAGCACCTGCAGATAAAAGTGATGAATAAAACCACAAGGAAAGCTAACCTTTTTGATCATTCATTCAACGGATAATGATTATTGATGGAGCATTCTTCTGTGACAAAGTAAGTGCACCCTTGGCCTCAGGAGCTAGCACTGCCCCCTTTAGCAAAAATAACTTCTTGTAGCTGTTTTATGTAATTTCCCAGTCTTTGACATCGGCTTGGTGAATTTTTGATGATTTGGTCCTAAGTTGAAGATGATTGAAGGTTTTCTTGCATATTCTTGCCTTTTCAAAACTCCTACAACACTTCAATGAAGCTCTGAAATGGCTTTGACTAGAACATTCACAAACTCCATTTCTTCTTTTTGAGACATTTGTTGGTGGATCTGCAAGTATGTTCAAAACCATAAAAAATTTTACATTACAGAACTTACATTATCTTCAAGCAACATAAAGTTGAATCACTGAGTGAAAGTTGCCCAGAGTAATAACCTCAAGCCATAACTTTTCCACCACCATGCTTCATTGTTGGTATGAGGTCCCTTTCTTGTTCACATGTGTACTGTGATTGTGGACAAACAAGTCTTTGATTCGTCTGTCTAGAGCACATTATTTCAAAAGGCCTGGTCTTTCAATATACTGTAAGCTTGTTGTAATGCTCTTTATTTATTTATTTTTTTGACAGCAAAAACCATGCAGGTGAAATTTGTCCAATCTCTTTCTGAGTGTAGACATATGCACTTTCACACCAACAGTTGTAAGAGTTACCTTTGGATTCTGTGATGAAATTTTGGGGTCATTGGAAACTTCTTTTCATGTCAGTTGCGGATGATTTTCCTCACAGTTGATTTATTTACTTTAAATAATTTAGAAACTTTATTAATCCCTTTTTTAGAATGATAGACTTTCACAACATTTTTTCTTATTAAAGTCTTAGAGACATCTTTAGATCTTGGCTTGATGACAACACACATTTCAATAGTAAAGAAAACACCAGACTCCACATTTCAGGTTTGAACACGTTAGGTTCCACCTGCAGTAGGTTCTTGTCAATGGCACTTAATTCTGAATACATGACTCTAATTTAATAGACTTAAAGGTGTAATAAATGTAAGGTGTACTTTCTTTTTCCTGTGAGACTAATCTTTTTTTAATTAAAATTATGAAAATGATGACAGAGTGTCAGTTTAAGGTGATATATATTGTGAGTATGCACCAAAAAGGGGGAAATGTTCAAAACTAGTTCAAATATGTAGAAAAAGAGGGCTAATTTCAATAGGATGTACTTATTTTTCCATGTTACTGTACTGTAGCTCTATGGTGCAAGCAACAGCATCAGTTGTTTTTGCCACTGACATGCTAATAATATTATTATCTGAGATAAACAGACCAAGGTAAATCTCTGTAGGGATTCTATGAGCCTGTCAGTGATTAAAACAAGAGGTATATTTCTATGTGATTGCTTGTCACACAGGGTTATAATGTATATCCTCAAAGGATGTATCACCTCAAATGAGGCTTCGATTTATTTTCTGATTGGAATAAAAAAAAAAACAGTTCGAAAATTAATTAAAAAAAGCAAAATATACAGCTTATCAAAAGTCATACTCTAGTTGAAGGGAAAAATATTCTAATATAGGTTTATAAGACCACTTATTTAGCTTGACATTAGTAATGAGTATTTGGTTGATGAATTTATGCGTCTTAACTGATTAAATGAACAAAACAATCTCTAACTGTCCCAAAAGCAGATTGGCAAAGTAAAACGGTCTCCAACCCCTTCTTTAAAAGTTTAAATAATGTTTGGTCCATGAGAGAGAAAGTAGTGTTTATGTACATAATGATTTTAGAAAGAGGTAGACTCTGCAATAGCATTAAAAAGATATAATGGTATAACTTTCATTACACTGTGATTTCGGAGCGGTCAGCTCCATACAGCCTGCACATTTCTCATTGAAAACAACTGCAGTGGCTTAATATGTCTGCAGTCATCGGAATCAATGTAATTTGATAGGGTAAACATTTGAAAGCTGAAAGTTGTAACACATGTACACTGGAACAAGTACAGAATGCATCAGGAAACATACATTTCATTGCTGGCACTGAGAGATCATCATCATCATCATCATCATCATCATATTCTGAACTGCTTATTCCTAATTAGGGTCGCGGGGAGGCTGGTGCCCATCTCAGTCGACTCTGGGCGAGGGCGGGGTACACCCTGGACAGCTCGCCAGGCCATCGCAGGGCGGCACTGAGAGATATACTAAGGAAATATGGGTTTTGATTCTTTTTAAGTCTTGTTTATAAAAAAAAACTTTCAGAAAATCATTAAAAAAACATTCACTGCAATTTTATGGGATGTCCAGTACTACTGCGAAGGAAGGTGTGAGATTCCCTAAAACAGTTTGACTTGTTTGTGGCTCCTTTTAAAGGAAGAAATTCCTTTTCTGAAAGCCTGGGTTCGAAACGGCTTACACCTCCCCATGGAAATCATTTTTGGGCAATATTCACCTGTTTGTTACGTCATGCTTGAGCAGACAGTTTTTCATTCCATCATTGACTTTAGCATATGATTGAGTACTGTATTAATCCCGCAAGGGAAATTATTGACTCTGAAGTTTGCCATCAAATTGAGCACACACACACACACACACACACACACACACACACACTTGTAAACAGTGAGCACACACATCCTCGGAGCAGTGGGCTGCCACCACCGATCTAAAAATAAACACTGGATGTTGCACTGGGCTGCTGAAACTGCAATAACCGGATATTCTTCGTTTCGTATGTCATGTATATGTACATATATATTACATTTTGTACAGAGGACATGTAAATCAAGCCACTGTTAACCTATATGTAACTAATAACACTTTGAAAACAAGTACTAGCCCTATACATTATGAAACAAATGTGTATATATGTTTAAAAGCCAAGCCCCAAGAAGCCTGCCCTGCTACTTATTGGGACCGTAACATGCTGCCCGCTGGCCTCAAAGTTGAGCGGCTTGCTTGGTCACATGCAGCAGCCAGTGGTTATATCAGTGACCTGAACAGGTCACAAAGCTATTGCAGGGACAAATACACGAACAACAACTAACATTCACACCTATGGTCAATGGGCCTCTTTCATGAATGATTCCTATGAAGAAATTTGTTCTTAAGTTGCACTTCTGCACTTTTCACCAAGGCTCTGGCATTCACCAAAATCTTCTTATCTGGGATTAGTTCTTAGTTATGAACAGAATCTATGAACATGAAAAAGAGCACTCATAGGCATGATTTGTTGCGAAATCACTTTTTTTTTTAACCATATTAAACTTTTTATATAACTATTTTCATTATGTTACAGAGCATCATGCAAATAAGTATCACTTCATGATGTATCATTTATGTTCATTGGATACTATGGCTTATTTGATAATTGATACAACTATTTACAGGGAACCCTGTTCTGAACATAAACACCTCCCAGGTAAGGGATGTCATTCTGTTGCTGCACCAACATAATAGGCGCAGTAGACTGCACACATGTGCACACCCTCTCCTGAACCTTTTCCATACCTCAACCGTAAACAGTAGCACTCAATTAATGTCCAACTCATCTGCAACTCCTAGAACCATCTGTTAACTGTGCTGTCCCGTTTCCCAGGAGGTGCTCATTGATAAGCATCTCTGTGTAAATTTACATTCTAACAACAATATAGACTTTTGAGGAGGTGTGCATAGACAGCAGTTACAGTTGGCATCATCTCACTCCTGGGTTTGACGATTTTTTTTTTTTTTTTCCCCTGCTGATTTCACATCAAGCCACTTTTAAAAAATTATTTCTTCAGTGGTGTTACCTTCCCCTGAAACCCCATTCGCTGCACCCCAGTCCGCCAGGCTTCACTTTGATCTGCAGCCATATATCCACTATTCACACTATATCTTACTAACACTATTCACACCATATATATTATATCTTGTCTGGAATTTCCGTCCTGCAACAACCTTCCTACTTCAGAGGAAGTAAAATTTTTCCTCCTTTTAGATTCACAGCTCGGATTCTGATTATTGTAGGTTTTCTGGGAGACTTGCAAGAAGAGTTTCTCTTGAGATTCAATAACAGTGTTATAGCATACCACAGATTAATGTTTTTACAAAATAATCATAATCATGCTGCGGCTTTAAAAATACAGACCATAACTTAAACATTTTAACAGAAAGTGAGGAAAACAGACATGGACTGCAGAATGCCAGGGGGAAAATTGTCTTGTTAGTGAGGGAGTAGAAGGAGATTTTCATCAGGATGGACTGAAAATATTTCATTACCAGCAATGTTGCAATGGAACTAAAAATAAAAACTTGTCTGTTTTTGGGACGTTCACTGGTACATGATGTGCTGTCCCACTTTAACTGTGGATGCATACAGTGGTGTTATTTTTCTACCTCCAAAGATTTCCTCATCAGCAGATTTAAAACCATTTTCACTTTATCTGGATAGCATGTATGATCATGAATGTAGATGAGATGTAGAGAAGTCTTTTTAATGCAAATTAAGAGAATAAATAAAACTAGTCAGGAGACACTAAAAGAAAAAAATCAGGAAAGAAACACTGAAAAAGCAAATGCAAGGCAAAAAGATAACTAAAATAACTAAAACACAGGTTTAAAGAAGCAAGCAGACTGGAATACAGACTGATAACGATTGTGCTGTTTTGAAGAGATTACAGAGATTGGATATAGCAAAAGAAAATTTTCACATTCGGTTGCTTTGCAGCCTGAAATAAAGACTCACACTGACACACACACACCCACACACACACACACAAAAATTCCTATTTTTTCAACTGTATTTACTCAGTGCAACTAATAACAGCCAAGTAAACGATTATATTTGAATATCTCCTCTTATACAATTTTCCGCCTGATAACAGTAATACAGACTGATTTTTGGCTCTAGGCCTAAAGCTCCAGACTATGCATCATGGGTACAAGTCATGGATAGCATTGAAATAGCCCTGGATTGCCCTAGCACGATAGCGGAACAAAGGCTCCGCACTCACTACATTCTTGCCAGTTCACTGGTAGTCCTATTTTTGTCCACCTTTGATTGATAGATGGATGGATGGATGGATGGATGTACTTTTTTGATCCCGTGAGGGAAATTCTTGCATCACAGCAGCAGGTAACATAAATAATAGAAAACTTCTAAATGTGTAAACCGTGT
>JAQMYF010000017.1:16943815-16955612 GCA_030014195.1 Neosilurus mollespiculum | reverse complement strand
AAACAAATGTGTATATATGCTTAAAAGCCAAGCCCCAAGAAGCCTGCCCTGCTACTTATTGGGGCCCGTAACATGGCCAACAGCTGGCCTCAAAGTTGAGCGGTTTGCTTAGTGACATACAGCATCCAGTGTTTATATAGATCAGTGGCTGCCATGCACATTGGCAGTTGGAGGTTAGGTGCCTTGCTCAAGGGCACTACAGCCATGTTGGTGGAGAAGGGCAGGTGAAGCCCCCCGCACCCCCCACTACCACACATTTTTCCTGCTGGTTCAGCAATCAAATCAGCGACCTTTTGGTCTCAAAGCTGCTTCTCTAACCATTAGGCTACAGCTGTCCCCAAATGATGATGATGAGGCTAAGATTACTTGGGGATAAACATTGATGACACTTTCGCCCCATACACAGAAAGCTGGAAGGTATTGTGTGTTCTATTATAGCCAGCATTAAAAGTTTGAGCAGATTGTAGTACAGTATCTCTTCAGTGGAATCAAAGCTCAGTCCTTGTAAATGCTGGAAGATGGAAAAACTATTACTAATTACTGCAACTTATGCAGTGCTGTAGACAAATATTTCTTGATTAATTTATTCAAGTTATCAGGAAGCAGGAAAATAACTTTTTGGAAGATGGGAGCTGGTCAGATTAATCGTCCCAGACAGCACTTGCATGTGGGAACCATGTGGGTAGTAATTAGGCTGAAAAATAAATGGGTCTTATATAGGATTATCCATGGGTTCCAGGTGGGCAGTTGACATGGGGCCACTAAGAAATGCACAGACAGTCCAGTATAGGGCGCATTTTTCAGCTTACTTACTACTTGCATGGATCCCACATACAAGTGCTGGCTGAGACGTGATTTTGTAGAAGGGGGAGGTCAAAATGACTTTTTTTCCCCCACTAAATTCCTTATTGCTGTGTAATTCTCCTCAAAATAATGTGTTTACAATATTGCATTAGTAGCGGTAATTGAGAACGTTTCCATATCAGCATTTAGATAACGGGTAGCTGCTCAGACCCAGCTGGAGCTGGATTTTTTTTTTTAGAGGGCCAAAATGTACATTTCAATCAAATTTTCATGGATTCATACATTGTGGGTGTGTTCAGAAGAGAAAAAAATTACACCAATTGTCCAAAATAAAAACCAAACAAACAAACAAAAAGAAAAAAAGTGAGAAACTTCGCTCATTGTTGGCTGAGATAGGATCCGACGACCCTACCAGGATTAAGTGGTTCGGCAGATGTGTGAGGGTGACACAGTGGTGCAGAGGTTAGCAGGGTGTTCCAAATTGCTCCTAGATGTGTGTGTGTGTGTGTGTGTGTGTGTGTGTGTGTGTGTGTGTGTGTCAGGTGAGTTGTTCAGGGTGTACTGGCAAATAAGTGAGTGAGTGAAGTAGGTATACAGTCCCTGTAGTCGCATTAAGGTGCTTACAGCGCTACAACCTGTAGGTGGCAGTCGCGTACATTTGATCATATTTGGTCAAGTAGTACAAGTGGAAGAAGAAGAAGAAATGTGGCGCGGCTTGAATACCGGTTGAATAGTAACAGTAGTAAACAATAGTGTGTTTAGGGCACAACTGGACGTTTAAAGATTGTATTGAACTTGTAAACCGTCAGTTTCCGGCTCAGTGTGTAGTTTAATCCCGGGGGGAACACGATGCCCTCTCTTTCTTTAAGAGGAGTTAGTGTGGAGTTCCCTTTCACTCCATATCCATGTCAGCTGGATTACATCAGCAAAGTCATCGAGTGTCTGCAAAACGTATGCAATGTTATTTCATCTGTCTGTAATGCTTCTGTCTTGACTTTAAAAAGCCTTTCTGAGCCCGGACACTTTAATCTTCATCGGAGATGTAAACTGCATACGCTGGAAATGTCAAAAACTGATCATGAAACCAAATATAAACACAGTAAAGAAAATCAAACCAGACATAGAAGGAGTGAGTGTAAATAATAAAGTGTACTGTAAGCAGTCTGGCACTTGGAGACATGGTGTTATAGGAAATGAAGCAACAGTGTAATGGTGTTCTTTCTTTTCACATGTTTGTTTTTGTGTATGTATTTTTTAATACATGAGGATCACGTGACTGATCTTCACACCCACATGTGTTCCTTCCCTTCACTGTAAACTGTTGCGTTGCACTTTCCCTTCGCAGGAAGTAAGGGATGGCCGTGCTCCTGTACCCAAATCGTGGTCTGTGAAGACATTTTGTCCTGCACAGAGCTCTGACCTCAACCCCTCCCTGAACACCTTTAGGAAGAACCGAAACCCTGAGTGCATCCCAGTGGACCGCCTTGCCTTATAGTGTTAGGCTTGAACAAGGCCTGTCGCGGTGACCAATTATTCACCCCGTCGTACATTCAATGCAAATGATCATGATTGTTTTCCTAATTAATGTGCGCTCATTTATGTCGATGCTGAGAGTGTCCTCCTGGTTCTGCTGCACAGACTTTCTCGCCGCTCTCCTCGTCTGCGTCTGTGACTGACACGGAGAATGGGGCGAAGGGGGATACAACAGGTTGCAGTTCAACAGCAATATAAATTCGTAGAAATGTTTTCCCTTCTTCAAAAAATACAATCAGAATGGTATCGCTAATCGTGATAATTTGTGGCATAATAAATGCCAGAAAAAAAAAACGGTTATAGTAACAGGCCTACTTTGAACCCTACATATCAAGTGTATGCCGGAACAGGATTTGTGTCTGACAGTTTTGCAGACTTTCCATATGGCAGCAACATACAGCTCTTGATTTTACTCACATTTCTTCTTTACTCAATCTGGGTTGTTGTTTTTTTTGTTTAGGTGACTAGTTCAGACCAGTGTACAGATGTGCATTACAGAGGTTATAGCCTTGTTGCTGTACACTTGCTGTTAGAACAAAAGTGAGGGATAAAAGTTGAAGTCATAGGTGCATTTCAGCTCTGTGCATTTAAAATTAAAGTTCAAGTGTCCTAAAAGTATTATATTCGATACATGATGCATACAGACACACTGCTCTAAAAAGGAATGTGGTCTTCGAGTGTCTTAAAGTCTTCATATAATGAGTGGATATAATACTGTGTAAAAGCCTTAAGCTGCTTTTACACAGGCACTTGAACCTGGAAGAAGTTGCCCCGGCGCCACTGCCTGTGTGAAAGCAACAGAACAGCTTGACACCGGTGAGTGCAACTTGCCCCGCTATTTGAGGTGGTGAAAATTGTGTCTGAACACAATCGGTGGCGAGTAGGAATGTTTGTTTTGCACAGTAGTGTCCATGAGGGTTATGAGGTCTTTTCGCCGGCTTTCATGGCATATTGGCGGTTCAGCTCCAGTGGTTTGCTTGTGAAGTTTCCCATTAGCTTCCTGCTTGCAACCAAATTGAGAGTGACCGCATGAACACAGAAGAAAGTGGGCACAACTTGCTCTTGAGCACAACTTGTTCCTGCTGCCCGTGTAAAAGCAGCTTTAGGCACGTGCAAAAAAATCAATGGAGCAAAAATACCTTTCAAAATATTGACACTTTTAGTACTTATTGAAAAAAAGATACTACGAAGAGCAGTAAAGTCATACATTAAACAAAGTCTGAATTGGATTTGCTTTAGAAAGTAGTCGTGTGTACTGTTTGTGCGGTTTTATAAGGAAATGAGCTGTACGTTTTACTGAGCATCTTGCAGACCCAGTTACACTTCTGGAGGTTCTGATTGTGTTGTTATTTGCTTTTTGTAGAAAGAAAATGGAGTGCTTGAGAGTCCAACTGGTACTGGGAAAACCCTGTGTCTGCTTTGCGCTGCTCTCGGCTGGAGGGCATATTTCAAAGACTCCATATCCGCCCGCAAGGTTGCAGAGAGAATGGGAGGTGCCGAGCTTTTTCCTGATAGGCCGATGTCATCATGGGGGACAGCAGCAACTGATGGAGAAACACCAGGTATGAAGGGTAACAGGCAGAGATTGAGTTTCAAGTTCGAAGTTATGCAGCTGTATATTTAAATTTGTTTAACATTTGTTTTAAATTGCAATTGACATCAGAATACACGATATGGACAAAGGTTTATGGACTCTTGACCATCAGACCCGTATGGAGCTTCTTCCCAAAGTTGAATTTGTGGAAGATATTTATTGTAACAGCAAAGAGAAATGGAACCTGGAGTCCAATGACCAAGAAACTCTCATGTGTTATGGACAAGTGTCCATAAACCTTTGTCTTTATAGTGTATGTAGCCTTCATATACTGTATAGAATCAAGACTTTGACATGTAAAATGGCCTCATTGCAGCATATTACACAGACGTCCCCAAAATCATCTACGCATCGAGGACACATTCTCAGTTGACCCAGGTCATCAGCGAGCTCAAGAACACATCCTACAGGTCAGTCCTGCTCACTGACACAAGCAAGCTTTCCGTTTCTTATTTTATTTAGAAGCTTTAAACAGCAATAGAATCTGGAAAAATAAATAAATGAATCTTCCTGATGCTGTGCTGTTGTGTGTTTTAATCAAAATCTGGTTTTACCATAATTATAGGCCAAAGATTTGTGTTCTGGGCTCCAGAGAACAAATGTGTATCAACCAAGAAGTAATGAAGCATGAAAGCAACCATGCGAAGGTACACGTCTTGCGTACAGCAAAGCAAATACAGCTAATAGAGAATTCCGTACGAGTTTCTGTGAATTCCTGTTTCCGTTTTTATTCTACCTTAAAATTTAGTTGAAATGTTATTCCTGTTCGACTACTGAAGTGTTTAGGAACACTTCATGACTTTTTGTTTATTGAGGGTATGTACATGTTATGACTTAATTTTTAATGTACTTTTTATTTTATACTGTATTAACCCTGCAAGGGAAATTTTACCTTCTGCATTTAACCCATCCAAAGTGAGCACACATGCGTAAACAGTGAGCACACACACACACAGCGAGTAGTTGGGGCTTAGGTGCCTTCAGCTACGAAGATATCCTGCTGCATCAGACAAAAGACACTTCTCTAACAATTAGGCCACGGCTGTTGGAAGGATTATTTATTTATCTATTTTCCCTATCACATGACCACTCCAACTAGGGAGGGGCGTAAGCATGTACATGCCCCCTCCGTGCTGCCACTCGCCTCTTTTCAAACTGCCGCGAATTCGTATTTGGGGGCGGCCTAACACAATAAGAGGGAAAGTGCTATGACAGACACCCATGATTGGTTGATGATTGCTGTGAGTGAGGAGAAAGTGACGTATGCCATCCCTCCCTCCCGTGAGAGCTCAGCCACTTAGTCACTCCCATGGACTCCCGGACACGGATTGCTGCAGCATCAACCTGGATTCGAACTTGCGTTCTCCGCATGGATAGTCACCGCTTGTCGATGCACAACTTTTGGATGGATTTTGATGAAACTGGAGTGTACCACCTGAGAATATGCATGAAGTAAAATAAGGCGGTTTTGATGTTTCGAAGCGGAGATCATTCAGGTTATTCTAATGCACCCATAGTTATCTAAGACTCATCCTGTTTTTTTTTGTTTTTTGTTTTGTGTGTGTGTGTGTGTGTGTTGGGGGGTGTTGGGTTTGCTGACATTTCTAGTTTAGACTGTTTTATATATAACCTTTTAACTTATCTTTTAACTATCGGGGTGCCAATAATTCTGTACCAGGTCTTCTGTATAAAGTGTTACAATATGAACGGAATTATTTTGAATCATTTCCTTTGTGTTTATTTCAGGTCCATATGTGCCGAGTTAAAGTGTCGTCCCGCTCTTGTGTTTTCTACAATAATGTTGATGGTATGAGCCATAGTCTCTAACTTAGCAGATTATTAACAAAATACTGTATGTGCACAAGTATATAAACTCTTTACTGATTTTTATTTATTTTTTTGATCTGTTTTATTTCGGGTGTTTCATATAGAGAAAAGTACTGACAAAGATATCATAAATTCTATCCTGGATGTTGAAGATCTTGTGAAAACTGGAAAAAAGCAAAGGTATGAACCTCGGTTACTTACAGTACTTGTGCAAATGTTGTAAAGCCTTGAGCTTGATTTCACTGAGGCTCACGTGCCCATACAGGCAGCCCACTGTGCGCGCCGCCATTGGCGCTGAGTACACTTGCACTTCACCTGAAAATGTTCTTGTACAGTCCATGGTTTTTCTTCTTGAGGAGAAATAAGTTTTTGAAGAGACTGTAAGGTATATTATGGCTGTTGCTTTCCAAAAATAAATGCTAACATTTTTGGAGCTCCGCTTTTAGGTGGTGCTGAAATGTTTATATGAACATTTTACATCACTGTATAATATCTTGAGTATGAATGAATATGGCTCAAAATCCTGCTTTTTCTCTTTCAGGGTGTGTCCATATTATCTGTCGCGCTCTCTGAAGCAGCAGGCTGATCTCATATTCATGCCCTACAACTACCTCCTCGATCCAAAGGTGAGGAAAGTTTTATTTCTTCCTCCTTTTTCAAAACAGCAAGATTTTCTTGATGAATAGTTCTTACAGACAAGTGACCCATGTGAATTAAATGATTTGTCTTTCAGAGTCGTCGAGCACACAACATAGAGCTTAAAGGAGCTGTTGTCATTTTTGATGAAGCACATAATGTGGTGAGGATTTGTCTGTCTGTGTGTCCCTGTCTGGCTGTGTCTCTCTGTGTGTCTCGGTCTGGCTCTGTCTGTCTGTGTGTCTCTGTCTGGCTCTGTCTATCTGTGTGTGTCTCTGTCTGGCTGTGTCTGTCTGTGTGTCTCTGTCTGGCTTTGTCTATCTGTGTGTCTCTGTCTTTCTCTGTCTATCTGTGTGTGTTTCTGTGTGTCTCTGTCTATCTGTGTGTCTCTGTCTGGCTGTGTCTGTGTGTCTCTGTCTGGCTGTGTGTCTCTGTCTGGCTGTGTGTCTCTGTCTGGCTGTGTCTTTCTGTGTGTCTCTGTCTGGCTGTGTCTGTCTGTGTGTATCTGTCTCGCTGCGTCTGTCTGTGTGTCTGTCTGGCTGTGTCTGTCTCTGTCTGGCTGTGTTTTCCTGTGTGTCTCTGTCTGTCTGTGTGTCTCTGTCTGGCTGTGTCTGTCTGTGTGGCTCTGTCTGGCTGTGTCTGTCTGTGTGTCTCTGTCTCGCTGCATCTGTCTGTGTGTCTCTGTCTGTCTGTGTGTCTCTGGCTTCGTTTTACTCTGTGTGTGTGACTGCGGGTGTGTCTATCTGTGTTTCACTGTCCATCTGTGTATCTGTGTGTGTCACTGTCTGTCAGTGTTTCACTGTCTGTCTGTGTGTGACGGTGTGTGTGTCTCTGTCTGTCTGTGTCTACGTGTGTGTCTGTCTGGCTTTGTCTGTCTCTCTGTGTGTCCCTGTCTGTCTGTGTGTCTGTGTGTCTCTGGCTGCCTGTGTGTCTCTGGTTGCGTTTTACTGTCTGTCTGTGTTTCACTGTCTGTCTTTGTGTGACTGCGTGTGAGTCCCTGTCTGTCTGTCTGTGTCTGCGTGTGTGTTTCTCTGTCTATGTGTCTGTCTGTGACTATTCCCTTCTTTTTACAGGAGAAGATGTGTGAAGAGTCTACCTCATTCGACCTGACTCCTTACGATTTGACGTCAGCCATCGATGCTGTAGACAAAGTTTTGAGGGAGCAGGCCTCAGATGTCGCCAATGGAGAATCTTCAGAAGATTTCAATGTTGAATCTTCAATCTCAGGTTTGGCTCATGATAGTATGTGTATCATAGTCCCCAATCAGCTACTGCTCATAGAGGTAAATCTGATTAACTGTGTTTGATTAAACAGGTCTGAAAATGGATCTCCCCACTATTGCTAAAATAAAACGTAAGTAACCCTGTTGTACAAATGTAAGATGTGGGATTTAACACTGTGATGTTCTTATGTGACTTTTATGTTTATTCTTTTTTTTGGTAGAAATTTTAATGGACCTTGAGACTGCCATAAATGACTTTGAGATACCTTCAATTGACCGGGGGATTACCAAGCCTGGCAGGTGTGTCCTCTGTCTTTGATACTGTACTACTACTACTATTATCACTATTATTATTATTATTACTATTATTATATACTCTATTATGTATTATAGCAATACTCTACCTGGAATTTACACCTGTTTCACGAATTAACATGCTATTAATCTCCAGTCTCCAGGGCATCAGTCGTTTCAGACTTTAAAGCGTTCATTATTTATATTACACTGACACTAATGGGAGGTGTTATGTAGGGGTGGTAGTTGCACTACATATGGTTGTATTATATTTCATCCTAAGTGTGTCTTTTTTTCCTGCTATATCCCAGCTATATTTATGAGCTTTTCCAAAAGGCTCATGTAACCTTCGACACCAAAACCGCAATCGTGGAAGCGATGGAGCAGATCACAGGATATTTGGCAGGAAGTAAGTATTTAAATATCTTTTCACATACTGATGAGCTGTACTCTGCAGCAGTTAACACTTCTTACCCTAACATGCGACACTCTGTGGTACTCAGGGCCTGGAATTTTTCTGAACACCAGTGGACTGCAGAAAGTTGCAGATATTATACAAGTAATGCTGCCACTTCTTTGTCTTTTTATATCACTCACTCCTTTGCCAAACCGCTTAGTTGTACCAGGGTTGCGAGGAGGCTGGAGCCTATCTCAGCCAACACTGGGCGCAGGCGGTGTTCACCCTGAACAGCTCACCATTCCATCGCAAGGCAACACACACAACCATTCACAGTCACATTCACACTTAGGGGCAATTTGGAACAGCCAGTCAACCTAATGTGCATATCTTTGGACTGTGGGAGGAAACCCATGCAATCACACTGCTAGGCGGACGTGCTAACCACTACACCACTGTGCCACCCATCTTTAATATGATTTTTCTAATTAATGATGCAATCAATGCATTGCTTATTATTATTATTATTATTATTATTAATCTGTTTCTTCTGATGTGATCAGTTGGTGTTTGCTGTTGAACCTGCAGAGGGCGATACACAAACACACAAGAGGAACTCCATGCAGCAGTTTAAGGTGAGTTACACTTAGCTGTACCAGTTTCTCAGAGAGATTTTTTTTTTTAAATGAATGCACACAATGGTAAGATATTACTAGACTACTATGTATTTAGTATCTTGGTTCGGCTACATATGCATGTGCAGATATAACTCGTATATCTCCAGCTAACTGAGAAAAGAGCAGAAAACCTGCAACAGAAGTCTGTCCAAATAAGAAACTCTGGTTCGTTTCAGGTGCACATTCATCAAGACACTAGCAACTTCAAGAAAAAACAGAACGTTGATCTATGGGCATCTTCTTCTACAAAGAAACAAGGTTTATTTACGTTGATTTACTCAGAACTACATGGTACAAGTATGTGATTGTTACATGTTTTGTGTATAGGTATGTCTGTGGAGGTAATTGTGTTACATTACTATACCTTATCATTTTCCTGTCTTTACCCATCAGCCATCAGGCTGTTGGGGTATTGTTATTGACTATGTACGCATTATTGTTCCCCTTATCGTTTTGTCCTGGTTGTTTCTCAAGAAACTGCCGAGCAGATAATTCTAAAATTTTGCATGCAGGTTTCCTGTGGTGTGTAGGTGTACATAGGGTTATCAGTTTCTCTGTTTGACCTTTGACCTTGTCCCAGTGACCTTGACCTTGTATGTATTGTCAAAGTTATTTCTCAAGAACCTGCAGGGCAGATCATTCTGAAATTTTGCACAGAGGTTTCATATGGTGTGGAGGCTTGCATAGGGTTGTCAGTTTCTCCGACCTTTGACCTTGACCTTGAAGGTTTGTCCCGGCTGATTCTCAAGAACTGCTTGTGGGATCACACTGAAATTTTGCAGGTTTTCCATGTTGTGTAGGTGTGCATTGGCTTGTTTTTACCTACCACCAGTTTCTCTGATTGACCTGTATTTACTCCACTTTATTCATCCGCTTGTGTGGACCTAAGGTGTCGCAGGGAGTTAAGGCTTTCAATCAGCTACAAGTCTGAAGGCTCTGACAAGATATCATTTGATTTATTTGATTTTTAATTTTTATAGTTTATCTTTATAGATAAACTTCCTCTGTTTTTTCCGCGTGTGTGTGAGACAGGGAATGTGCTGAGTTACTGGTGTTTCTCCCCGGGATTCAGCATGCAAGAACTCCTCAGACAGGAAGTGCGCTGTATCATCCTGACTAGTGGCACCCTGTCACCCCTGTCATCCTTCACCTGTGAAATGCAGATGTAGGTTCACACACAGTTCTTCTTTTCCACTGTAAAAGTAGGGAATCTGTAGCTCGTTCATATTTTTTTCTTCTTTATAGACCTTTTCCTGTGAGTTTGGAGAACCCTCACGTCATTCAGAAGGACCAGATCTTTGTCAGTATTGTTGACAAAGGGCCAGATGGTGTGCAGCTCAGCACAGCTTTCGACAAGAGGTGTGTTTTAGATGGTTTATCACTTTCAGAGCAGTTGCTTGCGGTGGAATCAGATTAGACTCAACCAGCCAGCATTATTCTTAAGTACTGAACATGAAGCTTACTATGTGTCACTTCCTGTGAAGGTTTCTTCCTCAGAACATGGCATCATTAGGAAATACAATTGGTAAGAGGGCAACACACACACACACACACACACTCACACTCAATGTCCTATATATTTACATATGTATTGTGTTTGTTATTGACAGTGAATTTGAGTCGAGTGGTTCCTCATGGCCTGTTAGTGTTTTTCCCATCATACCCAGTGTTAGATAAGATGCTGGACTACTGGAGGGTGAGTTTCCCCTGTAGATATTTCTGCCAATTAATCATAAATTGATAATTGTTGATTCACTGTTGTCAGAAACTTGCAGCTCTTCTGTAAATATTTGAACGTCGCATCATTTACAGAATTTCTGTAGCAGTAGACTTTCACTGTAGTGCACAAGTATTAATAAATTTCAAATAGTAATCACAAAGACTTGAAAATTATAGCAAAAAGTAAACATCAGAATGTTTCGTTCTTCATTTGACTCTAACAGGCTAGTGGCCATGTAGGCCGCATTGAGTCAATGAAGCCCTTGTTTGTGGAACCCAAAGGAAAAGGTACCTTTACAGAGGTAGGTTCTCCCCCTGTTGGCTTCATGTAGTTATAATGAAAAGTTTGTTTTTAATGTTTGTATGAATTTGATTTTAGAATCCAAAGTGTGTTACACTTGCCAACCTCTGCATTTTAGAGTACATAGAGTACAGTGTTATGAGGTATCAGTCAAAAAACATGCCAAAAGACCTCCTTTCTTTTCCCTTAACAAGAAAAATGATGATGATAATATTAATAATAATAATGATGATGATGATAAAAGATAAACAAGATGTTTAATGTGTGACTCAAGAACGATTGACAGGTGTGGAGATGTTTGGATTTTTCTGTTATGAACTGGAAGCCCAGCTAATGATGCACTTATTTATTTATACAGGGCAGTGTTAAAGTTCAGTAATACAGATCAAATATTCAGATTTCACACTGTATTTACTGTTGTTTTTTTTGTAAATATATTTCGCTTTATTATTGTGTATAATTGTTCATAAATTATACAAAGATGGACATTTATAGAGGACCATCTATAAAAACCTAAAATAGCATTACCATGGAAAAATAAACTGTTTTAGTTGGTGTTTCCTGTTTTTCCTTGTAGTAAATACTCTAAATTTTGAATTAGTGAGCGTCTTTACAGAACTTTTTCATCTTTGTGTCGTGTTTAGGAATGAGAATGCACTCCTGTTAGCTCTGCAGCACACCTTTTGTATTTTTTTTTTTTGGATTTTCCCCCATTTTTTCTCCCTAATTTAGTCGTTTCCAATTCCCACCCATCAACTTTTTGCCTTCCCTATCACACGACCACCACCAACC
>JAQMYF010000017.1:16922433-16939026 GCA_030014195.1 Neosilurus mollespiculum | reverse complement strand
CCGCCCCTTCATACGAATGAGCTCACAGACGCCCATGATTGGCTGGTGATCGCTGTGAGTGACAGGGAAGTGAGCGTGGAAAATGCCATCCCTCCCTCCCTCCCTCCTCTTCATGTTGGAAGAGATGCCATTATGCAACCAGTCTGCACTGGGAACTCGCCTGGGTCTGTGATGATTGAAAAAGGAGTAAAGAGAAAACATACAAATCTAGTTTGTTTGGGGGTTTTTTTGTTTGTTTTTTTGCTTAGGTGCGCGTTTTATATACTAAAACGATAATTCACCGACATCCAGTTCATCCAATTCAGTGACATCCTTTGGTGCATAATTGTTAATTATTCCTTTTTGCACACTTCCTTTTCCCAGGTGATTGATGGCTATTATGACAAAGTAAACGACTCCAAGACAAATGGGGGGAGCTTCTTTGCTGTATGTAGAGGAAAGGTAAGAATATGCGATAGATGTACCTTCAGTGTCAGTGAATATATGAGCCAGTCTTTGTAAACTCTTTATACATTTCTTTTTTTTTCTTCCAAGGTGAGTGAAGGGTTGGACTTTGCGGACACATATGGGCGTGGAGTGATCATCACTGGCCTCCCCTACCCTCCTAGAATGGACCCCAGGGTGGTGCTGAAGATGCAGTATTTGGATGAGATGTGTAGAAATAAAACCAGGGGTGTAAAGGTACCGTAGCACCTTCTGTTTAATTTTGGAGTGTAAAGATACTGCATGTGTGTGTATTGTGTTTGGTATATGTGGAAGCCTAATGTTATGCTTGTACACTAACCAATCTGTTTCTGTGTGATGTGTTACTGTGCAGAAGTCTTAGGCATCTTACATTTTTCTTGGCAGATGCTATTCGTATCAGGGGTGTCAGTAGTCTGCAAGTCTGTTTTATATCTGGGGTGAAGGATACCCCATGTATCTTGAGTGCAGAATGTACACCGAACAGCCATAACTTTAAAGCCAATGACCAGAAAAGTGATTAACAGTGATTAGTATATACAGCATGGGAACTGCACAATCTGATTGGTCTGCCATCATAGGATTAAAAATCATTATTCTGAGTGGATAAAAAGGCAGGGTTTGCGATGGTCACTGATGCTGAAATGTGGATGTTATTTTGACACGTACTATCCACATAACCATTATTATATCTATATTATATTATCTATAATAGCCATTATTATAGTAGGCGAAATACCGCTCTTTATGGTAGTGGTGTTCCCTAACAGCTCTTTCAGCAGGATAATGCACCCTGCCATACTGCCAAAAAAAAAACCTGTTCAGGAATGATTTGGGGAAAATTGGCCTTGAAATTCCTCATCTATGGGATGTTCTGGATAAACTCTTTCCAAAAATTCCAAACCATGGAGACCCCTGCCTCCTTGTGTCCATGCCTGATGGGTCAGAGCTGTTTTGGCAGCACACGTACAACCTACACAATACTAGGTGGTGGTTTTAATGTTATGGCTGATATGCATGTTATGGCTGATCGGTGTATATGCATGTTATTATGGCTGATCAATGTATAGCAACACCCACAGAGACATGGCAACACTGTTGGCTAGCATTGCTATTACGTGCTAACCCTAATCAGTCATAAATAGCCGAATAGCTGCCATATGACTATATTCACCCAGGTGTTATGTAACTTTTCATACATATTTGGTTGTAGATGTTTGGTTTATGACTTAAGCACTATGCAAATGTTTCGATTTCCAAACATTACTTTTCCAGACATCTCACGTATCAGTATGATTCTTACTTTGTGTAACATGTTCTCTCTCTCGCACACATGCTTTTGCTCTCAGAACATTAATCTCTGGGATATTGTACCTAATTTTTTGCCAGTATAAATATGCGAAAGACCCCAGAACTTCCTGAAGATGTGGTATATCGGCTTTTCCAACAAAAAATGTTTATATGTCAGTAAAGAATGCAACATAGTATTTAATACAGCATGCTGAGAATAATGCAGAGAATAAAACAAATACTGACTGTTTAGCGTATCATTGTTTGATGCTTTTATGCATAAATGTTACATTTTATTATTTCATGTGAATATTCTTAACATATTTAGGTTTTTTCCCCAGTGTGTCCAAGTTTGTCTCATACATATTAGTCCAGCTTGTGTGTCTGTGTGTTCAGTATCTCTCTGGGCAGGAGTGGTACAGGCAGCAGGCCTCCCGAGCTGTGAACCAAGCTATCGGCAGAGTGATCCGCCACCGAGATGATTACGGTGCCATTTTTCTTTGTGACTACAGGTTAGAGCTCAGAATCTGTAGTGATATGCAAGAACACTGTGTCATTTTTACCCCACTCTTTAATCACTGCGTCTGTAGTGTACATGGGGTTCCAAAATCTTTAGTATGTTCCCCGGTACCAAGAAAATATAAAGTACAGTTTCAAACACTAGCATTGTTTCAGTCAAACATGGATGCCAATTTACTCATATATTCATTTAGTGTTTTCAGATATGAATCATTTGCACAACTTGGAGGTATTAAATGCAGTTTTAAATACACTTGTTGAACAATGCAGGCAATACTGTCAAAGCCTATTTCAGTAAATGGATAAGGCTGGATATGGGTGTGTCATGCAGGACCGTTAAGTTAATAGTTTCCTTTTTTAATTAATATTTATTTTGCTTTGTGCCTTGTAGGTTCAAAAATACAGATGTTCGACAACAGCTCCCTTCTTGGGTCAGACCTTATGTTCGTACTCATGAAAACTTCGGCACTGTGGTCCGGGATGCTGCTCAGTTTTTCCGGGTTGCACAAAAGCTTGTGAGTATCAAGTTTAAATAATTGCATGATCACCAATTAACATTTTCTTGACTCGTAACCCATATGGGTGGTGGATTTATCTGTCATAGAGGCCTGTACCTGAGAAAAAGATGAAAGGTACGGGGTGTCAGAGCCAGACAGTTAAAGGCAACGGCCAGACAAGTCCAGGGTGCAGTAGTTCAGCTCCGAGTGCATGGGAGTGCAGTTCTTCACGCAAAGCCAAAGTGTTCGACTCTCACGTACCAAGTCTGAAGAGGAGGAAACTGGGTAGGTGGGCATGGCAGTCATTTCTGAAGTAGAAAGTAGTTACTTTATACAATTAATACTTGTATTGAATACACAGGAACAAAGCAACCTTATTGGTCTGCTATCACAGGATAATGGACATTATCTACTCCACATACTCGGGATAATGCTTGAATCAAAATAAAAGAAAAAAAAAAAAACCTTAAAGTTTGCCACAGTCACTAATTCAGAAATCCTAGAAATTCGACAAAAAGGAAGAATGCTACGCAGTTTGGCCTTCACTTTTTTAAAAGTTAACCACCACTGGTTTCAAAGTTTGAATGAGTTTCAATAGATATAATACAGTGTGCGTAACCATTGTCACGCTACTACACATCTTAAAATAATCCACAGAGATCTTGTTTCAGGTTTATGTTCCTGCGTAGTTTGCACTAAAACAATTATTCACCCCAGTCTCAGTGGATATCACTGAATTGTTAACATTCAGTCTCTGGGACTATTCAGCGATATCCACCTCACCTTTGGTGAATACTTATTTATACACCAGTTAGCTCTGGTCGACTAATTTGATTGGATGAGCTGCATTCCAAGAGTGCTTATATTTCATCAGATTCACTGCAAGTATCTTTGAAGAGTGTCTAAATATGTGTCATCAACTCTTCCTCAGTGTGTGCTAATTAGCCAGCTAGTCAACGGTCTATAAATTGATTTTGGCTTTTTAAAGAATCTAATCCTGCAACATGTGCAAAAAATAACCAGAACATTTTGCCATATTTTGTTCAAAACATAATTTCCTTGATATAAAATTCCTGTTTATACATTTGTTGTATAAAAGCAGTATCACACAGGGAAGTTTCATAGTATTGTCTCAGTATCATAATATTGTGCATTGTGTATTAGTAATTGTTCAATGCATATGATTATTACCACTGTTTTTCACTCAAAATCCTTCATACTGCACTGGTAAAACCTAAGATGATCACTCTGGTCTTGTTCCTCCCTGCACGGATGGCTGATATAGATGAATGCTCTGAGAGAGATGGGACAGCCAGGCTTTGTGTCCAGTATGAGATGGAGATGAGTTCCAGTAAGAATAAACATATGAGTTTGCTTGATGCTCTGGATAAAAGCGACAGTAATCAAGATGAGGATGATCCCTTTGTTGGAGAAGAGAAGGTGAGAGGAGGAAAAACCCCAAGCCTGACCTGGGTAGAGAGATGTGCAATGAACTGTTTAGACATTGTGTTCACTGTTTAGCACTGAAAGCGTTCGCCTAAACGTGGATGTATAGTCAGTTTTAACCATTTTGCATACTTTGTTAATGCAGGCCAGCCGTTTGTCCACATTATCTCTACAGCATGATAAACGCATGGAAAATGAAGCAAGGGGAGGGAAACGTAAAATCAGAGTCATGCAAGACCAGGTAAGTGGTTTATTTTTGACTGTGCGTGTGTGACCCGCTCCAGCATAATACGGATTAAGTCGCAAGCTAGTGTTTTTGAGTGAGAGCCAAAGTAAGTTGAAAATGGCTTAAGTGGACGAAAATGTGATCTCACCAAAAATACATCCATCAAAGCATAATCTTCCACATGACCCAGTTTAAATATCCGTAAACACAATCCATACATGATAAAATACTTGTTTAAGAAATAGTTCCATGTCCAATGTATGTAAAAGTTTTAAAACAATAGAAATATCCACTTATTTTGCCGATTTTCAGTCTGCTTTTGTGATTGCTCAGGGTATTTCCTTATTATCCGTATTCACTACCAGAATACTCTCCCTACTTACAGAATCCCAGAAGGATTCCCCCAATCATATCATTGGTAAAACAATAAGAAGCCTCAAAACAGACATGACTTGGTGTAAATGGAACTCATCTGTTGCTAGGAGGACACTAGGAAGATTGTGCTGATTGGTTGAGAGTCAGATTCATTTAGTGTATGGATATTGGGGAGTTTCAAATGCGGACATTCAGAAACTGGTTCTGTAACTGTAATTGCTTTTTTTTGTTTGTTTTTAAAGTGGCATTTCCGGTTTAGCGGCATACAAAGTGATGTACCTCAGTCAATTTTTAGGCTACAATCATGTATTATATCTCATTTTAAAGCAAATTCAATTCTCTTTCCAAATATAACAATATCTCAGTATGACAAATTTCCTACGTAATCCGTATTATGCTGGAGTGGGTCACACACATATGTAATGAAGAAAGCCTGTAAGCAATGCATTTTTGGAAGATTTTCAGAATTAAAGCAATTTTTGATTTATATGAATCATACTAAAGCCTTGCATCATTTCATTCTTTCAGAAGCCGATAGTCATCAGTGCAGCAGACAAGGGCAAAGCCTTTATGCTGGAGCTGAAGAGAAATTTAAGTCAGGAGAGTTACATGCAGATCATGCACGCACTTCAGTTGTACAAGGGCACCAATAACCTCAACGACCTTATGGCGAAAGCAGCAGACCTTCTCATACAAGACCCCAACACACACATCCTGCTGAGAGGTGTGTGTGTGTGTGTGTGTGTGTGTGTGTGTTAGAGAGAGAGAGAGAGCGATTGCAGCCATTTCACCACCAAAGTTTTGGGCACGAATAGTATACTCACTGCCAATGAACACCCAGCAAAATTTTATTTGTAATATATTTGGGACCATCCTATCCGAGCAGGAGTACTGGTATTTTAATAACCCTAAACACCTCAGTGACTTATTTCCAGTAACAGCACTCACTGTCACACTTCACTGAGCTTGAGCTCTGGATCTAGACTCTTTTACAGCTCCAAGTTTGTTTGGGGGTCTCAATAATCAGAAATGGGTGCATTTACCGAGTGGTCATCTTCCTACATCAAGCTCAGCAAAAATGCCTAGCATTCTGTAGTGGAATCTTGACCATGCCTTGACTGTCACATGATGATCAATGATTGAATATCTGCAGCAGCAGGCACTTAATGTCCTTCCCTGGCCTGTGTATTCACCGGATATATCACCCATCATACACTTGTGGGATCAGCTTGGATGCCGAGTATCAGGCCGAGTACCTGCACCACAGAACAGGCAGGAACTGATCGAGTGTTGCGTATTCATTGGCAGTGAGTATACAATAAACACTAGAATTTCAGGATTTTATGAAAAGGTAAATATCAGCTGAATCTAAATATAAGGAACCAATGTATGAAATAATCTCTACTGTAGACATTTTGACCAACCTCACCTACTGCTCAAGGACCTCTGACCAAAGCCACCCACTCTCCAAGAAATTATGACCAACCTTACCTAATGCCAATAGCTTCTGACCAATCCCACACACTCTCTATGAAATTCTGACTAAACACAACCACTCCCCATGGAATTCTGTTGATTCTTACCAGCTCCTCTTCAAATTCTGGCCAACCTCACCTACATCCCAAGGATTTCTGACCAATCCTACCCACTCCCCATGGAATTTTGACCAAACACAAGCCCCACTCCCCATGGAATTCTGGTCAGTGTTCCCAGCTCCTCAAGGAATACAGACTAACCGCACCTACTTCCCAAGGATTTCTGGCCAACCCTACTCACTCCCCATGGAATTTTAGCCAAACACAACAACTCGGATGCAATTCTGTCCAGACCAACCCACTGCTCAAGGAATTCTGACCAATCCTACCCACTCCCATGGAATATTTTATCAATCCCACCCACTCTCCAAGAAATTCTGACTAATCCCACTCGCTCCCCTAGGAATTGTAGTCAATTCCACCCACTGCCCAAGGAATTCTGCTCACCTAATCCCTCCTCTGCACTTGTTATTTGTTGTTAGCCAGAGCAGCCCTGATCCCAGTCCTGATGCACACACAGCCTGTGCATAATGAGGTCTGATGAAGAAAATGTTATTTTGGTATTTATGCTTTTACATTTTAATCAGGCAACCCCTATAAAAATTCATAAATGAGCCTTCCTAAATATTTTTCCCTTTTGTATGTAATACTACATACTATCGCAAAAATCTGTTCTCATCGGCAGGCATGGACATTTCAATCAAAAAATAAATAAATAAAATTTACATCATTATTAAAATAAAATTTAGTGAACATACACACATCACACATATGTCACACAATGCAAACATTTTCTAACAGTGTATTTTTGTGGGTTTGTGTCATACCTAAATGCTTGCATTTTTCTCCTTTAGGCCATTTTTAAAAAATTCTTTGTTCCGTGGATTCAGCAATGTTAATATTCGAGATTTCTAAAAAAAAAAAATAATAATTATATATATATATATATACACACACACATATATATATATACACACATATATATATATATATGTATATGTATGTGTGTGTGTGTGTGTGTATAATTTGGGAAAAGTATCAGTCTTAAGAGTACACAATGAATTTTTCAACCAGAACATTTTTCGGTGCCAAACCAGTACTTTCGTCGCTCTCTCACAGCAGCTATTGTAACTACATCATGTACATCTGCGCATGCGTACTTGCCCATTGGAAGTTTCGCCACGCCCAGCCGCTGTTACGAATCCGACAATCTATTTACTTCAGTGAGACTATCGGAAGTGATATCATCGACATGTGTCAATACTTTCTTGTATTCTTTTTCTGTTGTCTTGTTAAAGGAAAGAAAAAAGGGGAAAAAAACAAAATACCTGTTCTTAAAATTTACCTTTTTCCCCACCAAACAGGGAATAAAAAAGAATGGCCTTAGCTTATTGGTCATAACATTTTTGAACCCTGTTCTGATATGCCTGCATAAATGTTCTTGTTAGGACTCTACCAGTTTGTTCGGCCTCAACACAAGAAGCAGTTTCATGAGAAGTGTCAGCTCCTTACAGGCAAAGGCTGTGGTTATAAACCTGAGCATTCACTGTCCAGGGAGGAGAGAGCGTTACTCAAGAAAGAAACAGGTGTATGATCTATATCTTCAGTATTTGAATATTCAGGCAGAGGTGGTTTTATATAAAGGAAATGAATGCACCGTCTTCTTACAGCCAAACAGGAGACTTCTGAAATGCATCCAAGCACCCAGCTGGACTCGAGCAGGCAGCTGAATCACGGAGGACCTCATCTGGGAACGCAGAATTTGTGTGGTAGTAAGTATGCTTCCAAAACCTTTGTTTATTTTAAATGTCAGGGAATGTAAACATTGCACAGTATATATTTTTTTTAATTTACAGATGATGGATGTATGAATGATCAGAAGCCACAACAGGCAGGCAAAGAGAGTCAGTTCAGTGCATCGCTGCTGTCTGATATGAAAAAGGCGATTGGTGCCGAGAAGACGAATCAGCTTTTTGTAGCACTGCAAACGTACAAGAAAACTAACGATTACGACCAGATGGTTCCAACAGTTGTGGGCTTGCTGACTGAGCGAGACGAAGATATTATGCTTCTAAAACGTGAGTCTTTCGATCACAAAAAGCAAATAATTACTATTTTTATACAGAAGCTTAAATATACAACTTTATTGTTCCATTGTTCTGATCTTTTTTTTTTTTTAGGGTTAACAATGTTCATTCCAGCTCATCATCGTCAGAGGTTCTCTGAGATGTTAAGATCTTTGACTGGCAGCGTTTCAGAGCCGTGCCAGGATTTGGATGATGTTTCTGGTCCCCCAGTTTCAGGTACATTTTGAAACATTTTATGTATGTACTGTATATACAAACGGCAGCACTGTGGCAGGTAGCAAGAAGGTCCTGGGCTCTCTGTGGAGTTTGCATGTTCTCCTGGAGCTTGTGTGGGTTTCCTCTGTATACTCTGGTTTCCTCCTACAGGCCAAAGACATGCACGTTAGGCCAGTTAGCCATTCCAGATTGCTAGGTGTGAGTGTGAATGGTTGTGTGTGTTGCCCTGCGATGGTCTGGTGAGCTGGTTATGGCATACCTCGCCATTGCCCAGTTTTGGCTGAGATAGGCTCCAGCATCCCCAAGACCCTAATAGTAGGATTAAGCAGTTTGGCAAGTTAGTGAGTTTATGTATAAGTAAAAAAGGACATTCCAGTTTTATATTGCAAGTATAATGAGTCTGTAATGTGCCTCTGATTGTTTCTTTTTAGTTTCACAGCTCTCTGCAGGAAAATCACAAAGCAAGATATCGTCCTTCTTCTCTTGACTCCCTCAAGCTGCTGCTCTCTGAATTGTAACTCAAACAGAATAAACTTTATGATTATGTTTTCATGTATTTTAGTATGCACTTTTGTAATATTGTTGTTCAAAGGTATATTAAAATATTTGGTTATTTCTGACTCCTTTTTATTTGTTGAGCTGTGTGATGTATACTGCTCCATTGAATAAAAAAAAATCTAATTGCTATGTATTTGCGCTTTATATTTACAAGATGTAACAAGCATGGTTCATGAACATCATCATCATCATCTTCCGCTTGGTCCGGGGTCGGGTCACGGCGCAGCAGCTTAAGCAAAGAGGTCCAGACATCCTAGTCACTTCCCCCAGCTCTTCCGAGGGGACACTGATTCCCAGAGCAGGCGAGAGACATGGTTTCTCCACAATGTTTTTGGTTGAACCTGGAATCTCTGCTCGGTTGGAAATGCCAGAAAAACCACACCAGGGAGGCGTTCAGGAGGCATTCTAATCAGATGCCCAAGCCACCTCAACTGACTTCTCTCAACACGGAGGAGTAGCGGTCCTACTCCGAGCTCCTCTTGGATGGCCGAGCTTCTCACTTTAAAAGTCAATTGGGAAAATATATATCTGTATTTAAACAGGCACATACTGTACATGCATACATACATTCATTCATAGCTGAAGACTAGAGAAACCATTTCTCAATATCTCAGTTTATTTTTTTTTACTCTCACTTTCCAGTTTAGATGAGTCTGTACCTATTGTAGCCTCAGATTCTCAGTGGAGTTTGGATGTTCTCTCCTCATGTTTGTGTGGGTTTCCTCCCACAGTCCATTGCCTCTACATGTGAGTGCGAAAGGTAGTGTGTGTGTGTTGGCTTTGCAATGGTCTGGTGAGATGTTGAGGGTGTACCCCACCTTTGTTCAGAGTTGGCTGAGATAGGCTCCAGCCTTCCCATGACCCTAGTACAGTTAACTGGTTTTGCGAATGAATAAATGAAGGAATGTTTGCTTTGAGTCAATATTTAAGGTTACGTAGCCGTCATGTCAAGCTGACCAAATCTGGATTCTCTCGTCTGATCACTTTGAGTATTTACAGTTGTCAGTCACTGGATGATTCTGTCTTATTTTTTTGTGTGGGATAAGTCTACATAATTGTCAGTTTCAAAAATATTTAAAGGAGCCAGTCTGGCACCAGGAAGCACAAAATCACTCTGACTCTTTTCTTTTTTATTCATTTATTTATTTTAATTTTATGACTCATATCACTTGGCTGTTTGAATAATCAATCCTTAATTTCATTCATTTCTCATTCATGTCATTTGAATGAGAAGGGTACAGGTGTGGTTAAGTGTGGTGACCAGTGTATACCCTAAATTGTTTAACTCAGCTGGGAAAAGGAACAGTTCTGAGGCAAAAATGTATAATAAACAGGCTCAGAAGGTGAGGCGGATGTCGATATAGATCCCGAGATAGAAGAATTCAGAGACATTCACCAAGCCTGAAGTGAATAATTGTTGGCCATGTTAATACACTGGCTTTAAAAAAAATAAAATAAAATAAAAAGTCTAAAATTAATTTACAAATAAATGAAAATTTAAAATTTTACAAGCATAACACCACACAACAAAAAGTTCATGCACAATGACAAAAGGAACAAAAAAATCATAGGGATTTAAATTTTTTTTTTACATTTATATATATATATATATATATATATATATATTTTTTTTTTCTTCTTTTTTTTCTTTATTTATTAAGCTGAGTCCTTTTCTCATCTTTCCTTTTTATACATTCCAGCAAATCCCGCCTCTATTCCTTCTATTGGCCAGTCCATGTTCAATCTTATCGTAGTAGCCAATCCCAGTGCTAGAGGCGGGATTGTGAGCCAGTGAATCAGATCATTTAACTCGGCTCACCAATACGATTCTTTCGGCTCCTAAACGACTCATTGTCTTTTTTGCTTAAATCAGTCAGTTTGTTTTTGTTATTTAATATGTACAGACATATATACACTACTAACTGGGGCTGAAATTGCTTCGGCAAATCTTACTCTACATTCTGACTCACAAAATATATAACTATATAAATATACATCATATAAGCAGAGTCATAAATACAGTAACCATGCCTGAATTCATGTTATTTGTGTTTTGATTTTTGTGTCTTCTAAAAATATGTTGCATCCTTTAATACACCTTGATTGCATACAGTATATTTTAAAGAAAGCATCAGTCGGCACTGAACCGCTCACTAAAGGAACCGACTCTTTCCTTACTTTCACTACTTCACGGGCGTTAGCATTTAGCCTAGCATGGTGTGTTTAAACAGCTAAAAATCAAACCAACCTCCAAAAACTGAACATATTCACATGGACTGGAGCAGTGTAGTTATTTGGTGTATAGGACTGTCAGTCTTTGTCATGGCAAACTAATTCAGAATTCTTTTATTTCCATTTGAATGAACACCGGCTAGGAGACCTCTGGGTTTGTTAGCAGGTAACTGGTTTTGTTATTAGCTAGCTAGCTAATGTGTATAGGCATTGCTAACTCATAATAATGAGCTCATTTTATATACATACATACATAAGTATGTATGTATGTATGTGTGTGTGTGTGTCTGTGTGTGCTAGGGACTGTTTTGTAAAGCAAAAAAATTTGTAACCACAGTATCTAAATGATCTGTGCTCCAAACGTTAGCATCCACCTTCTGCTTTCCCTACACAAACCAATGAAGATAAAACCTTCTCTCTACATAGGCTGCATTATTTAATACTGTCACTTGCCACTTGCGTGGTTCCTATATTTCTACAGATTTCACATGCCTTGTGCACCAGCTCCCTACCATGGATGAGAGCAGCCTGGAGCAGGCCATTGAGACCTACACCGCTCAGCTTCAGCAGGTGGAGGCTGCTCTGTCCTGTGGACTCAGCCCTTCTGATCAGGCAGACCTGCTCAAGCTGAAAGATGATCTGGTCCAGCTCATTGAACTCACAGAATCCAGCTTAGTGTCTGTCAAGAAGAGCCGACTGTTGGCGTCGCTTGAGGGTGCCACGACGCAGGAGACGACGCCACCTGAAACCCAGGAAAAGCCCGAGGAGGTCAACTTAGAACATGAGTTTGCCAACTTCTATTCGGAGCTGTCCGAGTGTGGGACTGAAGTAGCACGAGGCTCCAATCCAGATGAGGATGAAAATGAGAACGAGGAGGTGGAAGAAGATGTAAGTGGCACTAAAGTATGTGCACCTTACTACAGCCCTTGGGGGACGCTCGAGTACCATAATGCTATGGTGGTGTGCTCTGAGGAACCAGATGGGGAAGAGGCTCGAGTAAGAGTGCTGTATCTTCGTCCTACACACAAATCCATGAAGCCCTGCAATTTCTTTCTGGAAGGCAAGTGCCGCTTCATGGACAGCTGCAGGTATCCATGTGTCTTCTATGTGTCTGTGTTTATTGTTAATGGAATATTTTGGACTCTGGTGTATTTGTTTGATTAAAAGAATATAACGTTTTTATCTGGTTTGCCTATAATATACATACGTGCATGGGAATGACAAGAGGAAGGAAAAGGGAGATGGCGACATGCAAAGTGAAAGATAAGTGAAGGAAAAGAGGAGAGGGAAAATGGTTCAGAGGAAATGGGTGGAATGAAAAGGGACGAAAGTGTGAGTGAGGGCAAATGGAAAGATTATTAAAAGGAAAAGAATGAATGAATGAAGAAGGTAAAGATTAGATAAAAACGTAAAAAAATACATGAATGCATTTATTTATCTGTATGCTCCATGGCTAATATCTGTACAGTCAAACCTATGTATAGGAGAAATGCTTCTTTTGTTGATAAAAGTCTAAGCTACATTACAAAAACAAGAGCACTTGGAGAGCCCCAACCTCCACAAAGCTCAGCGATCCTCTGCATCAGGGGTATCCAATCTTTTCCGCAAAGGGCCGGTGTGGGTGCAGGTTTTCTTTTCAACCAAGAAGTAGCCACAGCTTCCACCTGTTTCAATCACTGATTTAATAAAAAAAAAAAGAAAGAAAGACTAGAATGCACATTAGTGTTTCAATCTGAAGCCAGGTGACAGCCATCTTGGTGAGACCAGCTTGCTTTAGAATCTCAAAATGGAGCTGTTAAAATGTTTTAAAATGAAATGTACACCTTGCATGTAAGTATTTCCATATTCTTCACTTTTTTTGTATGTTATTTGAGTATAACTTATTACACATTATAACATTAAAGTGGTCTCACCAAGATGGCACCAGGCTGGCTTCACGTTTTGCCACATGCAAACAACGGCATACACGATCCAATCACTTTCTGAGATCAGTGGTTCACACAGGTGGAAGATGTGGCTATTGGTTGGTTGAAGTGAAAACCTGCACCCACCCCGGCCCTTTGCGGATAAGTTTGGACACCCCTGCTCTACATGATCCAAAGTGTCAAGAATTGTCCTATCTCGTGATGTTAAAGAATATTTTATTAGAAAAAATTCCTGGATCCAAAAATTTGATCCAGATCATCTCCAAAATTGAATGGAGCCTTCCTTGTCCAAAGCCCCGCCTCTGGTGGAAATTTCATGAATTTTGGCACGTAACATTTTGCATAATCCTGCTAACAAGCTAACTCACAGACAAACCACAGGTAAAACATAACCTTAGCGGAGGTAAAAACTCCAACCCAAGACTGGTCATTTAGGCATTGAATACATTTTCTCACTAATTGGTATAATTCTCATTAATATCTGTGTAGATCAGTATCACTTACTTGATATAAGTGTTTTTTGTAGTATAATATGAAAACCCCACAAAATCTCTAGGCTACTGTCAACCACACTGCAGTAGTGTCTTCTGTCTTGATAAAGAGTTACTGTATATGGTGTTTATAGCTTACATTTTCATTGGCTGAGAAGGGGTGGTTTATGAAGTTAATTGAGTGCACAAGTGCAAGTTTGTGGCTTAAAACGAAAGTGAGCTCTCCATGCCCACCTTTTAAGGTTTGCTTAAAGATGTACTGTACACTTAAATGTGTGTTTTTGAGCTTTAAACTACATTATATAAATGTATTGTAGTGGAACAAATCATAGCTGATCTTAATAGTGACAGAATTAACATTTATTTATTTAAAAAAATTGCCTTTTAAGGATTGGCTCAAAACGCCATCTACGGGATGCAAACAAGGATTTGGAATCTAGAGTCGACTGACATCATGTGATAAAAAACAAAAGAATGTTCACAGCGTTTAATGAGAGACGGGCGACGCGGCCTCCACCAGGCCTTACCCTTGAATGAGAGTGTGTGAAGCCATATTCATTTATGTATGGATCAACTCCCGCCTCATGCCTCGAATAGTCAAGTACCTCAGTGCTAAATACTTTAGATCATGACTGACCGAAACATGTGCTAAATATTTTTACATATACACATTTTAACACGTCTTTTTAGGGTTGAGGGGAGGCTGGAGCCTATCTCTGCCAACACTAGGCAAGGGCGGGGAACACCCTGAACTTCTCGCCAGACCATCACAGGGGTAAATTGAAACAACCAGTTAGCCTAATGTGCATGTCTTTGGTCTGTGGGAGGAGACGGGACACGGGGAGCACTTGCAAACTCCACAAAGAATTTCCTCAAGCCCAGGAGTCGAACCCAGGACCTTCTTGCTGTGAGACGGACATGCTAACCACTATGCCACCATATTTTAAGAAACAAACATTGCTGTTACTTGGATATGCTCCTCTGCCCAGAGTTGGCTGAGATAGGCTCCAGCCTCCTCGAGGCCCTAATGGGATAAAACGGTTAAGCGAATGAATAAATGAATGTTGCTTGGATATTTTGATTCCCTGAGAATTTGAGGTGTTTAAAAATCCTCTGTGTGTCGGATTGGCTCGGATCTGTTCCACACCCATGTCCTTGTTATTGTCGATGCCATGCAGTGATTGATCCGAAATCACCACAAAGTGATTTTCTTGTAGGTTCTCTCATGGGGAGGTGGTGTACATGTCTGAGCTGAGGGACTTTCTTCAGGCAGATCTTACAAACATGCAGCAAGGGTCCTCCTGTTTAGCCAAGCATGAGGATGGCATCTGGTATCCTGCCAAAATTACAGGTACAACTTCTTGTTTATCTTGTCAGATTTTTTCAACTGTTTCAAAGGGTCATACCATCCAAAAAAGGAACAATCAACACTCTTTTGTATATGTACCTACTCTCTTTATGCAGTTTTAGGAGAAGTTGTGTTTTACGTACAGCGGAGCTTCATATTTGCGCAAATGTCGAAAAGCTGTGAGCTCGATTTCGTTGTCGCATCCATGCTCACATGCCCACACAGGCAACCCAACGCACGCACCCCGCCACTGTTGGTGGTGCTGAGTGAACTTGCACTCCACAGAAAATTTGTTAGTTTAGTCAGTGTGACCACCTACGACATAGTAAACCATTTGATTCTATAATGTTCAATTTTTTTTCCCACCACTAATCAGCCATGTTTCACTTATCAGCAAATCAAACTTGGCTGTCTAAGAGGCTCACGATGACTCCAACAGCAAGTGTAGAGAAGAGGATTAGATAGTAGTTCATTATTGAGATTATTATTCTTCCTTTGCTGATGACTAATATGGAAGCAACCAAATCAGATACAAAGCCATTGTATGCCTTACACAGCCAGCGCAAACACCTGAGCAAGAAATCTGACTACAAGTAGCCTGACCTTAACTTACACAGAGAGGTAAGTGTTTAAAAATTTCTGAATCCCAAGTGCCCGTAGAGTAAGCATCTTTAAATTAATTGATTTAAAAAATGTAGAAAATTGGGTAAAAATCAAAAAATTTTCCCCCACCACCTCTTCCTCCCCATGCACTATACAATCACATCTGTTAGCAGTTAGCTTCAGTGCCCATGCAAATTCTTATCACTTAGCGACAGTGAATAATTGAAGTGAAAATGACACTCTATTACAGCAAGTTTCAGCACTGCACCAACTGTGTTTGCCAAACCGTTAGAGAGAAGAGAGGAGAAGTAAACTCATTATATACAATCCAGAGTGGGTAGAGAAAGCCCACAAGAGGAAACTGCTCCCTCAAAGTTCTCTCTATGGCTCCTGACAAATCCAACGATGTTTATGCATCACTATTAAAAACCTGTTTTCTCCATGATCATTTTTGTTTTAGATCACAATTAGGAGAGTCCACAACATGAATGGAATAGAATTTCAGCTAGCAGGGTGGTGGTAGCCTGATAAGAAAAGCTAATAGCCCTATACGTCTGGCTGCTACTCTGCTTCTGAGTCCTGTAGAGTGTTGAAAAAGAATTGTCAGGTAAATGATTGACTGCTTGTGTCGTGACTTGTGATGCTTGTCACTAGGGATGTGAATCTAACAACAGCTCACGATTCAATTCGATTCTGATTTTTGGGATGACGATTCGATTCAGAATCGATTCTTGATTCAAACTGATGTTTGATTCATAACCATTACAAACAAAGGGAGCCAAT
>JAQMYF010000017.1:16907756-16920149 GCA_030014195.1 Neosilurus mollespiculum | reverse complement strand
GTTCAAAAAACACCATAGGGCTTATTTTGGGGGTAGGTCTTATTTTAATTAACATTAACAGCAATTTCAATAAACAGATAAGTGTGAACACAAAACTCTGCCTAGATAACAGGCAGAAGATAGACGATAATACCAGTAAATAAAATGATGACTGTTATGCTCCCCCAGTCCTGCTTTTATCCCCATCATGCCCTTCAGTCCTGCTTTACAATACTTGACTTACTGTTTTTTTTTTCTTAACTTCCTGTTTTTCTGTCTCTCCTCCGCAGCGCAGCTGTAAATGGCACTGGTGTGCGTGCATTCACAGAAAATGAGGGAGGGGGTGCGAACAAAATATGGATTTAGCTAGGTCTTATTTTCGGGGTAGAGCTTATTTTGGACCGTTCTGCAGAGGAAAGGGTAGGTCTTATTTTCGGGGAAACACGGTACTTCTGTACCCGCCACTCCCTGGAACAATTCACGACGGCAAACAGTACACATTGTGAGTAAGGTTGGAAATGCTTGAAAACGCGTGATCTTAAAAATCGATTCTTGAAAATTTGAATCGATTCATAATGCTAATAAATAAGAATCGTGATTCAGACATGAATCGATTTTTTTCCGGCACCCCTACTTGTCACACTCAATTCCACTTTTTCAGGATTGCCATCATAAACTAACTTAGTTTTTATGTGGCCAATTTTTAACAAGGTATGGCATTTATCGGTATTTGAAGCGGAGATAGATCTCAAATACACTTTAACCTTCCCAGTATATGCTGTTCAACAGTACATGCGCAGGGAGCAAGTGTCCTTATTAATGCTCTTGAACCTTGAGTGGAGGTTTTTTTTTTTTTTTTTTGCCTATATAATTGTGCTATTATTAAATTATATTTACCATAACTAATGTTTTTGGTGAGAGCCCTTGTAGTAAAGAGTCCACCTTAATTAGTACTGTCCTAACCCTCCTTATTAGCCTGGATATATGCAGGGTTAGATGCAGGACTGAGGTAGCTCCAGCAGGACATTGAATTTACCCATGCGCAATCCCAGTGTGTTCATGATTCAGTCATGTGACCTTGGATCCTTTGATGAGGGTGAGCCTGCGGAGATCTTGCTATACGCGGCATGTACCTCGTGGTGTTATTTCGATGGGGTGGATTATAAACAGAGGTCGGCCTACGGAGGTAGTGGATGATATTTCCAATTTGGCACTCCAACACTTGTCACTAGACATCCTGATCACCAATCCTGTTCCTTCCTGTTGGTTTCTTCTCCAACTAAAATCAAACACACCTCTATGAGTTAATCAAGAGCTTTTTAAGACATTGAAAAGATGGTCATAGTTGGAGTCTAAGGAAAGTTCTCAGAAATGTAATGTGATTCTAGGGTGTCAGGAATGGTGAATTAGGATGATGGCTGTGAATGTCATCCACCAACCAGGGTTCCTGTTCCAGTGGTGGAGCAAGCATCTCCTGATTTCCTCAGTGTGGTGATGGATGTTGATGTTGAGCACATGCAACAGCTCTTGGGTAAATATTTGTGCTCAGGCTGTCTCAGTAGCCCATGGTTTTATTGTTGTATTTGGATGAATATGACTGCTAAGAGCCTGCAATGCATAATAATTTACTACAAGACGCTGTGTATAACATGAGAAATCAAATATTAAGTGCTGGTTTTTTTTTTTCTTTTGGAATTTAGGAGCAAATACTTATTTATTTTCTATATGAAAGTATTTTATGTAGTCTGCTGAAACCATCCGTAAAGTAATTTGCTCTAAAAGAGAAGTATTTTTAGTATTTTTATTTATTTTATTGTTTAATATGCAAAATGACATTTGTTAGCCTCTTTGATAGGAGGAATGTAGCTGGTAAAATGGTTTTGGTCTCTAAGATGCTACAGCACTGATGGACAGAAACATGTTGGGGAAGAATGTAATATAAGAGGCAGATATTCACATATGGTTTAAATCAAGCGAGTCAAAGTTTTCACCAGAATCCTGAATATGTTTAATACCAGAGCTCTGTTTAGGAGCTCCACTAGTAAACATCTTCAGGATTCTGGAGCTTACTCTGACTTGACTTGATTTAAACCATAACGGGGTTATCAAAAGCCAGCCACGTGTCTCACCGACTGTGGTGAGAGGCATTTAAAAGAACCATTGCTGTTGTTTTAAAGAGTAGGCTTTTGGGATGCCTTCAGTGTGTTTCTGCCCTGCGATGGCTTGGCGAGCTGAGTGCCCTCACCAAGAGTCGGCTGAGTGCCAGACTCCTCGCGACCCTAATCAGGATTATGCAGTTCAGAAATTGAATGAATGAATGATTTGAACCATGTGTGAATTATATCTATATGCCTATAATGAATGTGGAAATCAAACACTAAAAGGCAGTAAAAAGAAAACTCAGTGTTAACCTTTTCTACTTTTGCCTCAGACCGCAGTTGGGGAATACAGTGGAGATTTATTTATCTCCTTCAGGGCTGAAGTTGATTCAGCCCTTAAAGGAGCTGCGATAACCCCATAGATCTTCTGCAATACGTGTCATAACCTGGAAACCTATGAGAAATCACTGCGCCGGCACCGTACTGGTTGCCCCGTGGAGGCTGTGAATGTAGAACGTAGAGTAAATGTGCTGTAATCGGTTGTTCCAACCACGCGGAGAGGGAAAGAGACAAGTGTTTTTTCAGTGTCCTGGCAATTATTAAAAGCCAGTGTGAGCATGCTGAAGAATTTTCCAGAAAATTATTTTATTATACCTGGTGAGTTCACCATTAAAGTCTTGTTTTGTTCATTATAATGGGAAAGCTACTCATTAGAAGAATTTATATTGAAAGCAAAGCACAGACTGAGAGATGTGTGGTGTTAGCTTGTTCAGCTGGGTAGAGGCAACGAGTTGAGACCATGTTAAGTGAAGCCACAACTGTTAGCATGTGCTTCTTTTCTAATGGCACATAATGTGCAGCGGTTTTATGTACTTATATTTTTTTCAAGAACATTTCAGACTGCTCGGTGTTCAGTCTGCGCTGGGTTGTGATACATGTTTATAAGCATATATTTTGTAACACAAAGTTAATTTCTGAAAGTATCTCTGCTGTGCAGCGATGGAAAGACTATGAAAGTAATTGGAAAGAGCTGTTGCGTCAGCCTGAATCCTATGGCATCGTAAACTGTTTGTGTGGACGTGCTGTTGTAACCAAGGGCAACGCCTGGTCACGTGACCTTTTTGAAGTCCACCTATAACCCAATCCTCAGACACCTATCAGTAGAGATATCTATTGGGAGATTCGCCTTTAGGTGCCAAAATCTTTATATCATATTTGTCAGTTTGTTTCTGACAGTGGTTTCCTCTTCCCAGATATTGAGGGAGGTTTCTACACTGTGAAGTTCGATTCATTGCTGCTGAAGGAAGCTGTCGTGGAAGCAGATTGTCTCATCCCTCCTTTGCGTCAGGAAGAGAACTTGACTACCTCATCAGATTCAGAGGAGGATCTTGAACGATGTGATGCTGGTTACGCGAAAGGTTTGATGCTTAAGTTTTCCATGTTAAATCTATAAAGATGTGCCTTCGTCTCTCACATTGAGGTTAGATGTATAATAATGTCTTTTGTATCGTTCGTACGTATTTGGACATTTAGAGGACCTTTGCTTTGTGATTTACTGTGATGAAAATACAATGTGTTTTTTACTTTCTTTACAGTTATTAGTTCGAGTAAAGATGAGAGATTGGTCACAGTGACCAGTACTGAGTTCTGCGGCTGGGAGGCTCACACACGTGGAATTGGGTCCAAACTTTTGCTGAAAATGGGCTACGAGTTAGGAAAAGGTATAATTTATTATCAGAACTCAAATCACAGCAGGCAGAAGATTGAATCATGGGTTTAGATAATATAATGATCATCAATTGTTTTATGTAATGTTGTAGTATATACAGCACAGGAACATAAAACAAGACTTTCATGCTTTATGTTTAAAGTTTGCTGGTGGTCACACATGTGCACACACGTGTACAGCCCCAATTCCAAAAAAAAAATTGTGATGCTGTGTAAAATATAAATAAAAACAGAATGCAATGATTTATAAGTCTCATTAAACCAATATTTTATTTACAGTAGAACATATCAAATATTGATAGTGAGACATTTCATGAAAAATATAAATTCGTTTTAAAAATTGATGGAATTTGAGAGACAGTGACCCAATAAAGCTCTGTAATTTTATTAAACTTAGAGCAGTACAGTACAAAGGAAGCTCTGGCTCTGTGGGTAAAGCAAACTCACACAGAAGTCCCTTCTCTACAGGTACAAATTATACCAATTCAGAGCTTGATTTACAAATGCATTAGACTTGGGTGTTCATGAGTGTTTTGGTGTTGAGGTACATATACAGTGGACAGATTTTAGATCAAAAATAAATGTAGTTAACTATAGCTTTACATTGCAACAATTTATATCACTGTTTCAGCAACCTTTCTTTAAAATAATAATGTAATGCTTGTGCTGCTGCTGTGCTCTCCTCCTTTGTGATGTGATGTTGCATTGGGCTCTTAATTCAGCAACATCACACTAGCACTGAACACCGATAACTTCACGATTGGGAGTGCGATATTGCAGTGGGCTTATAACTAGTTAGCTTATAGCTTTATAAACGAGATTCATATCGGGTGACATTTCAGGTAAAGCATTCCCAAATGGTTTATTTATTTTTTCTTAACTAGCATAAATAGATATTGAAGTTTTTCTGGGTTGATCTTTTTCATTGTAGAAATGTCAGTCTTTTGATGTTGCCAGTGTTAATGATCTGACTTTCAGTTTTGCACGCCTTTGTGCAGGTTTGGGGAAAACCCTGTCCGGTCAGGTGGAGCCCGTGCAGGCCTTGGTGCTCCCGAAAGGCCGCTCGCTGGACCAGTGTGCCGAACTTACGCAGCGCAAGACTCAAGCTGCAACTGCCAAAAACAATCCGGCCTCAAGCAAGCGGAAGCTGAAGAGAAAGCGGACTTCCACCTCAACCTCCAACAATGTGTTTGACTTTCTGAACTCTAAATTGGGAGATTCGACTCATTCCCTGGCTCCGTCCTGCTCCGTCAGTGGCGTCGAGGCGTACCAGGGAGGAAAGGGCACCAAGCGCTCACTTAATGTTCAACTCTTTCAGACCACAGAGAGGATGAGCCAGGTGGAGAGAGAAATCCAGCAGCTCACAGACTCTCTGAACAGGAGGAACGGAAGGTAGGCGAGAGCCATCATTCTCTGTGCTGTTCAAATCCCTCTCCCCTTCCTTGTTGTCTTCTCATGAACTTTTTTTTTTTTTTCAGGGATGCTGCAGTTATTAGTCATGTGGAAGAGAAGCTTTCAGCATCTCGTAAGCTGCTGCAGCAGCTGAAGGCTCGGGAGCAGTCTATCCAGAGAGCTCAGAAGAAAGCAGATACACATAAGAAAATGACTGAATTTTAAAACATGCCTTCAGGTCTGGTTATTTACACATGGTCATTTTTGAACTGGTGTTATTAGAGCTCATGTTTAAATCAAAGCATTATTTCATTTAGAAATTAGTTTTAAACATTTTACAGAACTGTTTAAAAAATAAAAAATAAAAAAAAAAAAGACTGTGTGTAATTACTTCTGTGCTTTAAAATTAAATTGTCCTTATGTTACACTTTTATTTTGAAAATATTATGAGAATCCTTTTTACTACTCGTGATATCACTAAGAGAAAAGATGGATGAGTCTCTCCCAGTGAGTTTAATTAAATTTGTTCCCCACACTCTGTTTACTCATGCTGGGTCGATTAGCATGTTAATTAGCTGCGGCAGGATTAACCAGAATACACAGTTTTTGGTGAAATATGGAGATTACATATATTTGCTCTTTTGGGTCATGTGATCCTGAATCCTTTTCTGCTGGAGTGCTGATCGAGACTGGGTGTGATGCTTAATTAATAATGTCGGTTATAATGGGATTTAACGTCCTCTTAGATTAAAAGTTTAACCTTCTTCAAGGTCGTAGGTTTGAACTACTGCATTTTTAACACCATTTTAAAAATATTAAACACCACATAAATATTCATAGAAATGTCCACTAGAGAATAAAATCACTGAATCCTAACCTGTCATGTATAACAAGGTTGGAGACAATATTCCAAGAATCTGTTTCAGCCGACACTGGGCAACACACACAGCCATTTGTGAAATTGTTCTGTTTAACACAATTAAATTAAAATTTTTGTCTCATCATCGTCATGACATTCTATCAACAATGAAAATCAAATATTTTTCTGGAAGTTGTTCGCAATACTGTTGCAGAAGTTCCAACAAAGATGTTACACTTGCTGGTTGCTTTGTCTTCACCCTTCTATAAACTTCGGCTTTGGGACTGAAAGGTCGCTGGTTCAATTCCCAAACCAACAGGAAAAATGTGTGTCGGTGGGAGAGTGAGCTGCACCTTGCCTTTCTTCACATTCATGGCTGAAGTGCCCTTGAGCAAGGCCAACTGCTCTCCGGGTGCCCCGATGTGTGTGGCAGCCCACTGCTCCGAGTGTGTGTGTGTGTGTGTGTGTGTTCACTTTGGATGGGTTAAATGCAGAGGCAACAATTTTCGCCTGCAGGATAAATACAGTATAGCAAAATAAAAATAAAAAAAACATCTCGAATGGTGTTTAAGTCTGGAAACATTCCATGATATGAAGCTGACCACCGTGTTCTTTTCTTTTAAGGTAGTTCTGACATACTAACAGTTGGAAATCAAACAGTGGGGTGTTCTAAAACTTTTGGCTAGTAGTGCACATAATTGTTTTCATTTAAGGATACTCCTGTTCTTTTTCTAAGTGGGTTTTACCACATTTAAGTGTAAAAACAGACTGAACTCTTATGAAAGAATATCAAAATGTTATTTTTGACTGAAGATTAAATGATGTTCCTGAAATATAAAAAATTTCTTAGCTGGCAACTTGAATTGTGCCTCGAGCTTATCTCTACAGCTCACCATTGTGTGTACCCGGGCCAAGGTGGTGTATTCGATCAGTATCTCTAGCGCTATAATCAACAACAGATATATCAAAAGGCTATTACTCACAATTTGTTTAGATAGAGATGACAAATGGGGGCATGGTGGTGTAGTGGTTAGCATATCCGGCTCACGACAAGAAAGTCCTGGGTTCGTCGACTCTTCGGCTCGTTGAAGGCGTTTCTGTATGGAGTTTGCATGCTCTTATCGCGTTTGCATGGGTTTCCTCCAGGTACTACAGTTTCCTTCCACAGTCCAAAGACATGCACCTTAAGCTAACTGGCTGTTCCAGATTGCCCCTAGGTGTGAGTGTAATGGTTGTGTGTGTTGGCCCTTTGATGGTCTGGCAAGATGTTCAGGGTGTATCATGCCTTCACCCAGTGTCGGCTGAGCTAGGCTCCAGTCTCCCCGCAACCCTAGTAGGATTAATTGGTTCAGTAAATGAGTGAGAGACAAATAAAACTCCAGGGTCAAGTTAGTCCAGTGAATTAAATAATTTATTTACATTTCCCTGCGAAAACCATAATAACAGTACAAATATGGCGTAGGTATACTTAGATTATTCTTAATGAAATTTCATCATTCTTAAATAAAGTTCTTTAAAGATGTTTAACTTAATAACTTATCTGTGGTTTAAATACCATTATGAATCTTTTATATATAATAAATACCCTGTTAACATTTGATTATAGTCAGTACAGATTTAAAGCACATGTTTAAACGGAATAATACACTGATGAAGGAATGTTTGAGAAATCCACATGGCGGCTGCTTGGTGATAAAAACTGGCCCTTGTTGAAAGGACAAGAATAAACCATTGTGTGCCCTGAACACATATCAAGGAAATATAAGCCGTCCTTGATGAAATGCTTCATCATATCGTTATATTGGCTACTCCGGACATTCTGGAATGTGATATTGTAATATCGGAGTCATGAAGTTAAAAACGGCGAATCTGGATGAGGACACTGAAGGAGTTGGTTGGTTTTCTTGTCCACTGCTGAGCTGTACGTCAGATTCTAGATCATTCCAGCTAACCAAGGAGGTAGAAACAGTCCTGCTGTACCCAAAATGCACACCAGGACAAACATCCAGAGAAAAATTCTATCAATCACCATGGCAACATACTTCCAATCTTCTCTTACCTGGTAAAAAAAAGAGAGAAAGTGATGAATTTTATATCTCCTACTATATCCTCCAATCACCAAGTCTTCCCACTTTTAATAGATGACTGATTTCAGTGTGAGAGGGTCGTGTTAGAACTTTGACCTTTTTAGCCTCCATTGTTAAAAATTTATGACAAAATATATCCAGCAAGTGGCTCAACGAATCTAAAAACCTGTTTCGTATGTGATGCTTGTATCTTACCATTGCCTGAGGTCTCAAGCGGACATGGGAGTTTGTAGATTCTCCCCATGCTTGCACGGGTTTCCTACAGGTGCTCCGGTTTTCTGCCACAATCCAAAGACATTAGGCTAATTGGATATCCCAAAACGTCACAAGGTGTGAATGGGAGTGCGATTGATTCTGTCTGTGTTGGCCCAGCAATGGTCTGGCGATTTGTTCAGGATGTACACCGCCTAATAAAGGGTCACAGGAAGGCTGGCGCCCATCTCAGCGGACACTGGGCGTGGGCGGGGTACACCCTGTACAGCTTGGCAGACCACTGCAGGGCCAACACACACTCACACCTAGGTACAATTTGGAACAGCCAGTTAGCCATATGTGCATGTCTTTGGATTGTGGGAGGAAACCAGTGTACCCAGAGGAAACCCACGCAAGCACAGGGAGAACATTCAAACTCCACACAAAAACACCTGAGCCCGGGACTCGAATCCAGGCCCTTCTTGCTGTGAGGCGAACATGCTAACCACTACGCCTCCTGATCCTAGTAAGTTATTACGTTTTTCAATGAACTATATATTTTTTGTAATCATTACTAGACATTTGAGAGCTTACAGAAATTGTACTGAAGTAAAGTAATATTACGATAGTCATTACATTTACACAGACAGGAACTTTTCAGTAGGTCTAACGCCGGGACAGAGCATGCGTGTGTCTAAGTAACCAACAGGCGAAAGGTCAGTAACCACCAGTGTGTTCGCTCCACCAGTCATTACCTATTGACATGCTTGCATATGATTTGCGTCCCAATAGGTAATTATATTTCTGTGGTCCATGGTCCACGTCTCCTCCCCCACACTCATTGCTTGTGCATACACGCATGAACGAGTTAAAAATGAAAATAAGTTAGTGTTCTGGGACTTACCGAAAAGTCTGTATCCTCAGCTCTGAGATGGTCGGCAATGTACTGGACTCCCTCAAGGGCCCGTAGGAGTGACTGTGACACGGGAAAGTTGCTTTCCTCCAGCTTGGTTTCTTTAGTACAGTTGGGACTTAACATTTGAGGGCTCCGGACCTTGTGTCTTACACATGAACCTGTACTCTCACCTCGGTCAGCAGTAAAGTATGTCTGTATACTAGTCGCCTCATGCTTATGACAGTGCCAAAGAGTCTCTCTTTCACGTGTACTCTCAGACATATCCATGAATACACTCTCAGCACTGTGGCACTGATATTCACAAACCTGACTGAGAGCTAATGTTTGAAGCAGAGGCTCACGGGGTGCGTCTGGAGTCAAGGAAGGGCTTGAGGTAGAGGAAGTGTTCACTTGAGTACATTTGAGTCCAGGAGTGAAATTCATGAGCGTGGGCTCCTCTTGAAGTATGGAGTACTGACTGCTGGGGGAGCTGCACAAAAGAGGAGATTTGGATGCGGCTTCTCGCTGTATTGCACATGATGAGGCAGCAGAGCCCACGCTCAGATCAATGGGGATGGTCAAGGTGGGGTTACCCTGCTGGATAGGTTCCAGTGCCATTGGCCTGTGCATCATTTCAATAAGCCTGCGGCAGTTTCTCTTTCCAGCAGCGGGTGGACGTTTCATGAAAAGGTACCGTGGTACCACATGGAGAAAGAGCTGGCGGACCCAGTGAGGCATTCGATGCGTGCGGGATGAGCGGTGGTGCACGTTCAGCACAAACACGGTGATGATAATGGAAAGCGTGACAAAGATCATGGTGAAGAGCAGGTACTCACCAATGAGTGGGATGACCAGTGAGGTGGAAGGGATGATTTCTGTGATGAGCAGGAGAAAGACGGTGAGTGACAGCAGCACTGATATGCACAGCGTGATCTTCTCAGCACACTCGGAGGGTAGGTAGAACACAAGCACGGTCAAGCATGAGATCAGTAGGCACGGGATGATCAGATTGATGGTGTAGAACAGAGGGAGCCGGCGAATGATGAAGTAGTATGTGATGTCTGGGTAGATTTCTGTGCAACACTCATATTTCTTGCTGTTGTACTTTCCCACAGCGTTGATGATGACCCACTCACCACTCTCCCAGTAGTCCATTTGATCTACGTTGCTGTCCATGCTGACCAAGTCGATCTTGGCTCGGTCATACGTCCATGAGCCAAATTTCATCTTACAGTTCTGCTGATCGAAAGGGAAGAATGTGACATCAATACTGCAGGAACTCTTATATATGGCAGGAGGCTTCCATTTGACTCTGCCATCATGGAACACCTGAGCTTTGGTCAAGTGGGTCACAGCGAAATCTCCATCAGCGCTAGCAACAGATAAAAGAATTACAATCATTTCGGGTAAGAAGGAATGGAATTTGAGCCACAGCTTGCTAAAAGCATGTATTAATATATATATTCCTACACGCCACTCATACCTTGCCGAATAGCCTCAACAGACGTCCGATGGATAGAAACTTTGTGAAAGAAAACATTTACAACATTTTGCAGATTCCCTAATTCAGAGCGACCTACATTTTCTTAATTTTTTATACAACTGAGGGTTAAGATCCTTTCTTAAGGGTGCAACAGTGGCAGCTTTGTGGTAGTGGGGCTTGAACTCCCGACCTTCGACTCAGTAACCCAGAGCCTTAACCACTGGGCCAACACTGTCCGAAAATTATATGGTAGAATATTATATAGTGGTGATCCTTTGCGGCTCTTTTCTCTCACAATACCCTGGAGGATGTTCATTGCCGTCCATTTCTGACTTAGTGAGGACATGTACAGTAGTTATACTGTAATTATTCTGAAGCCGTCAGTTTTGACCTCCGTTACACATACGTTGTCTGTACTTGTCTGCTGAATAGGCAGTCCTTGTCTGTACTTGTCTGCTGAACAGGCAGTCTATGTACAATACACCTCTGGTTCACCTGTTGCATGTCAGGTAGTGGTCCAGCCATGAGTCAGGTCAACGGATGTGAAAGTTTCAAATAAAAGGCATGCCCAGGACTCAACAACTGTACAACAAGCGGAGGCCTTTGCCCCGTGAAGTCCATACCAAATGCACAAAACTCTACACCGGAACATTGAACAGACCTCGTCTGACTAGCAACACATTTACAGAACAAGAAATGGACAAGAAACAAATATGAACATGGTCAAATGGATAAAAAATTTTGCTGTGCAGTGGACATCTGGTAACGCCATTGGGCAAGGTGTGAATGCTGTTTGAGCGGCACAGCAAAACGTCCTGGATTTGAGTCGTGGACTTGGTTTCTGTGTGGAGTTTGAATGTTCTCCTTGTGTTTGTGTGGGTTTTCCCCAGGAACTAATTGACTGTTCCAAATTGCCCCTAGATGTGGGTGTGAGAGTGAATGGTTGTCTGTGTGTTGCCCTGCAATGGACTGGTAAGCTGTTTAGGGTGTACCTCGCCTTCTCTCAGAGTCAGCTGAGATAGGCTCCAGCCTCCCTGCAAAGAAAGCGGTTCAGTAAATGAATGTATAATGTTTTCAAATTTATTAATGAATATAGTATTTTGGTGATGTTCACAGGGGCACTTTAATGCTTGTCTTTGGACTACTGGTAATATTTACTCTACAGTTACTCTACAGATACCCTGTATCTTAGTTCTATCTAGGTCAAACTATTGAACAACTTAAAAATGTTAGCAAAATTCATCCAGCTGCCATTCTGAAAAAAAACAATGGCAAAATGTCAAGATATATGTATACAAAGGCATAGCGGTTAACATGTCTGCTTCACATCAAGAAGGTCCTGGGTTCTGGTCCGGGGCTCAGGTGTTTCTGTATGAGTTTGCATGTTCCTTGTTTGATTTCGTGGGTTTCCTCTGGGTACTCTGGTTTCCTCCCACAATACAAAGACAAGCACATTAGGCTAACTGGCTGTTCCAAATTGCCCCAAGGTCATTGTGTGTGAATGGCTGTGCGTGTGTTGTTCAGGGTGTATCCTGCCTTCACCCAATGTCGGCTGTGATAGGACACAACCAAGGATTAAGTGGTTTGTAAAATGAGTGTGTGTATATATATATATATATATATATATATATTGTATGTGGGAAAAATAATAGTACTACAATTTCATCCCGACAAGCCTG
>JAQMYF010000017.1:16850913-16866863 GCA_030014195.1 Neosilurus mollespiculum | reverse complement strand
AACTATATATATATATATATATATATATATATATATATATATATATATATATATATATAGCTGTAAGGAATAACCGGCTTCACCCCCTTCATTCCTTCCCAGAGTGACACTATGGCGCATGGTTCAAGGGTGCGAATAATTATGCAGCAAAATGGAATGGGTCTCATGCAATTTAATGGCTACAGCTCGTATACTCCAATATTGCGCTTTTCATGTGCCAAGAAAGCAATCAGAGCTTAGCTCAGCACATTCTGGGCCGCATGGCAACTGAATTAGGGTTGCCAGATTGAGCTAGACTGTTCCCCAGCACCTATGCCTTCGCATGAATTGTTGTATAATGAGCAGTGCGTTTGTCATTGTGCATAATTGCTCAGGGTTGATTTACGCAGGAGCGGGAATGCAGCAATGAGATATCCATCAGGCTCAGGAGAAGAACAAGCTGTGTCTGAGTCACTCTTGGAAGCCGTCCTGAGATCATGGCTGATTTGGAGCCGAACGCAAAGATCAGTGTGACGTAACGCAAGCCCTGAAGCAATGATGTGCAGATCTCGCTGAACTCTTGTCGAGAGAATGAGGCAAGCGGTGAGCGCCACACTCTCGGTGTGGGGCGAGAGGCGCTTGGGCTACACCACGCTGAACGACTCCAGGGAGACACTGCTGGAGGACAGCTGCCTGATGCCTGGGCTTAAAGAGGACTCTGTTGTGGAGGAAAAGGAGCTGGCAGACGGCGAGCAGGATGAGCAGGACACGATGGTGGGCTCCTCACCGTCCACACCCCCAGCACTGACTCAAGGTGACGGAGCCACCCCAGAAATTCCAGAGACACACACGCTTCCCTCGGGTCTCAGATCCGAATCGAATTCAGGCCGAAGAGGCAGTGTGAACATAAGCGCACCTGAGAACGGATCTGCTACCGTCCGAAGGGGGTCCCTTGGTGCCCTACTTGTGCAGCGTTGCAGTTCTTTGGGCTCTACAGCCCCACAGTGGGTTCCAGATTCTCAGGCACCAGTGTGTATGAAATGTGGCTCCAGATTTTCCTTCACAAAGAGGAGACACCACTGCAGAGCCTGCGGGAAGGTAACAGACTAAAATGCTCTCATGAAATGCCTTTGTGAAGTAAAGTGGTGTGCCTGGACTTATATTTAGAATCAGATCTACTGTAGTAAAAGAGGCGTCACATTAATGTAGGCTAAGTCTACATATCATCATTGCAGTACTGAATGAACAGTTAGCATCTCACTGGATGTTGACTGGCAGCTCATATGGGGGGGGAAAGGGCATTTATAGATTTTGTTGTTTTAGCAGATATCACTGGTAGGTGTTCATTTTTGAAATGATGAGCCATCAGTGAAAGATTGCCAAGCTAAACTTCTGATTTAGTGCTTATGTAGTGTTCCCTATAGATGTCAGTTGGTGTGGGGAAGGTTGTTCTGGATCATAAATTACAGAAGTGTGTGTTATACTGTGTTTGTATGTTTGTTTTAATCTGTAGGTGTTCTGTGTGGTCTGCTGTGACTTGAGATTCAGGTTGACTCACCTTGGTGGAAAAGAGGGTCGGGTCTGTGTCACCTGTCACGCTACTCTTATCAGCAGTGGGTATTTGAATAAAGAGCACTATCATGTACTATGCATTATGTCATCTAGTTTATTATTCATCCATATGATCTAATAACAATCTTCCCGTGTATTCCTGCCTGTCTCTGCCTTATAGAGACTCTTCGCAAGGAACAAAAGAAAGTATGGTTTGCTGACAGCGTTTTACCTAAAAACGAGACGTCTAGTGCCAACACTACTCCAACCCACAGGGATTCAATGCAGACACACAACCCTGCAGCAGCGCATGTGGTATCTGCAGACCTGTCTGTAAGCTCATTTTTGGAGTCACATTAAACAAAACAAAAAAATTCTGTTCCATCATCCATCTGCTTTCTATACTGCTTATCTGTCAGGGTCGCTGGGAAAGATGAAACCAGGGGTACACCAGTGGGACAGGCTGCTAATTTAACGCAGGGCTAACATTGAGATGAACGACCATTCGCACGCACATGCAATTAAAAGATGTCGTGGAACGGGACCAGAAAACCCAGAGGAAACCCACTCAAGCAAGCTATGCACGGAAAGGCACCACACGGGTACCAACTTTTGTGCTATGAGGCAGCAGTGCTAACCACTGCACCACTGTGCTGCTCACTGTGTTCTCTTACATCATTTAATGATGCGAAATTAGCAAAAGCTCATTGCAGTACATGTTTGGATATGTGATGCAGCACATGAAAAGCTGGCTATAGATTGGGAATCTATTTTAGACAGAGGGTCTGTTTAGTATTTTGGTGATCATCATGCAAAAAAAACTCTTTGTTTACTTCCGGTGAGAACACTGATGCACTGTGTCTCCTCTTTGAATGATTGTGGTTTAGTAAAAATGCAAATGCATAAATAGTCCCTTGTAGCATGTCGGTAAATGATTAAACTTATGACAAAAACTTCACTAGGTTCACAAGTAAACGACGATCGATTACAATCCACAGATTAAACCAGAAATAGCTCAAATATTAATGCGCAGAGTGTTTCATCTTCTGTGGCGATCACCTAAAGACTAAACAGACTCTCGATGTAAAATAGAATCTTGGCCTAGGTTTTCAGCCAGATTTTCACGTACTGCATCACATATGTGTATCACATGGGGGTTAAAATGTGCTGGTTATTCAGGTGATCCTTTTATAGCGGCCAGTCATACTGCTGTCAATTAGCTTGGCTCATAACACCAACCTGATGCTTTGGGTTTCCTTGGTTCTGACCATCAGCTTTCTCATAGTGACTGATTTTACTGTACTGTTATCAGCATTCCCATAGAGGCAGTTTTCTGTACATTGCCTGTGATATCTTTGTGTCACCCACTTTATGAGCACTGGTGGAACTGTATGGCTAACACGGATGCTAAGACTTCCTGCTCTGGCAGATTCTCTCACTTCTACATTTATGCCTCTGGGGACAGATATTCCAAGAAATTGATCTTTAAGGTTCCCTTTTTTGGTCCATCTTCTGGGCACAACCTCGTATTAGAAATGTCATGTGAATTCCTGTAATTGCTTGGGGTCAGAGTTCATTTTCTTGGCAAGTTTGCAGGATTTGAAGCAATACCTCAATGAAGTCCTTCGTACACCTGCTAATATTTTTCTTGTCCACGGTGGTAACTTCAGCAAGTCATTCTTGAGATCCTGCTCTGCTTGCTGACAAACTGTATCTTTAGTTCTCTCTTCATTACTTTGGACAGCAGAATTGTTTTTCAGGAGACTCATTCGGATGATAAGAAGTTGTCATTTGTTCCTCATTCTTGTATGAAAGGGCTCACTTCCTGAACTTTTTATAGAACCCAAGGCTCTATTAAAATTTCCAGTTCAAGACTGTCCTCTTCTAGTATGCCGTTTGCCTTCCTTATGGTGACTCCCACTAGGTCCTCACTAGCTTCCTTAACTCCTTCCTCTTTTATGTGCTAACAGGAAGTCCCACTGAAGATTGACTAGCTGCAGCTGCCTTGTGAGTGCTTGTGTGGAATCAGGGTCCAGGTCCGGTGCTGACCTCTGAGAACTGTATCTCCTGTCTCGGGGACATCCTCTACCACTACTTTTACCTCTGCTTCCTCTTGTTGAAGCCCCAGAGGTGACTGGTTCTCCTTTGGAGTAGGCAATCTGTCTTTTACCTGGTCTGCATATCTCACTACTACCAGCAGATGTCAGAGAAAATAGATACCGGGTTAGACAAAGTGGATAAATAATCTTTTTGAAACAATGTGATGGAGTCGTTTATAATACTTTAGTGCTGGATTGTTTATCAGCCATTTCAGAGTCCTGACCAGACATTACATTACATAACCTGACCTAACTGATTATTGAAGCGAGCCATCAAACAAGCAGACAAAAGAAAAACTTTGTTATTGTTCTGCTTCTGTTGCTGTAGTGGTAGTTTTAGGAGTAGCGGTAGTAGGAAGTATTGTCTCTGGCTCCTGAGTGGCACATCTGAGGAGGCACATGCTACTTGCTTCCGCCCTTCCCTGGATGGTGAGGCAGTGCTTGACAGGCTCAAAATTGGCTGCGACTAAATTAAGGGGGAGAATCGTCTCTGTAGGAAGAAAAACTCCTTGCTATTCTCTTAGTTGAACAGAAATTCATTCAAACAGACATTACTTGACTCAGAACATAGTTCTACTAAAATAATCCACAACTCCATAAAAAGAGCATCCGGAAACATCGAGAGAGAGACATACCTAATTGTATTGACTTCATAGTGATATTAGGCTACTGATGGTAAACAGGATTTTAGTGCACATCCTACTGTAACTCTAGCCCAGAAGTTCCATGTACCTCAGAACCTACCACTGCCTCATGGTCCGGCAATAGCTTTTTGGTCCCAAGATTTGTTCGTCATCTATTGGCCTGTCTTGAGTTTTCAGCCACATGAAGGAAAGGTTCCAATCCAGATGATCTGTAAAGTTGTCCACCACCTCCGTGAAAAAGGTTACATGAACTCACCTGGTCTACCTGGTGTGTACACTACAGTATATTCTTGTGGTGGAACTCTGTGTCCGAAGACAACTGTCAAAGGTCAATCTGAGTGGGATGCGGTTGATTCCATGCCTTTACTGGTGAGTTGTGCAATCATTCTGTTTACCGTGGCAAGAGGAATGGTGTCAGACTGACTTACAATACACCTTCTTTAAAAAGACAGCTCTTTTGCTTCTGGTGTCTGTGGTATAGCTATTCGCTAAAAAAATGTATATACTGAAATCTAAAATGCAAATAATAATAATAATAATAATAGGGCGGCACGGTGGCGCAGTGGTTAGTGGGTTCGTTTCCAAGCCGGGGACATTTCTGTGTGGAGTTTTGCTTACGTGGATTTCCTCCAGGTACTCCGTTTTCCTCCCACAATCCAAAAACATGCACAGTAGGATAACTGGCTGTTCCAAATTAGCCCCAAGGAGTGTTGGCCCTGCGATGGCCTGGCGAGCTATACCCCGCCCTCGTCCAGAGTCGGCCAAGATTCTGTAATATTACGGTGTCTATTGAGTCTGTGATATGTCTCTGTACACATGAGTTTCCTCCAGGGTTTCTAGTTCCCTCCACCTTGAAAATATACCTGCAGGTGGATTGTCTAGGCGGACGAAAAACAGAAACTATAAAAATTCACAATTTTAAACATATTTTAGTATTCAATTGTAAAATCTAACATGAATAAGATGTATGCCTTTTTTTCATGACCTCTAGGAAATGCCAAACTCTCCTTGCTTGGATCATCCGGAAGTGGTGAACAGTCCCAAAGGAAGTTCAGCCAAGCCCTTACCACATAAAGGGCTTCCCCCTATTCTCACCTCTACAGGTGTTAAAGGAGGTAGGAAATGCCCATGTGCCCATGGAGGCATGAGATTCGCAGCTTTCTTAGTTATTTATTTACTTTAATATCAAATAATTTTACTTTTCATATTTTCATATAATTTAGACTGGTACTTGAAAGTTTGTGGACACCTGACTATCATACTCGTATTTACTTGTTGAACATCATGTTCCAGATTTTTTTTACTGTTATAATAACCTCCACTCTTCTCAGTATTTCTGTTCATTCAGCTTCTTCTAAATCATTCAGTTCATATTACATTGTATTTAACTCATCCAAAATGAACACACACACACACACACACACATATACACACGCACATACACACACACACGTAAAAAGTGATCGTGGAGCAGTGGGCAGCCCCATTGCAGTACATGAAGAGCAGTTGGGGGTTAGGTGCCTTGCTCAAGGGCACTTCAGTTGTAAGGGTGGAGGAGGGGGAAGGAGGGAGCTCCCCATGCTGCCACACATGTTTCCTGCTGGTTCGGGAATCGAATTGGCAACCTTTTGGTCCCAAACCTGCTTCTCTAACCATCAGGCCACGACTGCCCCCAAGAACCACATATGTGTGTGTTGTGGTCAGGTGTCCACACCTTATAATGTGTATTAGGAACTTTAAAAACGGAGGTTATATACATCTATCCATCCATTGTCTATACCTATACCTGTACTTATCCATTATTAAACCTTGCAGATTTATTTAGATAATCGATAAAACTGCAGCCATTCCCACTTGACATTGTTCGAGAGGTGGGTTACCCCCTGAAAAGGTCAACAGTCTGTAGTCATTCACACTTACATTCATACTGATGGGTAATTTAGAGAAGCCGGTTGATATAATGTGCATGTCTTTAAATTGTGAGAGGAAATTGAAGAGCCCAGAACCTTCTTGTTGTGAAGCAGCAGTGCTAATTACTAAGCCACCTTGCTGCCCTTTTGTTAAAATATTATTGGCACTTGCAAATCCTTAGTCTGAGTCTGTGTAAAAGCTTCGGCCTCAAGCACTTGTGTTTTGCAGATTACACGGTGGAAGAAAAGCGGACGGAGACTTCATTGCTCGAGGAGCTGGAACAAGGCCAGACTGAGCCACTGGTATTTGTCCTCAATGCCAACCTTCTGGCCATGGTGAAGATCGTCAGCTGTAAGACATCTCAACAAGTCACAACATCCCGGACATAGTCGAAATAATCTAGTATACAGTTTCTATAATAAGATTAAAATAACCAAATATAAGCTCAATTAAGCTATTTCTAAACATCTGTACTGATTCAAGCTGGAGTTTTGTTCTACTGACCGGGAATTAATTCTTAATAAATGCTTAAAATGACCAAAATGATCTGTTAATAGAACAAGACTTTCAATCCTGAACAAAAACAAGTACAAACGTCAGGAAAATAATAACAATAATAATAATAATTCATTCATTCATTTTCCAAGCTGCTAAATCCTAAATAGGTTCACGGGAAGACTGGCGTTCATCTCAGCCGACCCTGAGTGAGGGCAGGGTACACCCTGGACAGCTCGCCAGGCCATCGTAGGGCCAACACACACACAGCCATTCACACTCACACCTAGGGACGATTTGAAACAGCCAATACTGCTACTGTGCATGTTTTTGGAGTGGGGGAGGAAACCGGAGTACTCGGAGGAAACACGTAATCACGGGGAGAACATGCAAACTCCACACAGAAACGCCCCGAGCCCGGGAATCGAACATGGGACCTTCTTGCTGTGAGGTGGACGTATTACTCTTGCAAGGCACTGTATATATATGACGATATCTGAAAATATTTTTCCTTACCCAAGGAATTGTTTTTGCAGTGTGATTGTGAAGAATTGTAGTGATATCTCGATTTTTTTTTTTTCTGTGAAAGCGAGCGAGAGAGAGCGAAAGAGAGAGACATTTGGCTGATCTCCACTATGCAAACTTTTTTGTTGTTGTTAGATTTAGGTGCAGGCATATCAATAATTACCTGCATGGATCATTATGTCATTGGAAGGTCCTCACAAGGATAGTAAGACAAACACGCGTGTACATGTGTATTTATTTCTGCAGATGTAAACCGGAGGTGCTGGTGTGTGACGTCTAAAGGTATGCACGCAGTGGGTCAGCCAGAGGTAGTCGTGCTGTTACAGTGTTTACCAGAGGAAAAGAGATTCCCCACTGACATCTTCAATCACTTCATTCAAATCTACTGGGATGCACAGACAGGTACGGTTAACTCCCAGAATGAAATACTTGCTCTTGTTTACTAAGAAGAGTACATTGTTGCTCAGATGTGCAGACATTTTATTCTTCATTCTTTTTTAACCTTTCAGCAGGAAAGCTCTTGAATCATCTGAGCCATTCTTTGGCTGCGCGAGGCTTTCTGGATAGTGAGGAGCATGCTGGATTTCTCTATGTCCGTCCCACGTTACAGTCTCTGGACGGCCTGCCGCTGCCCCCCCAGCCCTTCTTGTTTGGCCTGCTCATTCTTCGGGCTGAGAGTCCCTGGGCCAGGGCCTTCCCTCTGCGCCTCATGCTACGTTTGGGAGCTGAGTATAGATGTAAGAGCATCAACATTGGACTGTTAAAAAGTGAAGTAAATGTTCACCTAATCATCAAGAGATGAGTTTGAGAGAAAAAAATGGGCTCATTAAGTCGCTCCAAATTGGCTTGTGCTCATGGGCTTGAGGGATGCATTGACTCTCTCTGTTATCAGTCAGAGCAACGCTAAGCACTCATGGTTACTCTGTGAACTTGTGTATATGAAAGAGAGTGCCATCAACTGTCCTGTGATGCAGGATAAACATTCATTCATTCCTTTCCTGAACTGCATAATCCCACCTTGGTCACTATCTCAGCCTACTCTGGACGAAAGCAGCGTACACCCTGAACACCTCGCCAGTCCATCACAAGGCCAACACACACTAGGGGTAATTTACAACAGTCAGTTAGCCTAATGTGCATGTCTTTGGACTGTGGGAGGAAACTGGAGTTACCGGAGGAAACCCACACAAGCACGGTAAGCACATGTAAAGTCTATACCCCATACACCATCGCCGAGACCTGGACTTGAACACGGACATGCTAATCAATACACCATTGTGCCGCCGTCAGGATAAGGTTCACCCTTGCTTCCCGGTTAGCTGTCATATCATTCAGGGAGGGGTCTGGATTGGAAAATTACCAAATTGGGAGAATATTGCACCCCAAAAAAATATGATTAATCAGTTTTAATTCACAATATACTGTTGCCTTTGTGTTGCTGATTGTTGATGTCTTCCCTGTCCTGTAGTCTATCCCTGTCCTCTGTTCAGTGTACGATTCAGAGAGCCACTATTTGGTCAGATCAATAACAGCATTATGAGACTCCTTGTGGTAAGACGCCATCATTATATCTCATCTTACTGCTGTCTTTAATACTTGTTTTATTATATTTAATATCACCTCTGGGGTCATTTTATAGGACTTCCGTTTTTACCGCTACACGTTGCCAGTAGTGACGGGGCTTATGGTCGATTTGGAGGCTCGGAGCACATGCATCACAATCCCTAAGAGCCGTCACGCCGAGGTAAGGTGGCCCACCAAAGCATCACAAGAAACAGTAAACAAATTCTCTAATGTTGTTGGTTTGTAGCTGTGATAATGAAATGTCTGTTCCTGATATAATGATGGGACTTCAGAGTCTCACTGAGCATAACATGAAGTCCCAGAAGATTACGTGGTGAGCTAGGGTTTGCAGCTGTGACGGCATGCTGTTAAATCGGGTTATGTCTCTTCTCCCTCACGTTGCTTGCTCAGCTGCTGAAGGTGCTGAGTAAGTCGAATGAGAAACTGCTGGCGATGGGCGCTTGCTTTAATGAGCGTGCCGACTCCCACCTCATCTGTGTGCAGACTGCAGATGGACAGTACCAGACTCAGGCAATCAGCATCCACAGCCAACCACGAAGAAGTGAGCTAACACACACACACACACACACACACACACACACACACACACATATATGCTGACAGTCTGAAAGAGAAATGCACGCTCATGTTTATATGATGTAATGAATTAGGCTCCGCCCAGTGGAGAGTCAGAAGCTTTATTTCTATCCAAGATTGCAAGTTCAGAAAAAAAAAGGGCAGGTTTCATCATATCAAAACATCTGGGCTGTATCTCAATACTCGTTATGTACCAGTATGCACTACTTGGCTGTCCTTTTAGTACCTTCTATGTATGTAAGCGAGTAAGCAAGCTTACAACTCAGACATACTCCACTTCTATCTTACCTGTCCTGTTTCTAGCATTAGCGTTAACATTAGCTAAGCAATAGCTGCACTTTTAGTTCATGAAAACGAGTTCATTTAGGCTCCTCATACTAGAAGATGATACACAATGGACATGTACTTTGATCAGTTAACCTATTATTGCGATGGCAAAAATGTGTAGGGTTGCATTGGTTCGATTCCCCTTGGTCCGCTATTTTCTTCTTCTTATTTTCCTCGGTGGAGCTCTTATTCTTCGGTTATTCAGAGGCACCAGCTGAATTATGGGATACTCTATTGTAAGCATAGTTTGGTATGTTTGCATTCTACAGATTTAGTAGATCATCCGGGTAAATTTCACTGCTACAGGCATATTGGCTATTTGGGGATCCAGCATACTGCTTTTTCTGTACAATAAGGTAACAAAGAGGATTTGCAAAAAAAAAAAAAAAAAAAAAAAAGTAGGGGTGTCAAACTCATTTTTACTGAGGGCCACATCATTAAATTTCAGGTCATCAAGGGCTGGAGAGTCTAGTCAAAAAGGGCAACCATGAAACCTGCATGGCAAAAAGATTTTAGTTTAGTTTATGATTTGTCCTCTTTGACTTTATTTACTTTCCTTTTTTGACAATGCTTGACAGCGAACAAACTTTTTTGAGCTATGAAATTTGACACTTGAAAAAGGTTTGCTGAATATACAATAAATTATGTTTCATGGTAATGGTTGATGCAAAGAATGTACGATAATCATATACTTTGAAAGCACTCGCGGTCCACCTAAAATGAGTTGGAGGGCAAGATTTGGCCCTCAGGCCGTGAGTTTGACACCTATGATCTAAATAGTCAAAGAGACTTGAACATATCTAAATTTTTTTAAGTTTCTTTCTGTTAATTTTTTATCAATAAAATTATCAATAAGCCAAACAATAAGTCCAGCCTTAATCCCCTTTTGACTTGCACTACCTCTAAATCGCTACAGTGTTCTCTACTATGTTAGATTTACAGTGAAATCTACCCTGTTAGAATAATAATAATTACACTATGAAACTAGAGGGGCACTCATACCCATGTGCTCATTAGCCATGTGGATGTAACAAAATTAGCAAAAAAAAATAAAAAATCTTGTTTGAAAGATTTTCAAGATGGTTGAGGTTTGACGTTTCAAAGTAAGGTCAAAGGTAACTGACTCATTTGAAAGCTCATGTATAGTTTCCTATCAGTGTTCATTAGTAACAAAATGTCTATCAGTTTTTAAATTATTAGTACTCAATCACCAAAACCTTGTGTCCTTGCTCTGATCTTCACCTTTGACCTTGATGTTCCAAAATCGAATCAGTTCTGCAACTCAGGTACGATAGTGCCCCCACCAAGTTGGGTGAAAATCTGTGCATGGGTTGATGGCTCCTAGAATGTTCTCAACCAGCTTCAGGAGGGAGCTTCATCCAGGAGACTTTTTATGAAGTTTCCCAATAGGATGAGCTCTAGTTGGAGGTTTTGTGGAAGTAAACCTTCAGAATGTTTATAAGAATGGGGAAAAAATGATGGAAAAATAAAATCCAGCAGAACGAGTGTTACTTTTTGTGCCACCGCAAGCCATCAGATCAATGTGTCCTGAGATTGATTGTACAAGTCTCTGAGGTGATGACTATTCTGCTGATATACCGTATATTCCCTAAATCAGTGTCTTGATGACACCTGGAGAGAGCGCTATTTTGCACATCTGTCGGAAATATTCCGTTGGGTTCAACTGGGTTGAGATTTCATGATGGTGAAGGCTGTAATATCTAAAATAGTGTAAAGAATTTTCTTAATCTCACAGGTTTCAGTGAGCCCTCATGGCCTGTAGATGGGCAAGCATTGTCACCCTGAAGGAGAGCTGTCCCATTTGGATAGAATTGTATCAGCATAGATATGAACAATAAGTATAACTCTTCTGTCGTGAGATAACTGGCTCCAGTTGAATATTAAATATAGTGTATAATCCAAACGTCTTACTGGTGGTAGTGTGTATAAATGTATTTGAAATTCGAAGCACGACAGGAAGAAGATCTGACTGTGGAGGTTGTTTTGAAAGATTTGGACCATATTGCTAGCCAGCTCTCTCGTTTATCTGTCATCAAACAGCAATAATGATCACCAGGGGGCGTCACTGATGGAGTTTAAAGAGTCCTACATCACTGACACATTGTGCTTTATAATCAGACCTGTACGAGAATGAAATAATTTTTGTTTTCCAGTTACAGGCTCCTGTTTTTTTGTATTCAGCGGTGCATTGAAGGCTTCATCAGGATACCTGGCCAAATCCAGCATTGTTGAAGGTTTGTTGTTTATATATTTATTGAAGTGCCTGCTTGTTGTTTCAGTGTAATGGTTTTATGATTTGTCTAGGTTTAAAAAATTGCATGAGTGTAAAAGCAGTGATGATGTGCGTATTTGTCAGAAGCAGAGAACAGTATGTGCTACCTTAAAGGAAAGCAAAACACATGGTTTAATGCACACTGGAGGGAAGATAAGTAAATCATAAAATTGTTCCTTTAAAAATTTTTAACCCAATAACCAATCCCTTCACAAGGCTGCCATGTTCAGCATTTTCAGACAGCCGTGTTGCATCATCTGGGCAAAGTAGCTCTATTATTCAATTTAGCTGATAGCTAATATTCCATTTAATTGCTGACAAGGAAAACGTTTACTCACTATTAAGGCATCTTCAGTATGCACTGCACAATTTTCCATTGTACCTGAACCTGAGCACCAAAGAGCCTCCACAACTTGCACACACCCACAACAAATGATTAGATACACTCCGGATATCACGTCTTGTTTGAAAAGCCAACTGCCGAGCACTGATGAGGACATGAATGCCATGTAGAAAGAACAAGAATGGCATGTTACACAAGTATCAGCTGATAATAGTGGGCCCGATAAACGTCACTGCTTAATGGCGTTGCTATGAAATCAGTCTAACCCCACCTCCCATCATCCTGATGGTCTTCAGGGGTGTCAAACTCATTTTCACTGAGGGCCACGTCACTAAATTTAAAGGTTATCAAGGGCTGAATAATCACCTAACATCTGTTCTAAAAGGGCTTAAGAGCATGCAATCTTTCTTGTGTCATAAATGACTAGTTGTTTACTTGAAATAGGCCATCGCCACCTAGTGGAAGGATGATGAATTAGGTTTCATGGTAATGGTTGATGTAAAGAATGTACGATAATTATATTCCTTGAAAGCTGTTGCGGCCACCATAAAATGAGGCAGCGGGCCGGATTTGGCTCGCAGGCCCGAGTTCTAGGTGGTGTATATAGAAATGTAAAGAAATCTGAAAGGTCTGCAGTTTTCTGCTTTGGGAAGCTGAAATGGTAATCTTTCCATCGGTGTGTGCTAAACCATGAGTTTTCTTTTGCTTTAATGATACACTGACCCATTTTTATGCAGCAGTTTCTATTTTAAATCATGTAATTCAATAGAGAATGTATGTGCATTTATATTGTAATCCTAGATATATATCATATACAACCCCAAATATAAACTCTTCTAAGGCCGCATATAATAAAGGCCTGGCTATGTTTTGATTTAGAAACCATTTAAAAGTCTGTCGAGTGTAGTACAAAGTCTGGCAGACAGATGAGCTGAAGATTAACTTGTTCCATATTAATGGAAAGAGGAAAATGCTGTGTTGAAAGTTTGAAACAGTTCACGATCTAAAGCATTTTACCTTTATCTATGAATCATAATGGCCTTTTGTGGGCTTTCATTTCTTGGTCAAATATGTTCCTAAATGTTCTTGGCAGACTAACTTAATCACACAACTAAATCCTATCAAATCTGACCTTCACTTATCGAAGGCAAACCAGAAGACAGAAATTCTCCCTGAAACAATCTGAGCTGAAAATTGTACCATTACAGGTCAAGCAGACCTTCAGGATATAAATGTGTTTAAAAAAAAAAAAAAAAAGGCACTCCACTTGAAAATGAGCAAAAAAATTTTATATATTTTTTTTATTCATACTCAAAACTTTGTTGTATTATAAGTATTGCATATATTTCTTTCTAATTTTCTTCCTAAAAAATGTCTTTTTAGCAGCTTTTAAGCTTTTAAATTGAATATTTCATGATGCCTGATGTGGAGAAAGTGACAGCACAGAGTATCTTTCCTGTAATGGCTAAAACCCTAGTCACACTAGAGGCGGAATGAGCTAGAATGCCATCGGAATGAAAATTCTTTGTATATTCCTGGATATTCGAAGTGCATTTTAAAAATTCTGAGTGCCTTCCAAATATTCGGGCCCATTCTTGTGGCCGGCCCGAATGTTTTGCTCATGCTCAAAACTTTCGAGGTGCATTCTAAGTGGAGAACTATCGAATGGCATTCGAAGTGTATTCTTATTGTACTATGATTACATTTTAAATATTCTTACGGAATTCCAACAGCATTCGAAACATTCTGACCGCATTCGAGGGAGAACCAAAATGGCAAGACGCTTCAAGACGTCCTGCCAGAATGTCCCCAGTGTGCCTCAAATGAGTCGGAATGCAACTCGAATTCATCTCGATTGCTGCTGAAATCTATTTCCATAGTAAAAGACCACCACCGAATTGTATAAAAACGCGGCCAGCTGCCGCTGGAACGTCAGGCGGCATTGAGGAATTGCCTGGTCACTCAACATCACGTCATGCCACCAATGAAGACGGGAGCCAAGGTGAAGAACTCCTCCACTGGCTGCGGCCATGGATGGGACAGAGGTGCTGCAGCCCAAGAAGCCCCTGAAGAGCCAGCTCCTATTGTTGAAGATGCCCCAGCACCTTCAGAGTCTGAAGCTGAGTCCACAGCCCCTCCCACATGGTCCAGGGTGTCCATTCTCTATGGTGGTTGGGCTGAGACTGATGAAAGTGCTAGATTCGGCCAACAGGGACCATTACGGCGGCATTCGTGTTACATTCTAAGTATATTCGAAGTTCATTTTAAGAATTCGGGCTGCATTCTGTTTGAATTCTTGAACGTTCGAACCATAATTGCCAGCCATTCTGCGAGCGTTCTGACTGCATTTGATGTGAATTCATACAGCATTCGAGCCACCTTCCGACCAGACTCGTAGGGCATTTGAACCACACTCGTACGGCATTCGAAGTTTATTCTAAGTCTTCTGACTGCATTCTAACAGCATTCTCAATACTGTGTTCAAACTCCTTTCGAGCTGCATTTGAGAGCCAATACACCCGGAATGTGCAAGAATCATTCGAGGCGGGTTCGAAGCGCATTCTAAGTATTCCAACGGCATTCTTACAAAGCTGTAGGAATTTAGGTCAATTTGGAATTCCCTCCCGAATGTGGCCGCAAATTTTGAAAATTCTTCAATCGAGCTGGTTCTGCTTGATTCCTTCTGATTCTGAATTGAAGTGTGACAGGGGCTTAAGAAATATGAAGATACTCCTTTTAATTACATGGCAAAGACAGGACATGCAGTCTGATTGGACAAGGTGCAGGCAATACATTTCTTGGGTATTTGGACCAGGTCTTATGCAATAAGCTAGCTGTTTTGTAAGCTATGACCTTTTGCAGCTTCCAAAGAAGCATTCAGCATTTTCATGAAGAAAAAAAGGTACACAGGAAATATCCCAAGGGATAAAGAGTTTACAGAATCAAGCTCCGGTTTGTCATGGGAAAGAAAACAGGCTGTAAGCTACCAAAGCCCTCAGACACAGATGCCTTGTTCAGAAGCGAGCTGTTTGGAGATAGCACACCTGCTAAAATAAAAATATTAAAGTGCCTGAAGTAACTTAAATACGGCCGACATTTAATAAACTACAATATAAAATGTCATATAATAATGACTTATTAACCTCGTGTGCTCAGTCTTTACAGAGAAATCTCAGCCCTTGGTCTTTTTCATAGACCTCGCCTTCGGTTCAGTCTGTACTAAAGACCTTGGATTAAAAATTGTGTTCTTTTTGTGAAAAAAAGTGGTGTTCTCATTAGGGTTCTGGGCTCATGATTGAGAGTTCGTGGGTTTGAATCCTCATTAGACCCCCTCTGTGCTAAGACCCCTGGACACGGTCTTAACCACAAGTGTGCCTCTTTCCACCCAGCAGTATAAATGGATACAAGTAAAAATACTGGAAAGTAACCTGCGATGGACTAGTGTCCCATCCAGGAAGAGTTGAAGTCCTAGTCACTTCATGCTACAGAAACCGGGATAAGCCCTGGCTCTGATGAGCCACTAGGCTCGGATGTAAAGAGTCAACAGACTTTACCGTCATAATTTAAACCCCAAATTGGGTTACCCAGATGAATTAAAATCTGGTACTTTAGACTTTTTATAT
>JAQMYF010000017.1:16833594-16849378 GCA_030014195.1 Neosilurus mollespiculum | reverse complement strand
TGTGTGTATGTATGTATGTATGTATGTATGTATGTATGTATACTTATTTATTTATTTATGTGTTTATTTGGATGCATGTGTAATATAATTCTATTGAAAGCTTTGACTATGGTTTTAGCTTCCCAGCAGAAGGAGCTCGGTCTGACATTTCCTGGGATTTAATCGTTAATAATGTCATTAATCTTTACAGGGGCCCCCAAAACCACCTGCCACAAAATCATCAGTAATCCACCACCATATTGTGCAGTAACTTTCATGTGCTTTCTTTGTCTGCAGTCCTTAATCTGAAAAGTTGGGTTTCATCTGACCACAATTTGTGATGCTTACTTTACTGATGCTTAGTGAATCTCAGGGACTGCAATCTGTGCAATGTTCTCTGGAGAAGTATCTTTATCTATCTTATTTATCTAGTTCTCTGGAGGAAGTGCTAACCACTGCGCCACTGTCTTGGGTATTGCTATTTCTAAATAAGGTCTTGGTCTCAGCTGAGAATTTGCTCGGGAAAAAACAGATAATATTGTAAATGATAATTTTTTGAATTAAATAATTTCTGTTTCATAAATAGTTCCATCTTGTAGAAAACATCTTAATCATTAGTAGAAGTACAGGACTGGCCTCAAAGGATTTGGCTTTTGGTCTCAGTCGTAACTTGATCTCACTTTAACTTGCACTTGTTCCTGCCTTGGCCTCGTTCTTCTCTAGACTGGATCATGGACTTGTCAACGGTGGTTTTATCTACATCACTACCTCATTTTTCATCTGTTTTTTTCATCTGTAGTCTACTGAGCTATAGGTTCACTGTATACATATCTGCACCAGTACATGTGAACAGTATGTGTTTATACTGACTCTTTCAGATGGATTGTTGGTGCAAGTGACTATGGAAACCATGCTGGAGTTACGCCGAGCGCTTCGAGACATGAGAGACTTCACTCTGACGTGTGGAAAACTGCACCAATCAGACAGACAGGAATATGTGCACATTCGGTGGCAGGATGAGGAGCCACGTTTCAATAAGGGGTGAGAGACAGAATTTGTTTGTGTAGAGAGGTGTGTCCTAACAGCGCTGCAGGTTTCACCTGATAAAAGAAATCAAATAATCACAGAGTTACTGTTAATTATAAACATTTGTTGTACTACACCAGTGAGTTTATTGCTCCACTCTCTTATGACTCACAGCATAATCAGTCCTATTGATGGAAAATCCATGGAATCCATTAGTTGTATAAAGGCCCACCAGAGATTAAAGTATCGGGCCAATGGAAAGGTCATACGTTGGACAGAGGTACACACAGACTCTGTTGTTATTTCTGAGATATCTTAGTCTCAGGTTTTATAATGATGTCGAATGACCTTTTTTTTTTACTCCACAGGTGTTCTTTCTTCAGAGGGAGGAGCCATCTAATGGTCCTAACAGTTTCGCCAATCATAACCGTCTGACAGAACGACTGGCACGAGCGTTCTGCCTGGCACTGTGTAATTCTCTGAGCCTGCTGAAAGAGGATGGCATGACCAAATTAGCACTGCGGGTCACTCTGGATGGACAAAAGGTGAGAACACCTGAAATAAATGACACACTTGTGCTGTATTGTGCAAAATTCATACAACATTACTGAAATATTATGTGAAGAATAAAACAGAATGTTTGGACTTGCTGTTATAACAGACTAGTCAGTGATGGAATGGTGTGATGCGGTACAAAACAAAGCAGGCATCCCAAAAAGTTTTATTCCTAATACCCAGCAGTTTGCAACCAATACCAAATTTTATTTGTATAATTAATAATGGCACATCATATTCATTATATTCGAGTTAACATGCATGGTGGCATAGTGAATGGCATGTCCACCTCACGGGAAGAAGGTCTTGAGTTCAAGTCCCAGGCTCAGACGTTTCAGTGTAGAGTTTGCATGTTCTGCCTATGCTCCTCCAGGTTCTCTGGTTTCCTCCCACAGTCCAAAAACATGCACATTAGGCAAATTGGCTGTTCCAAATTGCCCCAAAATGTGAGTGTGACTGTGAATAGTCTTCGCCGTCTTCGCCCATTGCCAGCTGAGATAGGCTCCAACCTCCCCGTGACCCTAGTAGGTGTAGGCGGTTTGGCAAACAAGTGAGTGAGCATCTGTTTTGTTTGGTTTTCATTTTATTGAAGGTAATATGACAAAAAATAGAACTTGTGTTGTTTCATGTTATGAAATGAACTGCAAAGCGCACCATAAGAACTGTCACAAGACTTAAAAGCTTAATTATTATATATTTGTTTATATGGAGCATCTGCCAGTCCCTGTGGTAAATCATCACCCAGTGGTCCTCATTTATCAATCCTTGAGGAAAGTTGTGCGTCAGTGTTTGCATTAGCCAAACCCGTTTATGAGTATATTAATAAATGTCAATGAATCATAAATTACAGGGTGTGTTTCAGCCACAGCTGATTTGCCTGTGGTGCCACCTGGAAAAAAAAATACTTAAAAAGGCATAGTTCTCACAGCGGAAAGTATAAAACGAATACTAACGAGTCAAAAAAGATTAATTTCCCTGAAACAAAAGACTTTCTATTGAGTAGCATATCCAGAAGAGTCACAGCAATTAATAAAGAAGAGAGATATTTCTCCCTATTATATGAGGAGAAAGTATGCAGGTGAATTCTCTATCTAGTGCAATATACTGTATGTGAGGTCCCACGAACATGAATGTTTACAAAGAGAGTTTAAAAAAAGTATAGTATTTCTAATTGAGTTACTCTGCTACAATGGGAGGGCGAACAAGTTAACTTTCATTCTCAGAAAAAAAGAAAAAAAGAAAAAAAAATTCATACCGCTCTCTAAATATCCGTTACGTCCTAAGGGTATGATGTGCTAACCTTTCCAGTTATATCAATTCTTCCATTTGCATCCGAATTTCCACATTAATAGCCTGATATTTACTTCAAGATGCCTTTAACAACATATATATTTGGCAAAAGTGTAGGAACAGTATAGATCTTAAAATCCACAATAATATCACTTAATCTTTGGTTGCGAGGTCCATTCTTGCAATAACTGCATCAAGTCAGAAACCAGACTGTCACATTCTTCTCTAGTGATGGATTTCCAGGCTTGTATTACAGGCTTGTATTTCAGTTTTAGAAAGTTTTTTCTTCCGTTTCCTCTTCCACTTGGGTTAAGGTCTGGTGATTGGTTTGGTTGGCTTAAAACCTTCTACTTTGTTTTCTCCTGATGAAGTCCTTCGTTGTGTTGGCGGTATATTTTAGGTCATTGTCCTCCTCCATGATGAAATTCCTCACACTTAGATTACATGCCTTTCTCTCTAAATTGGCAGAAAGAATGTTTCTGTAGATCGGAGTTCATTCTGATCCCACCATCATGGGTTCCGTCATCAATAAAGTGTATTGAGCCTGTTCCAGAAGCAGCCATGCAAATCCAAACCATGACATTATCTCCATCATGCCAGACCAATGAGACTGATGTTTTGGATCATGAGCACATCCAATCTTTCTCCACACTTTGGACTTTTGTCAAGAGATCAATCATGGTTCTAGAGCTATTGTGGCTCATCCCGATATTTTGCTGTGAATTCCAGACTGGCCTTCTGATTCTGATTGCTGATGAGTGGTTGCTATCATGTGGTATGACCTCTATATGTCTGATCCTGAAATGTTCTCATATGCCCTATGGGGGTTGTTGTTAATGTGATTGACTGTTGTTTTGGGTTTTCTTAACAGCTCTTGTCATGTTTCTGGCATCAACTGCTGTTGTTTTCTTTGACCAAACCTGTTCAACGTCAGGTTGTTAATACACCAGTGTTTTTTTTCTACAGGAATTCCTAAATGGCGTGCTCTCTTCCTGTTGTGTTATCCTTTTTAACAGCAAATGCAGCCACAAGTGAAGCCCAGTACTCAGACCAAGACTAGGCACACAGAACTATTGATTGCTTAAACAGTTATTTCAACAGCACATGGTTGGGAAGCAAGGAACGCCAAGCAATCCCATGTTCCAATATTTTTGGTTACTTGAAAAAAATGAGTGGGTAAAAATGGGTTTGAATGAAAGTACCATGCTTTAAGTTGTTTAATATATGAGAGATGTAAATATAATGTCCTTAAAAACATTTAGGACTGTATTTAATTTGTGTGTATGTGTGTGGGGTGGCTCTATGACATCGTGGTTAGCATTTTCACCTCATAGCAGGAAGGTTTGAGTGCCGGGCGAGGGCATTTCTGTGTTGAGTTTGCATGTTCTCCCTATGCTGGCATGGGTTTTATTCGTGTATTCCGGTTTCCTCTTACAGTCCAGGGGCATGCACATTAGGCTAACTGGCTGCTCCAAATTGTCCCTATGTGTGGATGTGAGTGTGAATGGTTGTGTCTATATTGATGCTGTAGCTGTATTGAGAGCTGTTTAGGGTGTACCTCACCTTTGCCCAGTGTCGGTTGAGATAGGCTCCAGCCTTCAGCGACCTTAATAGTACAATTAGGATCAAGCGGTTCGGTAAATGAGTGAGTGTGTGAGTGAGTGTATTTAAAATAATTTAATTATTTCAACGTGAAATAAAATTCTGAAACTGTTAATTAGGGTTGTATCAAGGTTTACATTCTTTAGTCTTTTTATGTGTAAATGGACGTACACTCAGGAGCAGTGGTAAGATACCAAAAGTTCTTTGTGACTTTAAAAAGTGACTTTGAAAAGTGACTTTACAGGATTTTTGTAAATGGCATTTTTATTTGTTGTTGTTGTGTAATTGATCATGTGAACAACTGATGCATTAATCCATTTGTATCGAGTTTGATAAATGAGGCCTAGTGTGTTTCATAGAAACAACAACAACTGGAACAAGTGCATTAATATAAACCTGTAAATATATATATATATATATATATATATATATATGATCCTGGGTTCAGGTCCTGGGCTCGGGTGTTTCTCTATCAAGTTTTATGTCCCCAAGAGGATTATGTGGGTTTCCTTCCACAGTCCAAGGACATGCACATTCAGCCAAATGGCTGATTTAAACTGACCCTTGGTGCAAATGTAAGTGTGAATGGTTGTGTGTGTTGTCCTGTGATGGTCTGGCGACCTGTTCAGGGTGTACCCTGCCTTCATCCAGTGTCAGCTGAGATAGGCTCCAGCCTCCCCGTGACCCTTGTAGGATTAAGTGGCTCAGCAATTGATTGAGTCTATATATGATGTCCATACCATGAGTTTGTCAATTAATAAAAAGTTATAATAATGTTATATCCACTCTATTCACTTTCAGTTGACCGGATGTGTATGTCTTTGGATCGTGAGAGAAGTTTTCAAATGCATTTATTTTGACCACAAGCTTTGAGATCCAATGTTCTTGAGATGGGAAAAAAGACACCAAAACAGTATTTACCGAACCTGTCTCCAAATCCTAAAGAAAGAAAGAAAAACCTACAGAATCTTCAGGAAACAAGGTCTAAAAGTTGGAGATCTCGAACCAGCTGTATTTATTATAAGGATGGAAAATCTGTTCTGAAAACAGCTCTTACAGTAGAAAGAAAGCTAAAACCTCTTACTGAATTCTGTGCTTATTCTGTCTGTTTCGTTTAAAACTGCTTGTTCTGTTTGTTTCAGATGGAGTTTCTGACAGGCAGTAATGGTCAGCCTCTTCCTCCACACTACCAGGACAGTCTAAAGCAGTCGCTAAGTGCGGTTGTACTGAGTGTGTGCCAGCGTCACGGACACACAGCTCTTCAGCTAGAGCTCATTTTTTACATCCTAGAGGACATAGCGTAGAGGTTGCTTGCTGAGACCTTCATCTTAAAGCAAAGTGCTGCTGGATGCCACAGATTCGGTTTAACCTGCCTCTGCTATCCATTTTCGAGGACTGGAAAGAATAAATCCCAGTGGTTCTATTGCCGGTGTTCATATATAATAACCCAGATTTCTCACAGCTCTATCGTGTTTCAGCTCTTTGGGATGGCTCCATCGACCCGAACTGTTTGATTTGGTTTAGAGTAAGCCATGTTGAAAATCTCGCTGATCGCTCTGCAGCTGCTTTGTAGAAAAGTAGAGCGCATTTCATGTTTCAGATCCCGTGATACACGAAGACATGACAATTTATGACTTGGATTGTAGGATGGGTTTGGCGTAGGCTAAATCGCATGTTGAACACCACTATGACTAAAGGAAACCGTGTTTGGAAATTAATTCGCATGATTTCATTTTGCTTTCAGTCTTCCTTAGATAAAGCTCCTTAGAGGTACTTTATGGCGAATTTCTCTTGGCGAGCCAGATGCTGGTTTGTAGATAATACAGGCTACTTCCTTGTGCATCACTGTACAAATAGCATTACCTTCAGTGGCTGTACAAACATGGGTTTAACTTCCTCTGTTCCACTGCAAATAAAACAGGTGGAGGTGGTCTGACCTCTGGGTCTACATTATCCTGCACTAACATGAAGCAACTAAACCATTCAACTTACTTACACAGTAACAAGTAATAATTTTCAAAGAATTACTCTATAGAATTTTTTCTTCCAGTGAATGTACTCATTCAAACTACTGTTTGCTCACTCACACACACACACACACACACACACACAGCAGGCTGCTTGCTGATCTTTCAGTAAGAGAGAATGGAGATCTTGTTGTCATCCCACATGTTTGACATATCTGAGATTACTGAAGCATCTCAAAGCATGCAGTGATGACACTGAAACAATGGGATGTGTTGCTCAACCAACTAACATGAAAGCGCCAGCTCGATCTGCTTGGGACAAAGTATGACTAATAAGAACCTTCAAAAGAATTGTGAAATTATGTACATAGTGTTTGAGGACATGTAAAGAAATCCTTGTAAGATGTTATGCAAATACCAGGAAATAAAATAATAATAATAATAATAATCATCATCATCATCATGAGACAGCATTTTTAAAAGGGAATTTATTTTGATATTTTTAAGTCAATACACTTCAGTAACAAAAAAAAAAAAAGAAAAAAAAAAATTTGAGCCCTACCCGTCCTATTAGTTCTGATAGTAAACCTACAATATTTACAGCTGGGGCTCAAGTTGTCTTAAGAGAAATGTACAGTGCTGTTGGTCACCGGAGAGTCTTAAGTAAGGAAGGGAGGAGTGTATACACTCATGACAAAAGGTGAGCACCATCAGTGAAGAACAGCCAGTCGTTAAATTATCTCTTCTCTTCATATTATTGTGCTCGTTATTTCATTTCGATTAACAATTAAAATTAATAACAAAACAATACAAACGGGGATCCCATGCTTATTCATCTCCCCATGTATTTGTGCATTTTAAAATTACAAAATAAATTGAAAAAACAAAACCACTTTTTTTTTTTTTGGGAATTGTTTGAGTCCCAAAACACTCTTTGGAATTCATGGCGTTGTATGCAGGCACTCGTTGTGATATGTTTTGGATGTTCTTCCCTGTTGTTAAGCTTTCTTCATCTTACCGTTGTGAGCATTTCCGTTCTCGTAGTGCTTCTTCCCATTGGTCAAGCCATTCTCGTGATGGACACCGTTGCCGTTAGCCACATGCGAGGCTCCGTTAGTGATGGTCGTGGTTCTGTTGGACAGAACAGCTTTCGCCTTGCCTTTCTGAGACTTCTCTTCGGTACTCTTGGGCAGCCTCTTGCCTTTCACGTAGGCCTGGTACCAGAAGTTGGAGAAGAGGATGAAGAAGAAGGTGCCGTACATCCAGATGAGGTGGATGACCACAGGCATCTGGTAATCACAGCTGGACATGAAGTAATACTGCGTAGCGTGAAGGGACACCAGAACAAACTGCACCTGTGAGGATACAGAAGACGGTCAAGCGTATGAAATTAAAACTATGAACACAGACGGAATTGTCACTCTTCGAATATTTTTTATGTAGAACGCAATAAAAATATCTGCACATTCTTGGAACAAAATGAAGAACATTTACATCACGGTAGTTCTGCCGAACCTTGCCGCTGTTACATCATCATTACAAATACTGTCGCAAGGATCATGAACATTATCATGGTAATGTAATGGCCGATGAAGTCTTTGGTGTCCTGAGTTGTAATTTATGGTCCTCTATATTTGGGAATTACGTGTTTTTGGGGAAGGCACGATAGCGTAGTGGTTAGCATGTCCGGTTTCCTTGTGGTTGTGTGGGTTTCCTCCGGGTACTCCAGTTTTCTCCCACAGTCCAAGGACATGCACACCAGCCTAAATGGCCCCCACCTTCGCCCCAGTGTCAGCTGAGATAGGCTCAAGCCTCCCAGCGACTCTAGTAGGATTAAGCGCTTCAGCAAATGAGTGAGTGAATGAGGGTTTTTATTTTGGAAGATAAACTATAAAATAAAATTCCTACCTATCCCAATTAAACCCCATGTGCAACATTTGCACTAAACGGCACTTCATTCAATTTAACCTGGAATTACATTTTCTAAACCTCATTTTCGTCCCCATTTTAGCCTCCTCGGCTGCGGTGCTCCCAATACTGCGGCAATATGAAAAACTTGCTCGTTAGTCAAAACATGTACAATATAATAAATCAGATATTTGATTATATACACAGTTATCTATTCAGAAAAGCATTCTGGGACTTGATTACATGAATACTGGGCAAACTGCATCTTTTATTCAAATGTGGTATCTGTCGATTGGTAGATCCATCTGGCAGCGTTCTTTTAACCACATCGCCTTATTTCCTTTCTGCAAATTCTTTCTTTAATTCCCTTAATTAAACATCTGCAAGTTGTGAGAAGTCAGAGAAGTTCGATTCGGTGAATATAAAATTACCAGCTGGATGGCTGTCATGTATTTCTTCCACCAGAGGTACTTTTGGAAACGAGGTCCTGCAGCAGAGAGGCCGTAGTAGAAGTACATGATCACATGGACGACGGAGTTGACCATGGCATGAAATGAGCCCATTCCACCTGCACAGACATTCGAAAGGTCGTATACACTGTTACTGATATAGCTTACTTACAACCAAGGCTGTAGTCTAGGGCTGTGTCTCAATTTGCATATTCGCACACTTCCACTATTTTGAGTGCATAAGTGCATTCAAATTGACAAGTAAGGCGACATGTACGCAGTGTCTGATTGGTGTATTAAGGGGGGGGGGGTTCAACATGTTCTATGTGTAGAACTGTACACTAACCCTCAACAGGCACCATAAAGGAATGGGAGGGACCACCGGCATGTAATCGAACGCGATATAATATCCTCATTCAAGGTGGCACTGTGGGTTCGAATCTCCTACAGTCAGAAAACATAAACATATTAGGCTAATGACTCCTTTAAAATGCCCCATAGGAGTGTATGTGAGTGTAAATATTGTTGCCCTGTGATAGAGTGTGGACTTGTTTAGGGTGTACCCTACCTCTCACCCCAGTCAACTGGGATTGACTCCAGGTTCCCCTGCAACCCTGATGCATAATGGTATAGATAATGGATGGATAATATCCTCAGCCAGTTGGCGGGTATGTCATCAACACTGATGGCATTGGAAATTCCCTGTTATGTGAAAATAGCTATGCACACAAGCGAGGACAATCGTGGTTGAATGTTGCGATCATTTCTTTCATGTGCACAATGTTCTGTGCTCAATTTGAGACTGTAGGAACAAGGAACACATAGTGCGACCCCATTGAGTACATAGTGTGCACAATGTAACGTGTTTGGGTGAAAGTGTACAAACAGAAGTATGCGAATTGAGACAGAGCAAGCCAATATATTTACTCAGAGCCAAACCGTCCGATGCTGAAGCACTCACCAGGAGCATAGCTGACACCCCACCACCAGGTCCAGGGCATGAAGGAATGGTGGAAGATGTGTAGGAATGTAATCTGACTGTGTTTTTTTCGTAGCACGAAAAACACCTAAAGAAATCCCACAGTGAGTTACAAATCAGAATGCCAGAGACAAACTCAAATACCATTTATATAAATATAAATACAAGAAACACTGAGCCTACTGTATCGAAGAGTTCAATGAACTTTGAGAAGAGGAACAACCAGGCTACTCTGACCATCTATGGAGAAAAAAAAGCTCTTTAATACACCGCACTATGAAAACAAGATGAGTTCTTCCATTTCTGCCCTTATATTATGGACACCTAATCAGATAATTAAATATAAAAATTGATGTTATACATTTTTGCTTGTGTGTGTGTGGAAGGGTGAGGGGGTTGTGGAGTTAGATTAATCTTACCCTCAGTCCTTGAGGACTGTCGGAGTAATCACATGGGTCACATCTCCACGTATATCCTGTAAGCCATCCTGACATCATGAACTAGTAACAAAAAAAAATAAAAAAAATAAAAAAAAAAAGGTTAATTAATTATTTAAAAATGTAAAATCTTAACCACGTTCATTTGTTTAAAATAAAAAAAAGCTGTAAGCAGGGCTGCAGGATGTATCTCAGCGGCCTGCAAAATGCAAATAAGCATTTTTATCAGATCACAAAATTTTGCATTGGGTCATGTGAGCATTCTAACCAGGTAAGAGGTTCCAGATGTTTATAGGGTGATGTGATCAGTGCTAACAGGGTTGACCAAAAAGAAACAACAACCACAACAAAAAAAACCTAAATATGAATCCCTTCTTCACATAAGGTATGAAAGTTATTTTGCTCAACAAATATTTCACAGTATATTTCCATATGAAGGGACTTCATCATCTGCTCTGTTCTGTACATGTATGCTAATGCTTCATAATTGGACAAGGATACAGTCAAATGGCTCAGAAAGTTTGGTGACCTCTTCATTATACTGGCAGTATTTCGTGACAAAACATTTCATTCTTTAGAAAAAATATCCTTTTGTACTGTCCGGACTGTCGGGTGCTACCACAACTGTATATGTTACTGGACAGCCTGCATCCACTGGGTCCTATTCTATACAAATGAATCTTATTTTGATCTCCCATTTTGTCAATTTGCACCAGAGTCTCTGCAATAAAGACTTTCCTCAGCTCGAGTATATGTAATAGATACATGGGTTGCCATTGCAAGATATGTCCCTTTCTCCCGTGCACATGTTCAGACTCTTAAATTGTCTTTATTACATCTACCAGACACCTTCAACAGTTTCAGATGGTGACATTTCATTAATATGGGTTTACAACTGTAAACATAAACTGGAAATTCACCAACCAGGTTAAATGTGTCTTCGGGAGGAGCAGCTTCCTGGTTGGACAAAGCAGTTAGCAGTGCATGGTGAGCCAAAAGCTTATTATTTGCGATACCCATTTTAAAAATTCCTTCTTTTGTTAATGGCAGTGTTTGTGTGTGGGTGCGTCTGGGTAGCTGGTGCTCATTTCCTGAAAACTTCATAAAAGTAGAAATAGAACAGTGAATTTTGTGTTGAAGTCGGAACAATTCAACCATGTGGCACTCAGACAGTCTCTTCCGGGATTTCTGTCAATCAATATATCCATGGCTTCTTATAGTTAATTCATTCATTTTCCAAGCCACTTAACCCTAATTAGGGTCATGGGGAGGCTGGCGCCCATCTCAGCCGATTCTGGGTTAAGGCGGGGTAGACCCTGAACAGCTTGCGATACCATTGCAGGGCAACAACACATACAACCACTCACACTCACTAGGTGTGACTTGGAACAGACAATTAGCCTAATATGCATGTTTTTGGACTGTGGGAGGAAACCAGAGTACCTGGAGAAAACTCACGCAAGCACAGGGAGAACATGCAAACTCCACACGGAAACGCCCCGAGCCCGGGAATCGAACCCAGGACCTTCTTGCTGTGAGGTGAATGTGCTAACCACTGCGCCACCGTGAAAACATTAAGGGGGAAATACTTTTTTTTTTTTTTTTTTTTTTGCAATAACAGCAAGGAGGAAACTTCAGATTAAACACCGCAGATGAAAAGACATTTTAGATTGAAGTTGGGCTTTGTTGTTAAAATACATGGGGATGCACTAATAATTGTACTGCAACCAGACAGCAGGACAGCCAGACGTGCGATGGCTTTATTTCTGAGACCTGATCTGTTATTAATGGTATATATACAGTTGATGGGTTTACTGTCTATGATGCTGGTTAGCGTGCCTAAAAATGAGCGTACCTGAAATGAAGTTAGTTTTATTACATGTATGCCGGTTGGCATGGTGAGTCACGGGGTAGTCTTGCCACCTCACTTCTCCAGGGTCCCCAGTTTGAGCTCGGGTTACTCCCTGTTTAGCATTTTTGTCCATGTTCTCCCTCTTCTAGGTTTGAATGAGCATGTGTATATAAATAAATATAAAATTATATATAATGCGTGCATGGTGCCCTGTGATGGACTGGTGTCTCATCTATGGTGTGTTCCAGCCTCATACCCAGTGTTAACGGGGTAGGCCCTGGATCCACTGTGATGCTGACCAGGATTAAGCAGATACTGAAAATGAGTGAGAGGGAGATTAAACAACTGTACGCGGAGTAATAAATGTGCTAATAGAGTATGGTTATCAAACCCACTTCTTGCTGTGTGTTAGAGATGGTCATTTCAGCCACTCCAGAACTTTTCATTTAGCCATTGCACAACAAAGGAGAAGAGGCAAAGCATTAGTAAGCGTGTAATGGCAATGTGCAATTGTAACGCAGTCTGATGTTTCATTTAAAAAGGAAAAACACAGCTGAGTAACAGCATTTTATTTGTACTTGGTCCATTAAATATGCTAGACTACTGTAAAACTGATAATAAGCAAATGATTAATATGACTTAACTAGAATATTTTCATCAGAAGCATATGAGTTATAACTGACACCAACTCTGAAACTGTAACAAAATTGTTTGAAATATTCACTAATAAAGCCTTAATCATAATGAGTAGCAGTACAACTGCAGTGTGATTAAAATAGCCGAGTACGTGAACGTGTGGGAGTGAAGCAGCACTTTCTCACCTCATATACAATGAAGCTCGACAGAAAAACCAAGCAAAAGTTGTAGAAAATCATAGGCCCTTTCAGCTCGAAGGGTTTGCGGTTGGCCATCATTCGAGGGCCTGCGAACAGTACGAAGAAGAGATAGCCGAGCAGGATCACCGTCATGTTGACCGGACTCTCCATCAGCAGGTAGTCCCTCAGCCGTGGGTCTGAGATGGAAACAAGCCAAAAAGCAGAACAGATATTTAGACTTTGTTCACATAGTGGAGCAAATCGGATTTAGTTGTTAAATCTGATTTTGAGACCGAGTGCCCACGTTGCACATTTCAAGTAACCAAATCAGATTTCTTTGTTCAGGCTGTAATCGGATTTGCTTGCATATTTAAATCAGACTCTGTATGAATTGGGTATCTTGATAACCCTCAACATGGAGGTGACGCTGAGGACCGTATTTTACATCCTTACAAAGCAATGCTCAGTCAAGAGTAAAACCTTACAGTGTACGTCTGAGCATCTCATCCTGAACAAGGTCCTGAACCATATTTTCCTAGTCTAGATTCTGGAAAAGAATTCAAATCTTGGAACATCACTACTGAAATTACTGGACCAATTCAAGGGTTTACTCTGTAAAGACATACAGGCAAAGAGACACATGCACGCGCACACACACACACACACACACACACACACACACACACACACACACACACACACACACACACACACACACACACACACAGGGCAGAGCCAAAACCTTTGTTAAACATGAACAATTCTTCCTGTTACTTGGCTATAAGGAATTTCTCTGAATTAGAATGAATTTAATTCCACTTCCTGTAATTCCAATTTAACAACCTGTGGGGTGGAGCCAATTCAATTCAAATTCCAAATTTTGGGCTTTTGCACAAGCCTCACACACAGGCACGCATGCACACAGGTACACACAGGCGTGCACACAAACACACACATACGAGTATGCACACACGGGTATACACGCACACACGGGTATACACGCACACACGAGTACACACCTCTCCCTGCTTGGACTTTGTCATACACCTCCAGCACTCTGTCTCTAACCGACTCCAGCATTTTCACCAACTTCTGAAGTTCCTCTAGATAGTGGTAAAAACCTGTGGGAAAAAAAAAAAAAAAAAACACAACACATGCCGTTGGTCTATCTTAAGCAGTGGTTTGACATGTTTGTTCTTACTGTAAATAATGACACTGTAAACAGAAATTCTAAAGGGAAAAGGCACTAAATGAAGTCAGTAATGAGGACTGAATGGTAATCAGAGTGACTTGCATGTTACAGACATGTGACATAGACTGGAAAAAAAAAAAAATACACAGGAGGTTAACTAGTGACTCGGCTCTCGCCCACATATCCCTCCTCCCTGTAAACATCCCTTCCTTTCTTCCTCTCAGCAGACATGGTCTGATGATGACAGGGAGGAGCTACAGATTGGGAAGAAGAAGGGAGGAGCACAGCTTGCGTGTTGAGGAGTGAGGACAAATAAGGCATGTCTTTCATAAATACACAATGGGGGAGTAGTCGGGAATTAACTTTCAGGAGGCAATACACTCTCGTTTTTCAATTCACTTTTCCTTTTTTCACTCTCCTTTAAAAAGACAATGCAGTGAGGGCTGAATGGAAGGTCGTTCTTATCGCACTGGCTGAGTCACTGGCATGTTTTCAGTAAACAGTGGAGGGAAGCAGGTGTGGCGTTTAGGAAAGTTCAACATGGAGCGACTGACGGAAAGAAACGGGTGTCCCAAATATCTAATAAAACAAACATCAGTGTCAGCAGATGTGTGCTACAGAGTCCACCCTTGTAAAGCCACATACCACAACCTCCTACACCACCGCTGGCTCTTCAAGAGCCGACCATTACGACTCGCTGCATCTAAATGATAATCTTCAAACCCAGTTATCATCTACTTCCATTTCTGAAGCTTTTCATTTTAATAGACTGCACTTCACTTATACTAGATTTTATTTTATACACAAGTTACATGAAATGTAAACATATCTACCACCACAAAAGCCTGTACATGTGAAAGTAGCTCTCCTGAATAACATTAATCTCCTTCACGAAACTTTGTGCTTTAGTGTTACTCAACCCCCTGCAAGGACGAGGTCTTCACATTCCATTTCCTTTTTAAGTTTATGATTTATAACGCTATGACCTTGAGATTGTAACATTACACAGGTGCGTTCAGGGTGAAAGAAAGATCAGAATCATCTGCTGAGATTATAATCGGAGAGATTAATCTTCTAATCTGAGAAATGTGCAAAGCACGTGCTTTAAAAAGAGCAATTACAGCGCAGCATTGGGATGTTGTGAAAGAACCAGAAGGTAGTTTGGTTCATTTGTCCATCAGTGTAGCTAATCATTCATTTTTACTACATGACACGTCAAGATCGATTTGTTCCTGCGTTGGCTTTTTTTCCCTGGATTGTTTTCCCAAGTCAGGGCTAATGCTGGAATATCAGAGACAGTAACTGCATATGTAACTAGCTAGTCATGCACATCTACCAAACAGGATTTGTTCAGATGAATCAATTTAACAGATTCTCTGGAATTCAGCCGCGAAGGCTAAAGAATAGTGGCATTCCTCAGGTTAATAAGTAACTCTGTGTCCTGGTTTGATAAGAAGACTGTATTGACTTTACAAACTCCAGGATGAGATTACCTTCATGATGTCAGGCAAACAAAAGAAATCTGTGATATCCACCCCAGTGTAAAGGATATTAAGGGTGTGAATGCTTATTAACTAATATTGGGCAACATTTATCACATTCAGGACTAACTCAAATGGCTCTAGCGCTCCTAACCAACAGTAAATTTTAGCAAGCATTCAGATTTTAGCAAAGACGTTTTTTTTAAAAAGAGTACTCTGAGAACGCAAACCTTCACCAAGCATATACATATA
>JAQMYF010000017.1:16811432-16826156 GCA_030014195.1 Neosilurus mollespiculum | reverse complement strand
TTCTGAAGGCAAAAGGGGGTCCAACCCGTTACTAGCATGGTGTACCTAATAAAGTGGCCGGTGAGTGTATATATAGTACAATGATGAACAATCAGGCAAATGTGCACCTTTGTCCAGTTTCACTTCCTGTGATGTAATATAACAGCAAGATCTGCTACTTACAAAACAAAAGATTAGTATGAAAGTATCTGTAAGATATAAGATTACCTTTTTGTCTTGATTATTTATGCATTTGTTTTCTTTGTTTGTAAAATGCAAGTGAAAGCTCTGTTCAGTGTAATGAATGCATATATGCTTTTGTTCTTATAAAATGTCCCCATCTGTTGGTTGTGAATGGTTTGTTCCTCTAGTACTTAGACACGTTCACAGCATGGTACTTGGAGCTTACTGGCTGGTATTATTCCCTCTCAGCTACAAGGTTCTGGGTGAAAGACTGGAGCCTTTTGGTGTGAAGTTTGTATGTTTTCCCTGTGACTGTGTGGGTTTCCTCCGGTTGGTTTCCTGCTGCAGTCCAAAGACATGCACCTTCGGTCAACTAGATGTGAGTGTGAATCTACCAGCCATTTAGGCTACACAAGTTAGTGCCATTGTAGTGCCGGTCCCAAGCCTGGGTAAACTGAAAGGGTTGCATCAGGAAGGGCATCTTGTGTCAAGTAAGTGGATCATATGATCTGCTGTGATGATCCTGGAGAATTGGGATTAACCAAAAGAAAAAGAAGAAGAGAAAGAAGAAATAGAGGAAGAAGAAGAGGAGGAGAAGGAGGAGAAGGAGGAGGAGGGGGAAGAAGAAAAAGTAGAAGAGGAGGAGGAGGAAGAAGAAGAAATAGAAGAGGAGGAGGAAGAAGAAGAAGTAGATGAGGAGGGGGAGTAGGTGGAGTAGGAAGAAGAAGAGGAGGAGGAGGAAGGAGAAGAGGAGGAGGAGGAGAAGGAGGGGGAAGAAGAAGAGGAGCAGGAAGAAGAAGAGGTGGAGGAAGAAGAAGAAGAAATAGAAGAGGAGGAGGAGGAGGAAGAAGAAGAGGAGCAGGAAGAAGAAGAAGTAGAAAAGGAGGAGGAGGAAGAAGAAGAAGAGGAAGAAGAAGTATAAGAGGAGGAAGAAGAGAAAGAGGAGGAGGACAAGGAAGTAGAAGTAGAAGAGGAAGAAGAAGAAGAAGAACAAGAAGAGGAGGCGGAGGAAGAAGAAGAACAAGAAGAGGAGGAGGGTGAGAATGAAGACGAGGAGCAGGAAGAAAAAGTTGAAGTAGAAGAGGAGGAAGAAGAAGAAAAGGAGGAGGAAGAAGAAGATGAGGAGGAGGAGGAAGAAGAAGATGAAGAAGAGGAGGAGGAGAAGGAAGAAGAAGAGGAGGAGGTAGGAGGAGAAAGAAGAAGATGAAGAAGAGGAGAAGGGTGAGGATGAAGAAGAGGAGCTGGAAGAAGAAAAGGAATAAGTAGAAGTGGAGGAGGAGGAGGAGAAGGAAGAAGAAGAGGAGCAGGAAGAAGAAGAAACTTTGTACATCTAGACTGTATAATATTTGCCCATCTCTTCTTTACAGGATTGTTCAAGCCAGTCAAATTGGATGGTGAAGATTGATGGAACAATCCTCAAGTCATCGCACAGATTTTTAATAAGGTTTAAGTCTGGGCTCTGACTAGGACAGTCTAGTTTTCTCCTTTAGCCAGTGTTGTCAAATTAGCTGTTTCGGGTCTTTATCAAGTGAACTGTGTGAAGGTGAACCTTCTTCCCACTAATAAATTCTGCCAGAAGGCAACAGATTTTTTCTCAAGAATTTGATTTTACTTTCCCATTTTTCCTTCAATCTTGACAAGTTCCCCATCAACCTGCATCGCCATAAATGCTGTAAACATGGTGATCTTTAGATGGTAAGCTGTACTGGCAGTCTGCCTGATATGGCGTTCTGCACTGAGGCCAAATAAATTGACTGAGGGCGTTTTTCCTTGCCCCTGTCGCCGCGAGCTTGCTCATTAGGGATGTGTAGGGGTTGTAGAAAAATGTTTAAATTCCTTATTAAATTATTTTTACTATGTAAAGCTGTTTTGCCACAATATCAATTGTAAAAAGCGCTATACAAATAAAATTGAGCTGAATTGAATTGACACCTTTTTTTATTTGGCCTCAAAACCTTCAAGGTGCATTTTGGCGTAACTCAATCGACTCTTGATGTGGCCTTTTTTGAGGAGTGGCTTTTTGTCCCCCTGCAACCCTCCCATACAAGTTTGAAGCGTATGTGTGTTTGTGATTTTTATTTTTGTCAACTACTTCAAACTTGAGATAAGCCACTTGATAGCCTCTCTGACCAGATTCATCATTGCCCTTCCATCCATCCCATCCGATGCAGGAAGTGTCCTAATAGCAACAAACACTTTTCACTTCTTGATAATGGATTTTACTGTGCTCTTAGGGATTGATAAAGCCCTTGAGAATTTATTTTGTATCTCCTGACTTGTGCCTGTCCACAACTTTATCCTTGAGATCTTTTGACAGTGCCTTGCCACCAAAAGTTGACTGTTTTCAGTTACCCCTGATGTAAATATAGGTGGGAAAAGATTTTTTTTTGTGTGTCGTTGTTTGAAGCTTCAAAGGAAATTGGGGAGATTCTTTTCAATATTTTTCTGTTTTAGTGTTTTTCTGTTTGTTTGTGTATCTGTGTGTGTGTGTGTGTGTGTGTGTGTGTGTGTGTGTGTGTGTGTATGTGTGTGTGTGTGTGTGTGTGTGTGATTCACATGACTTGCCTGACTGAGCCACAGTGGGCAGTTTTCAGTGAGTGGTGGTTGAGGGCAGAGTTGAAGACAATAAGGGAGGGAATAAAGTTGCAGATGTTGCTGCTCCTCCCACAGCCAGCAAGATCCTCCTTTCAAGCTTCTTCTAAGTGTACATACACATCCACACACACATCCACACACACACACACACAGTGTGACAGTAGGGGCTGGCTGACAAAATCAGGATATGACATCATTCCCAGGAAGAGAAGCCAAACAACTTTTCTTTCTGTTTTTCGAGTCGTATTTGTTTTTAGACTGGTTAGGTTTTCGGATGAGTTCCTGAGAAAAACCCTTTAATCCTTGTCCTCTGGCTGCTAACTGGAGGTAAACAATTTCTCCTGAGCTTTCCCATAGATCCCACCAGCATTCCAAGCATTCAGGACGGGACTAGAGCCAGGTACTGTAGAGAAGATTGTTTTTTTTTGGGTTTTCTTCCACCTACTCTTTTCAACCTACACATTATCTACATTCTTGCCTACATTCTTTGCCTTCTTGCACTTTAAGAGGTGTTTTTTTAGCAGTTTGTTCTCATTATAAGCCATTATAAGCCAGTATGCCATTAGATTCAATAGGCTTTAAAGACTTACTGGAATATTTAAAGATATATGAGTCCATGAGAATGTGTAGAATAAATGGTTCACACCCCAACATCCCCATGTGCACAGAAAAGCTTTTTATATATACCATATAGTATTGTTTTTTTTATTGACATCATATGTTAATTTATTGTATTTCTTCCTCTAGTTCATGACAGAAGAAGGTGTGTAAGGGTAGATATACAGTAAGATAAGAAAAACTTCAGATTACCCTCCATTGGTTCAGATTACACTCCAGCCTTGTCTCTGACGTAACAAGAAAGTTATTTTCCACAGCAATCCTTCAGGCAAAATGAGTGTTTTGAATTTTTATAACATTTTACCCTATAATCAAGAAGAGCCAAATGATAAAGGTAATTGAGGGCTGTTTATGACTTTTGAGCTGATTTGTTTCAAGAATCGGAGAGCTCAGATTTCAAGCTGTGATTATGCAAAAATCTTTAAATCGATTATTTTGCTTGTAGTAAATACAGTATTTTGGAAGCTGAAAGTGGGGCAAACATTTCATTCCTGTCATTTTGGTTGGCCACATACGTACATGTGGCTACAACATAAATCTCCCAGTGTAAGTCAGTGGCTAGTTTCAGTCCCTGTGATGTGAAGTATGCTCACAATGGTGCCAAATAGGAAGGTTAGTTTCAGGTCTCAAATGAATTTGCTCAGTTTGTATATGTCGATATAACTGTGTAGAAACTGAGGACAAAATATAGAGACTACAGACAGCCAGAAGTCTATAAACAGGAAACCATAAACAGTGAATTGAGAGTGCAAGCCTGAGAGAGCCACACTACTGGGCTGGTCCTTTATCAAATGCAGTCAGACCACATAGAAACACAGGAAATGATGAAAAAATGGTTAAAACACTATGTCAGACATGCTTATCTAAAACAGTTCAAAGGTCAAAAGATCGTCTTACTAATAAATATAACTGAAATATGTCAGTGGCAGGTACATACTAAAGTAAATGACTTGTGTTTAGCCATGGCAATTATAATATGAAGTAGAGGGGCACTCACAGAGTGCAAGGTGACCCAGCTATGTAACATGGATAGTGTAGCAAATAGGCCCTATATGGGTGCTAGTTTAAATTACCCACGTGTTCATCTCATGATATGTAAGTCCTTATATGGTTTCCTATTAGTGTTCAAAAGTAACAGCATGTCTATCTGCACTCGCTTCAAAGTTATTAGCGCTCAACATTCTTTGACCTTGATTTTAATCTTTCAAGGTCAAATGTAATTGTGTTAATTGAAAGTCCATATATGGCTTCGTATTAATGTGACCTTAATTTTGACCTTTCAAGGTCACTCATGGTTAAAGGTAACTGTGTCATCTGAAATTATTTTCTATCTGCCCCTTGTTGCATCTATGGGTCTATGTAACTTTTTTTCTGGGATTTTAGTTTCAATTTAACATGGAAAATGTCTGTCTCCTAAATTTTGAGACCTTGCTCTGACCTTGACCTCGGACCTAGACATTCCAAAATTAAATCATCTCTGTAACTCAGGTAGGATACTGTCCCTACCAGGTTTGGTAAAAATCCATGCACAGGTGTTGTCCTGATTTTGTTGAGAACTCCATTTTGGGCAGAGGTAATAATATCGATAATATATGTCATGATCAACAGTTTTATGTCTGCTCATGCTTAGCATCTGTTCTCTTCTGTTCTGTTTAACTTCTGTCTTACCAAAATTAGATGTTAATTTGATTGTCGTAGCCTCTCTTAGGGCACAGAACTACAACAGAATTCACATGGAGAGTTTTGATGTGATTTAATTTGGGTGTAATTATTCTCCAGTGGTAGCTCATAATGTACTGTTTTCATTTGATTTCACCTGAATTTAGACCATCCATCCAGCCATCTAATAGCTGTACCACTTTTTCAAACTAGAGCCAATCTCAGCTGACTTTAAATGAGATGCGGGGTACACCCTGGACAGGTTACCAATCTTCCGCAGGGCTAACACAGACACAAAGAACCATAAACCAGTTGGATAAACTGGATTAACCAACAACTAATGGTGACTTGAATAAAATTGCTTAGCATACACTGGAAATAGCACAATCTGATTGGTCTGTTATACAAGGATTAAGCAAGACCTAGTTTCAAGATAATTGCCATCCCAAGAAATACCGTTTCAAGCCTAGAGCAGCACAAATGTGCAGCAACAAAGTGAGAAATTGAATACTGACTGATCCTAATCATCCTAACAGTGCCATTATTCCCCAGGGATCTGAACACGGATACCAAACATGGTATGAGTTGGTTTGTGTCTCAAGCATCGGGACTAAAATACACAGGAATTCATTTCTACCGAGGGCATGCTGTATCTACGATGTATGACTTTAGGATTACAGTGACAATTTTAGTAGTTTTTAACCTAAGCAAAATTTGACATTTTGCAGGTTTTCCTAGTTTTTTCTATTTTATTCTTTTCTTTTTATATTTTTTTCTTTTTTGTTGCAAGTTCATTGTATTTAAAAAGAAAAAGTGATAAATAAAACCATTATTATTATTATTATTATCATCATCATCATCATCATCATTATTATTATTATAATTATTATTATAAATATACATTTAAATATGAATAATTATATATTAAATAATAATAATAATAATAAATGTTATCCTGAGTGGATAATGCTTGCATGAACATGAACAATTCGCTTACTCATTTTCCAAACTGCTTAATCCTAGTAAGGTCACAGGGAGACTGAATCCTATCACTCACACTCACACCTAGGGGTAATTGGGAAAAGCCAATTAGCCTAATGTGCATGTCTTTTGATTGTGGGAAGAAACCAGAGTACTTGCAGAAAATCTACGCATGTGCAGGGAGTACATGCAAATTCCACACAGAAACGCCCGAGCCAGGGACTCAAACTCAGGACCTTCTTGCTGTGAGGCAGACATATTAACCGCTACGCCTCTGTGCTGCCTGGTGTAATCATTGTCCTCCTTTAAAATGGAAACATAAATCATATAAATCTCATTTTAGTTTGTTTCCACAAATCAGTCATCTAAGGTTTTCCGAAGAATCAGTCATCCAAGGTTTTCTGCTCACTCCAGTGTGCCTATTTCTTGTTCTGAATTATATTTAGAGTGCAGAGCCTAATGTTTTTGACAGGATAATAAAATATGCATTTTATATCATACAGATTGGATACTGGAACATATAAATGTTGGAAGTGACCACATGTGATGGTTTTGATCTCTTCACTGTATTTCAACAGGCTATTTTAACTAGCAACCCTGGAGTGGTTATCCAGTCGAACAGAGCATTGAGACCCCCGTTTGCTATACTTATACATGTGATATGCATTAAATGTGACAGTCATAGTGATATGCACAAGGAAGATTTTATTCTCATAATCTGCCAGCAGATAATTATATCCTTAGAGGCGGGATGCCTGGGAATAGTATCATAGTAAATACTGTGCCAGTACTTGGCTTGTGTCATTATGACTTAGACATAGCACAGCTCTGAATTCTCTCTGAACGTTTGTAACATGGCACTCACAGTCATGAAATTAAGGTATGCAGTGGCAAAGGCCACAACAAAATCTTTTCAAGTAGCTTGCAGTAGGATTTTTCTCCCAATATGATCCATCCAGCAACTTTTATCCTGTGAAATATCAACTTACTGTAAACTTTTCAGACTTTTAAACAAATGTAAAAAAATATATATAATAATTCCAGCTTACTCATTTTTATTTATATTTTCCCTTAAAAGCATCATCAATTGGTGAAAGAGGAGACGTTATCTCATCTATCCTGACATTTCTGGTGGGGATCCTCATATCAGCACAAGCTGTAGAAACATGGCTTTGTGTCTTGGCCAAGTGTTCAGCAAAGACAAGACGTTCAGGCCTCGGAAGCGCTTCGAGCCTGGCACGCAGAGGTTTGAGCTGTATAAGAGAGCCCAGGCATCACTGAAGTCAGGGTTGGACCTCAGGAAGGTGGTTCAGCTGCCTGGGGGAGAGAACATTAATGACTGGATTGCTGTACACGTGGTAGATTTCTTTAACCGTATCAACCTTATCTATGGAACAGTTAGCGAATTCTGCTCAGAGAGAAGCTGCCCTGTCATGTCTGGAGGCCCTCGCTATGAGTACAGATGGCAAGATGGAGACCTTTACAAGAAGCCCACCAAACTCCCAGCCCTCCAGTATATGAACCTGCTGATGGACTGGATTGAATCGCTCATCAACAACGAGAATATGTTTCCTACACGCATAGGTTTGTCCACCATGACTTCTGATTCTCCGTCAGGCAGAAACAAACAGTATCAGCTCCTCTAAATATCAGCCAGAGGTTAATCTTCATTCACAACATTGTAAATTGTTTCGAAATACTAGCTGCCTCCTTTGAGTAGCGATTTTGACAAGCGTTACTGTTTGATTGATACAAGCCAGTGTTTCACCAATTTGCTTGTCTTTCTAGATACTGAAAAGCATAATATTATTATATATTATACAATTCATATCAAAATAAATAGACACCTTCATTTCTGAAAGATTTATACATAGATGTACATATATATAGTAGCGTACATAGTTGATGGCAAACCCTCATAGCAGTACTTTGACTAACTTTAAGCTTCCCTAAAACATCAGTTGCCTTACAGCAGGGATTAGTTTTTAACAGTCCGCTTGACAGTCTAAAGACACCTATCAGAGGGTCTGGGTCGATCTTAGCAGGATGCTGTTGATTCCTTGCCTTTGCTGGTGAATTGTACAATCACTCAAGCAACAGGAATCCCAAAATGTTGTGCAATCTGACGCTGACAAATCCACCCTATGACTGACCCGCAATACGCCGTCTTTGAAAATCAAACAACGCATTTGCTTCTGGTGTTTGTGGCATAGTTAGTTTCTATAAAGCATTTATGTACTGTTATCGAAAATGCAAAAGATAATAAAATATTAGCAAGTTTGATTAAATAAACTTCACAGATACAACTCTGTAATGTGAAGTGTTTATTTACTTTTGATATTTCTCGGTAGGTGTGCAAATAGGAACTAGAACAATCTCTAAAAGAGGTACCTTAGGGTTGGTATCATGCCGCCCCAATCCTCACTCAGTGAAATTATTCAGAGAAAGAGGAGCAGTGGATAGGACAGGTAATGACTATGGGCATGTTTATTTAGTCCTCCTGAAAGCTGTGCAGATTGTCTACACTTTGGCTGTGACCGTGTGCACATGCACTGAGCCTGCTGGGGCACGTTGTAGTTATTCTGAGACCTGGAAGTGACTGTTGCACTGATAAGCTGTACGGTATACAAAGTCGAGCATAGGGAAAGCATGACGATCACCATTTGCAAGTTTCAATGTTTTTACACAAAATCGGGGTAGTTGAAGAGCCTCCATTGGCTGCAAAATTTTATACAAAATAATTCTATCTGATAGTGGTAGTACTATAGTAATAGTATTTCTGTAATACAAAGGTAAAATCTATGTGTAGACCATGAACCTGTGATGTACAAAATTGTTTTTATTAGTATATACTACACGGTAATGGCGCAATCTGATTGGTCTGCTACCTGGGGATTCCATTTCATTTCATTTTCTGAGCCACTTTATCCTTTATTGGGAGGGTAAAGCCTATCTCAGCTGAGTTTGGATGAAGAAAAGGTACACCCTGAAGAGCTCACCAGACCATTGCAGGGCCAACACAACCATTCACATTCATTGATATCCATAGATTGAGAGTATCCAATTAGTCTCATTTGGAAGAAACCTACACAACTTCACAAAGAAACAGGACCTTCTTGCTGAGAGGCGGAAGTGCTAACCACTACACCAGGGCATTAAAACAACCTTATCCCAAATGTATAATGTTTTCATGAAAATGTTTCCAGTTTGTCACAGTCACTTAAAGCAGGTGGTGTTGTCATTGTCACACATTAAAAATGGAAATATAACCATGGAAAATCTGGATCCTGGATTTTAGTTTGTTTTTCCTGTGTTTCTGTGTAGTATACACTAAAACAATTATTTGCCTCAGGTTTGGGTAGATGTCCCTGAATTGACTACTCAGCCATATTCACCTCGCCTTCACCTCACTCACTCACTCATTTGCTGAACCGCTTGTTCCTACTATTTGGGTCATAGGGAGGCTGTGCCTATCTAAGCCAAGACTGGGCGAATGTGGGGTACACCCTGAACAAGTCTTTTACAAAGATTATTAGTTGAATAATTAAAGTTTGATAATAATGGTAGAAATATGTATGCACAATGGTGCACTTTTTATGCAAAGGCTGAACCAAGTTAAGGTGGTTCGGGCATCTGATTAGAATGCTTCTTGGTCACCTTTCTTTAGAGGTTTTCCCGGCCATGTCCAAATGATAGGAGGCCCCAAGGCAGACCCAGAAATCACTGGAGGGATCATGTATCCTGTCTGGCTTGGGACGCCTTGGGATCCCCCAGGAGGAGCTGGAGAGTGTCGCTGGGGAGAGGGATGCCTGTGTTTCCCCCCTAGACCTGTTGGCTCTGTGACCCATGGATGGAAATGGACAGCATAGGCTTAGAAAAGGAAGAACGATGTTTGGCGTTGCCTCTGCGTATATTTTTTTGAGCTAGAGTCTTAACTTAGGTTCTATAATTAGGCTGGGAACTTAGCTGAAGCAAAGTAACCTTAGTTAATGATATTAGGTCTTATACTTGCATGTAGGCCTCACAGACAGGAAACAGGTCTGATGTAACAAGCGCAGCTGATAAAATATATTTGTGACACTGCTCAAAACAAGCCCATAGATTATGCTGTGAAATCAAACACCTATTACTGGATGAGGTTACACTAAAAACTCACTAAGGTCTATTCTGTAGCATAATTCAAGTGTGATAGCCTCTCAACTCTCAACTCTTTTATTTTGAAACTATGCCATAATTAATGTTGTCCTGTCCCACCAATAGATTAGGATCACCTGCCTATTCGGGCAACAAATGTGAGAGGGCCCATGGAAGATTTGATTATGTCATCAAAGCCAATGCTTTGTTAATATAAGAGTGAAAATTGTGATTTAATATAAATATGACCTAAAAATGACAGATCCTGGTCATGCTAGTCAGATTGTGGGTGTTCCAGTGAAGTGGAATCACAAGTAGGTACGCAGTTATAAACACTAATACATATGAATCGAAGAATATGTCATGACTTTACACAGGCTTTACAGATGTATCTCTCCTTTTCAGGGGTTCCTTTTCCAAAGAACTTCCAGCGGGTCTGCAAGAAGATTCTAAGTCGGCTCTTCCGTGTGTTTGTGCATGTTTACATCCACCACTTTGACAGCATCTGTAACATGGGAGCTGAGGCCCATGTCAACACCTGCTACAAACACTACTACTACTTCATCTCTGAGTTCAATCTCATCGAAGACTCCGAACTGGAGCCGCTGGTGAGAAACATATGGTTTACCATATTTTGGATTTACAGCAATTATAGATCATTTAGAACCCAGGCAGTTGATAAGCAAGCTGTCTGGTGGATATAGATGCTTTACCTTAGTAGCATATGAGACTAAAAGCAATGGCAAGAAAAAGTAGGTGAACCCTTTGGAATTTCCTGTATTTATGTATAAATGTATGTATAAAATAATAACTTCATTAGACACACCTATTAAACAGTCACAGTGTTTGCAGAAGAAGTATGTGAACTCCTGGATTTAACTGGTTGAGGTTCCTTTGGCAGCAATAACATCAAACAAATTTTGGTAGCCTGTCAATGTTCAGGAAGACTTTTGAACCATTTACTGCTCCAACTCATTTATCTTTTTAGAATGTCTACTGTGAATGGTTCCCTTCAGGTCATTCCATGGCATCTTCACACCAGAAGGTGGATTTATTTAATTCTTTTTAGCCATTCAGTCATATATTTTCTTCAGTGCTTAGATTTATTTCCCACTTGATGATAGCAAGCTTTCCAGGGTTGGCCAAGGGGAGGCTGGAGCCTTTCTCAGCCGACACTGGGCAAAGGCGAGGTATATCCTGAACAGCCTTCCAGACCATTGCAGGCCAACACACACACAACCAGTTACACTCACACTCACACCTAGGGGCAATTTACAACAGCCGGTTAACCTACTGTGAATGTCTTTGGACTGTGGGAGGAAACCAGAGTACCCAGAGGAAACCCACACAAGCACTGGGAGAACATGCCAACTCCACACAGAATCGTCCTCGCCGAGCATGGAACTCAAACCCAGGACCTTCTTGCTGTGAGGTGGACGTGCTAATCACCACGCTACCATGCTGCTGTGTCAACAGATATATAGATAGTATTTCAGCATCCGGCAGCTTATCCAAAATATACATCAGCACGCATACACTGTACAACGTTGAAAAAAAACATGAGGTTGATTGCAGTTCTACTCGGATGTACTTAAGCCTGCTCTCTGGCTAGTGTCAGGTTTGCAGAGGGTTTTTTTGGAGACTAGCTGCTTCCTCTGTAGTGGACACCCTGCTTATTCAGTATTTTACACACTCATGAATAGAGATACAAGCAAGTTTCAATGATTTCTTCACGTCTTTCGCTGTTACTCTAGGGTTCTTCTTTACTTCATTGATGATTCTCACGTTGAGCCTTTGGAGTAATCTTGGATAGGCACCAACTGCTAGCCACAACAGTAGTAAATCATCTCATTTGTTTAACTGTGGACTGATGAATATGTAAACTCTTTGAGAGTCTTTGTTTTGGAATCTTTCCAGTTGTAGGCAAATCTACAATTATTGATTTTAGGTCTTTTGAGATCTTTAGCAAATAGTTATTTATTTATTTATTTATTTATCCGTCCCTCCCTTGAGAGCTCGGCCAATTGGCTCCCATGGACTCCTGGTCGCGGATGGCTGTGGCATCAATTTGGATAGTCACGCACCTTGTTGATGTGCCACCCTGATCAACTCTCCCATAAGCAGATACCTCTTGTGAATATCAAACTCAAGGTCCATTCATTCATTCATTTTCTGAACCGCTTAATCCTAATTAGGGTCACAGGGAGGCTGGCGCCTATCTTAGCCAACTCTGAGCGAGGGCAGGGTGCACCCTGGACAGCTCGCCAGGCCATCGCAGGGCAGAAACACACTGATGGCAATGCAGCCTACTTTTGACGAAAATCAGCAATTCAAACTCAAGATGTTTTTTTTTTTTTTTTTTTAACAAATCAGAGCACGTTGAATTGATTAGACTGCAGTTTTGTTAGCTTTTTTTTTAATAAGCCTCGGGATCTATATACTTTCCTCCAACACTCACTGTGAATTGATAAATTAGTTATTGCTTAAAACAGATACTACTCATTCATTATTGCAGCCTGGATGGAAATCAGATCATATTTTAAGATAGATTAATACATAAATGCAGCTAAGGGTTCACTTGCTTTTTCTCACTGCTGTAAATAATAAATAAATAAGTAAAGAATAAAATTCCGTCCTGACAAATTTGCTTCGTTTTATTTCCAACAGAGAGCCATGACAGAACGGATCTGTAACTGAAACAGGTGGACCCCCTAAAAGCTGACTGCCAGCATTCAAACATCAACTGTCCAAGCATCTCATATCTTTAAACCTTTGACCTTAATGCATATTTGATCTAAGGTTTGCCTTGTATTAGGGAATGGTCCTACTAAATGAGCCTAAGTAGAGCTGTAGCGGACTTGATCTTCCAAAAGAAATGTGGTTTTGCGGTCAAAATATGCTATATGAGCCAATATCATTAAATTTCTTTCCTTTTTGTTAATACATCAGACTGCAAATAACTTCAGGATCATAATAGGTGTCAATTTTATAAAAGTTGTTTATTGCTTTAAACTATAAGATGTCAGCCAGTAACTGGACGGTGAAAGATTAATAAGTTTTATGCCACATGTCTGAGATTTCAATTCTGAAGTCTGTATCAAAAATACTCCATGTTACCATTTTCCTCTCTGAGGAGTATACTGACTTGTCCTTTGTGTTTTCTGGAACTGTGTTGGGGCACGTTTACCACCTGGGTACTTGGACCAGCTTGAAAGACGACATTCTTGTTCTGTTTAATGCTATTGCCAAGGGGCCAACTGTGACATTTCTCTTGCCTGTATCATAGATTTATGTGAATGCATACTGTTTTTATATAAGTTTATTTATATGTAATTTTGGGACCATTAATTATCCTCAGAATTCATTTTTAAAGTTGAAAAACTAAACAAACTGTTTGCAAGCAAGATATATTGCATATTTAATAGTAGAGCAGCATGTAGATCAATCAAGTCCGACACTCAAGATTCATATCATAATTTATTTTCTGGCTATTAGGTTTGTAAAATTCACTGTAAATATAAAGAGGGTTTGTGAGTGACAGATAAATTCAAACAACCTTGTAAAGGAAGACGGAACATGAACCCCACATGAACGGAAATGCACGGCCCCCTGGTATCTAAAGGTGAAAGAGGTGCTTTTGTATCTGTACTGTGTATATACTGTAGAATTTCAGAAACATCTTTTTGCATGAGTCATTCTTATTTTGTGCTTCATGAAAATAAATCAGTTTGTATATTATTTTTATTTTAATTGTTTATTTATTTACTTACTTATTTTATATGTTCAGCATTTTAAAAATACTTGGTATTAGTTAAAATTCTCATCACTTACTCATTATGCTTAATCCTACTAGGGTCGTGGGGAGGCTGGTGCCAGTCTCAGCTGACACTTTACGAAGGCGGGGTATACCATGAACAGCTGGGCAGACCATCGAAGAGCCAACACACACACAACCATTCACACTCACTCTTACACAATTAGCCTAATGTGTATGTCTTTGGACGGTAGGAGGAAACCAGAGTACCTGGAGAAAACCCATGCAAGCACGGAGAGAACGTGCAAACTCCATACAGAAATGCCTGAGACCGGGACTCGAACCTAGGACCTTCTTGCCATGAGACGGACATGCTAACCATTACACCACTGTGCTGGTTAAAATGAGGATCTTCTTTTACATATATTTATTAAACAGTATATATACATGTAAATAAAACATTCCATCCATAATTAATGACCATTTTCTCTTGATCAGTATTACAGTTTAATCCTGGAACATTAAGAACAAGAGGACTCGAAGAGCACAAATGTCTGCCAAGCCCAGCAAACTCCCAGATGAACCAAATTGTCAAAAAAAAAAACTCACAATGTTAAAAAAATCCTTTAAAAAATTCATGAATCATCTCCAAAATCGATTTTTCTCAAAGACTTTAAAAGACTAATTAGAACTCTGTTTTTGGGTCTGATTTAGTTTACTGATTACAGTCAAACACAGCACTTAACATTTACAGCATTTGGCAGACGCTCTTATCCAGAGCGACTTACAATTATCATTTTTATACAACTGAGCAGTTGAGG
>JAQMYF010000017.1:16764141-16801895 GCA_030014195.1 Neosilurus mollespiculum | reverse complement strand
CTGTTTATTGAAATTGCTGTTAATGTTAAATAAAATAAAACCTACCCCGAAAATAAGCCCTATGGTGTTTTTTGAACCAAAAAAAAAATAAGACAGTGTCTTATTATTGGGGAAACACGGTATATATATATATGCTCCCAGTTTGAAATAGAGCCTTGCTGAGCACTGAAAATGGCTCAGAACATCATCTGCTGGATAAAGTCGACTGCTTGCTACTTCTACATTATCTTAAAAAAAAAAAAAAAACAACCTCTGACAGGTTTAAAAAAAACCTCAGTGTTTGTAACGTACACAAGGTCAGAAGCTTCATGTAATGGGTACTGGTAGGTTGTATAATGAGTTGTGGTAGTAATTTCTGTACATGTGTTTGTTTGTAGGTGTCTCCTGTGAAGATCTGTGATTTTGACTTGGGAAGTGGTGTGAAGTTGAACAGTGCCTGTACCCCCATAACTACACCTGAACTCACCACACCAGTAAAAACATGTCTTTGTTTTTGTGAGGATGATGTAAGTCATATAAGGTGTCTATTTCACAAACAACTCTTTCCTTTCTCATTAGTGTGGCTCAGCTGAGTACATGGCTCCGGAGGTGGTGGAGGTATTTACAGACGAAGCATCATTTTACGATAAGCGATGTGATCTTTGGAGCCTAGGGGTGATCCTGTACATTCTGCTTTGTGGGAGTCCACCTTTTACTGGCCACTGTGGAACAAACTGTGGCTGGGAACAAGGGGAAACCTGCCGAGCCTGCCAGGTAAAATTCAATATGTGTGTGTGTGTGTGTGTGTGTGTGTGTGTGTGTCCCAGTGCAGCTAACTGGGTTATCAAAGGCCAGCCATGTCTCTCACTGTCTGTGATGACAGGCATGTAAAAGAACCATTGCTGACTTTTAAAAAGAGTAGGCTGCGTTGCCGTGAGCATGTTTCTGCCCTGCGATGGCGAGCTGTCCAGGGTGTGCTCTACCCTCGCCAAGAGTTGGCTGAGATGGGCGCCAGCCTCCCTGCAACCCTAGTTAGGATTAAGTGATTCAGAAAATGAATGCATGAATGGATTTAATTCACTGGGCAGCATGTTGGCATAGTGCCAGAATGGTTTCTTCTCGATACTCTGGTTTCTTCCTACAGTCCAAAGACATTCACATTAGGCTAATTGACTGTTCCAAATTGCCCTTTGATGTGAGTGGTTGTGCATGTGTTGGCCTAGGGATGGTCTGGCGAGCTGTTCAGGGTATACCCCACCGTCGCCCAGAGTCAGCTGAGATAGGCTCCAGCCTCTCTGTGGCCCTAATTGCATTAAGCAGTTCAGCAAACGAGTGAGATTCCACATGCTGCCTTTAACGACTATCGAATTCATTTAAATGAAAATATCCCAGATGAAAATATCCACCTTGCCTACGGTCCAAAATGTTATAGAATTCAAGAGCTTATAATTTGGATATAAGATAAACAGGGAGAATTATCTGCTGGCTCTTATAAACAAAGTAGCTTTAAAAATGTCTTTGTCTATCGTAGCAATGGCATTGTTTAGAATTTGTAGGGTTTTGGTTATGTATTCCTCCTCAATTCTTTCTGCTGTTGCTGTAGTTATGATGTATACACTCAGATGTTTGTCAGTGGACAACAGTTTATTGGATATCACATCAGGTTTAAGTGCACCATCTGATAATATTCCCCTTTAAACCCAAACTTTTTCATACAGTTACAGTTACACAGCTCTGTCCCATGTTAGTTCCAGCAGCATATACAGTAAAGCAAATGATGATAAAACACAAAGCTGCAATCTAGGGCCCTAATATTGTGATTCCATCAATAGAGCTTGTAGTATTTAAAATTACATTTACATACTGCATTAATGAGCCCGTACTTTTATACTGCTGCAGTGCTACACTTATTATTTTGCCATAGACGTGTGAGAGTTTGTTTAACTTTTGATACTTAGCTTATTTATGCTTCTTAGGTGATTTGTGATTAACATAAATATCTGCCGTTTTTAAGAATTAACCAGAGCAACACAAAATCCTTCCTACTGACTCCATTATATATCCTCACTACATAGTGTATGACATCACAGCGCACGATATGTCTAGTCATATTCAAGTGGTTCTGAAAATCTTATACCCGCTTGTGCCTGGTGGAAATTCCGTCTCTGACTTTTTGGGCATAGGGCGGCACAGTGGCGTAGTGATTACCACGTGTGCCTCACAGCAAGAAGGTTCTGGGTTCAGGTCCCAGACTCTGGCGTTTCTGTGTGGAGTTTGCATGTTATCCTCGTTGTTTTACCTTTTAAATTGCATGAAATTTTCAATAGGATTCACAAAGTTCCAACCGTCATACTTCCTTTCTGCTCGTTCTTCTGGAACTGAAAGTCCTTACATGTCTATCCTGTGTGCAGAACAGCCTGTTTGAGCGGATCCAGGAGGGGAAATACGAGTTTGGGGATCGTGACTGGTCTCATATCTCAGACAGTGCCAAAGACTTGATCTCTCGGCTCCTCGTGCGAGACGCCACCCTGAGGTTGAATGCCGCACAGGTCTTACAACACCCCTGGGTTCAGGGGGTAAGGCGGCTCCTCTTTCTTCTCTATTTCACTTATTGCCGTGAAATTCACTTTATAAGCCTTTATTATTGTTTTTTTTTTTTCTTTACAGAATGCTCCTGAAAGAGGTCTTTCAACTCCACATGTCTTACAAAGGTATTTACTGTTGTTTTTTTATGCTTATTATGGATTTATGGGGAAATTATAGTAAAGTATTATTTGAAAATTGATATTTTCAGTTTTTTTGTTTATTAGCCATACGTTTACCTCAATATACTTGTCGGAATGATTTTTGTTTCGGTTCTCATTGCCTACAATAGCGTTGTTCAGTACATTTTCACCAAAAAATTATATAGAAGTAATTTTTACTTCTTTTTATTGGGGGCCCTTTTAGACAAAAGTGGTGTATAATCTTCACTGCACTCCACTGTACGTCTTATTTCCTGTAGGGTGGAGCAGTATATTATTTGCTCATTTTATTTGGTTGCAATGGACTGTTGAGCTATTCAGGGTGTACCCCACTTTCACCTAGTGTCAGCTGAGATAGGCTCCAGCCTCCCTGCCGTCTAATAGTAGGATTAATTGGTTCAGTAAAATAAGTGAGTAATTGTAATTGATGTACATATAAACAAATATGCAAATGAGCAGACTGACACCAGTGGTTTCAGATGTGTTTCGAAATATAGTCTGAATGTGCCTTTGGTCCATGTAGCATCTAGATTAGATTATTTATATAGCAGAATATGTCTGTCCTGTAACTGGACATCTGTATTGCTGTTAGGAAATGCAGCACCAAGGATCTGACTCAGTTTGCGGCGGAGGCGATCGCCTTTAACAGGCAGCTGTCACAGCAGGATGAGGAGCAGGAGGATAACGGTGCCATCATGTGCTCCATGAGACTCTCTCCACCTTCCAACTCCAGACTGGCGAGACGCAGAGCACAGGCTCATGCCCTCCGAAGCACCAGCCAATACCTGAACACTCCTCAGGTTTCAAACTAACCTTTTGCACAATATGCACAGTTTTCACGAGCTATGCTCTGTGCCACTTAAAACACACAGCAGTGGACATGATGTTAAGACCTGTATATGTAAACACATTACACCTGCTGTAGTGTTTCCATAATGCCGTTAAAGGAGTATGCATTACAGCAGAGCTACGGGAGGAGCGCATTCTGAAAGATACATCTTTAGGTGGGTGTCCAGATTCATGATGGACCACATGTGTGGTGTTAATGTTCTGAATGTGTAAAGCTGTGAGAGATTTCAGAATACTTAAGTATTTATTGATCAGTTTTTTTTAAAGGTGCTTGTAAATCAGGTGGATGCATCTAATTTAAGCAGTTACAATAACAGTTCTCAACTTGCTTTGTTTTTAATTTTCCAACTCGATGTGTGTGTGTGTGTGTGTGTGTGTATGAGGGGATTATTTTTATTTATATGCACTTAGCTTTTCACATTTTCATATTTGTGGGTTTTTTTCTCCTTTTGCAGTGAATGACATTGTTAATGCATTTTAATTTTTATAGCAATACTCTTGAAGTGATAGATGGACCTATATTTGGAATCATATTGTTTTTACCTCAGACCTAATTTTCACATTTTATTAGGCACAGTGCTCAGCAATGTTACAGACCATGCCAACAGGTAGCACACCCATGTACATGTACAATACAGCTATTGTGAAAAGTGCTACCCCCCACCCCCCCTACTTGTGTTGTATGTCTGTAATGTCATGGATTTATTTTTTCTCTCATCTTTGTATGTGTTCAGTATGTGCACATTTTGCTCTTTTTTTCAGTTTTTCTATTAGAATATTTTACATTTTAATTTGTAATTTTAATGTTCTAGAGAATGCAATAGAGAATTCATTTCATAATGAAAGGAACTTGTTTTGTGTCTCTATTTTACAAATCACTGAAATGCACCCACATCATGACGGCTAAAGTGTCTTTGACATGACGAAATTTTGACTGTCCAAAACTATTGAAAATGTATTTATTTTTTGGACTAGCGTTTGTTTAAACAACTTCTAAGGCAACGATAAAAATCCCTCAGTTTAAACAGGTACTTTTTTCCTGGAAAAAAGGCACCTTATCCTAATTCTATTTCATTTCTTCTTAGAGGCAAATATCACTATGTTTTTTAATGTAATGAACATTTTTATTTTTAAGATAATGTTTTAAGCTTTCTCACAATTATCTTGGGTTCGGTTCTGAGTTCAGGTTAGTCCCTTTGAAGAGTTGCTACCCATGTTCATGTGAGTTTCCTCTGGGTTCTCCTCTTACTGTCCCAAAACTATGCAGGTATGAGGTGTGATCAAAAAAATTCCAGGATTCCTGTAGGAATGGCACTCACCACCGTCAACAATGTGACACGGCGCTGTTAACATGGGGACCGTTGTTATATGGGTTTCTTTTCACTTCTGCTTGCACTTCTGCATTTGTGATTTTACAATGGACCAAAAAAGCAAATGCAAAAGCAAACACATGAAAACAGTACTGGGGTCCTTTGAAATGCTTCAGCATGCCTACAGCAATGAATTAATGAGTCGAGTAAGGTGTTTTGAGTTGCATTCAGATGTCAGTAGTGGCAGAGAGTTTCCTTCTAATGACATCCTGTCCCTTATGAAGCTGTCTCATTCAAAACAACTCATCTGGCCAATCGCAAATGCCTCAGCCCTGTGTAAAAGCACAAACCCATGTGCTAACAAAAATAAATGTTACACAGGTCTTCTGTTGATGTTGATGGCTTGATGTCACACAGCACACTGAATCAGGAGAGTTACTGCTCGTTCCTGCTGCACTGCATGATAATGTTCCTTCTATGCAGATTCAATGTGTTACTTTGCGACTAGTTTTACATGTGTGTGTCAGACTGAACAAGACCATGATGGAATAGTTGCTGAAGACAAATAAATGCATGTTTGTATTATCTCAGTTCTTTAAAATCCATAGAGTATGGCTCAGTTGCAAATACACCACTAAAAATATATGGACACATGATTACAACACACAGGTTTGTTTGCTGGTCATCCTATTCTAAAGGTATGGCATTAATATACAGCTTCCAATCTTCTGTTCAGCCTTTCTACCAGATTTTGGAATGTTTCTTGGTGTTTTGTGCCATATAGCCATAAAGTGTTAGTGATGTCAAGCACTGATGTTGAGAAAAGGGGCTTGTAAATAAGTTGGATTCCAGTTCCTCCCAAAATTTTTAGTGTGATTGAGGTCAGGGCTCTGAAGACCACTTGAAGTTTTTTTTTTTTCTTCCCCCAAAGCAACCTTGGCAAACCTTGTGTATACAGGAGCATCAACATGATTTTGGGCATATCGAGTAATGAATGAAAGTGATGTGCATGGAATGAGATTCACAAAAGAAGTCATCTGTGCACAAATATGCCTGTGCATTCACCCTTAACATACCATCACCCTTCAGGGTAAAAGGCAAACCAGTCTTGAGACTGCAGAAGCCATTTGTAAGAAAAAGCAGTTCAGGTCTGACAACAATGGAGATTAACAAGTGTTGGATTCATGGTTTGTTTAGCCACAAAGGTGCTATCAACAACACTGGTTACAAAGAGTCGTTACCATAAACGTATATCAAGGAGACTGGACGCAGTCAGATTTCGGTATGCCAATTTGGTCGCCATATTGCCTGGGAGTAGTAGCTGCAAAATGCTGGACAGGTGCACTGCATTTGGGTGCAACAACGAGAAAAACAAAAGAGAGAACATGGAATAACATTTCACAGGTAATATTTCACACTTTTCATAATTTTAACAGATTGATAATTTGATAATAGATCATTCATCAACTAATATAAGCTGGGAATCGGAGAACTGGAGCAGCGGTTATGCCTGACATGGCCAAGGCTATGATTTCTGGTCCATGTTCATAACCGATGTGTATCTGGACAATAATGTACCAGAAGTCCCAAGGCGAAGTGAGGGCATGTACCATCTCTCGATGCGGCGAAATAGGGGTGATATTGTCATCCCTTCTTCGGGCACGGTCACTATATTTCTGGGTGCTGAAAGAGCTCCCAAGATGGTATTGACAATCCTTTTGCACTCACTGAACCTCTGGTAACTGTCTACTATATAGGCAGCACCACATTGCTACATTCACCACATTGCTACATATTCACAGCGACATCAAAGTCTATCAGCGCACCATAAATGAAATAAAACAATTCTGTTCAAAGGTCATTGAATGTTGAATGTATGTAGACTTATAGCTGTTTATAGATGTTAGTGTAATATTTATCTACTGTAAATTATTCCTTATAGATGTTATCACTATATGTTACAATTAATTATGTTAATTTTATGTTATTTTAATGTTATTGTGTTCTTTGTTTTCAAAATAACATGGGAAAACGCTGTCAACATTTCCTTGCTTTATTTGAAATATTAATTACAACTTTTTCTAACAAAACACAGTGATGCTTCCTCGGTAAGAGAAGCGTGCCTGTTCTCCTAAAGTCTTATTTCTATGGTCGTTACATCATGGGTTCCTATTACCAGTCCTCATGCCAGGTTCAATTCAGAAATACACACACGTGACAAAGGGGGGGAAATAACATAATGTGTCTCTTGGGCAACCAGAAGCCACCATAGCTAACTCCTTGGCATAGGTTCTACATGCATCTGGAACCGTACTGTGCTCCATTCTTCCAAAAGATATTCCTCCACTTAGTGATGGTGATTGAGAGCGCTGACTGACAGATTATTCCAAAATCATTTTTGTACTCCTCAAACCATTTAGTGAGCCCTTGTGAGTGTGGGCATTCCCCATCCTGGAAGGTCCCATACATAGTGTATATAATCGTTTCATTTTTAAATAAAGGTGATCAGTCAGGATATCTTTGTATTCATTTGAAGAGACTCTTCCTTCTTATGGGAGAAAAGGACACAAACCAGGCCAGCAAATAATGCCTTCATTGCGTAACAGATCCATTAGTTTTTCAGCCGTCTATAAGTTGCAGTAGTTCATATTACCAGACTACAGCTCAGTTTTCCTATTGCATGGATATTTTTTAGTAGAAAGATCTATTGCTGTTTACACTTTACATGCTTCATCTTATACTATCAATTTTTTAACCCTTCTCCACCTCAGACAGTACAAAATATGTTTGAAGAAAGGCAGTGAAGAAGAAAGATGCAATTCACTACTTTTCTATTTATTATAACCAAGAAATCTGAACCCTAATAAATGATGTCTTCAGATTTCTTTGTCTCCTTCATGTTGTCCTAATGCTGTTTACCCCTTTGTACGCAACTGTATAACTGCATTTTTAGCACATACTCTTTCACTGGTGAAATGAAATGTAAATATTAAAACTGCAACAGAGAGTATTAAAGTCCACACAATAAAATGGAAAGGGGCATGGCACCTCTTTAGGCTGGCTTGCAAATGGTGGTGGGCGTGGAAAGCAGTATTCTCAGTCAGACCTTTCTTTATAAACCAGCTGGAAGAGGACTCGGTGCTCAGTTGAATGGAACACAGCGGGATGATCTGGATAAACTATTTCAGAGCTACTTAGTGTGCTCTGAGCATTGCTGTATACAGAGAGTGTCTACTTCCTGATGCTGGGAATACAACCCTTGTAGTCCATTGGTAAGTGTGAAATCTATTCCATCCATCCAACCTATTATTACCTTTATACACATACATACAGTACTGGGCAAAATTCTTAGGCATCCTCTTTTATTTTAGGATAAACTTTGCTATAGATTTTTATTTTATGACTTGTACATTAGCAAGTAAATACAAAACTACTTTCCAAAACATTAGTTTTGCAGCACAAATTTAAATATTACGGGTTGGGGGAACGTTTGTATGTCAATAAAGAAAGCAGCATATTACATAAGAGATCATTTCTCAGACAGAAGCATAATGAAGGCTGTGAGGCTTTACATACAAACAAAGAAGCAAGTGTGACGGTGAAAATCTCCAGGAGAACCATGGCAGGTTCTGCGAGATGCTCACTAACTACTTTACCTGTAAAACTGCACAAACTGGACCTCAGACACTACATTTTTTAAAGCAAAGGGTCATCACACTATATACTGACTTTGTTTCATTTATTACTATTCACTGGGCTTTGTAGAATTTTTATGTAGAAACATTTAATTTAATTATTTATATGTAAATGTAAGGGATTTTGGCTCTACAGCATTTCTGTGCGTGTGCCTAAAGGGAAATAAAAAAATGTCTATAGAGAAATGGATGCCATATTTAATGTCTCACGCAGACAGCACCAAAGCCTGACTAAGAGATCTTTTCACAGACCCAGCAGGTAATAAAGTTATACTGCACCATAATCTAAGCCATTTACAAAGCTCCTCATCATTGCGCTCATCTGGACTTGACTACGCTAATTGAATTGCCCCTCGTGAGAGTTCCCTCTGAAATGACTCACAGCCATTTACAACAGTAAATTAGTACAACAGCAAATGTTATTCCACTCAAATGCTCCCTTCATTAATCATCACAGTCGCTCCCACTCCCTTTCTCTTTCTTAGCAGATATCTGGAAAAGATTGAGCTGAGAAAGAGAAGAAACTCCACCGGGAGGATGATTTGCTCTGGACAGAAACCACAACTGGCCGACGTGAAGAAGCAATCCTCACGTCTGCACAGCCACCCGTCCCCAGCTCTGTGCTGCGCCTGTGGGCTTTGCATCATGCTAGCCGGGATTAACATCACCCTTGTAGGTGCTTTTGGCTTCGTTAAGATGCTACCCTCAAACAACCCACCCATCATCATCGGACCCATCCTCCTGCTGGTGGCGCTGTCATTTTTTGGAGTGTGTTGCTTGTTTAGCCGCCAGCCTTCCGTCCACTCTTCCCATGCCAGCACCAGATCGGACCACTGGGGCCTAAGGAGGATGGATGGAACCGCGTTTGAAATGGAGACAAGCGAGCACACACTCCAGGACACCACAGCCATTCAGCTCAGCCCGACTAATTCTCTATGCTCCTCCCACCATTCTGGTCCCACCCACCTACCTGCTGTCATGCTCCACCTATCGGAGACTGGTAACATTCCAAATGGAAATCATTTATCCTGTCAACTGTGACCAACAGAAGATGACATGACTCGACTCGGCCCATATGATCAGAGACATGCATAACCTTGGCTTATCGGTGCGATATTGAATCATCTAGTCTGCAAGAAGCAACACTTCCTGCACCATCCTTTAAAGTCTTGCTAAAAGAAAATGTTGAGGATGAAAGGTATATTGGTAGAAGAATGTTGAGGATGGAACTGCCTGATAGAAGGACAAGAGGAAGCCAAGTGATGTAATGTGGAAGGACATGCAGGTGATTGATGTGATGATGAGGGATGCAGGGGACAGGACAAGATGGAGGATGATCTGCTTTGGTGACCCTTAACAGGAGCAACTGAAAGAGGTGGAAGAAGAAGAAGAAAACATTAGCTGGTCGGCCCAGTGGTGTCCTGGCTAGCCTCATACCAAGAAGGTCCTAGCTCCAGTCTTAAATTCTGCAGTGGCATTTCTGTGTGGAGTTTGCATGTTCTTCCCATGCTTGCATGGGTGTCCTCCAGATACTCTGTTTTTTTTTCCCACAATCCAAAGACATGCACATTAGCCTAACTGGCTGTACCAAATTGCCCCTAAGTGTGAGTGTGAATGGTTGTGTGTGTTGGCCCTGCGATGGACTTGTGAGCTGTTCATGGTGTACCCTGCCTTTGCCCAGAGTTGGCTACGATAGTCTCCAGCCTCCCTGCAACCATAGTAGGATTAAGCTGCTCAGCAAATGAATGAGTGAGTGAGAACCTCAATGTGTTATCTCGGGGACTATTCAGCAACATCCCCCTCGCTTTCGGTAAATAATTGTTATTAATTATTTGTAATGAAGGAGTGTTATCAAAAAGCACGAACAGTACATTTATACTTCATGTTTTTAATCACTAGTAAGGTAAGTCTGTTGGCCTATTACACCCGGGCCTAGTGGCTCATCAGGCCGGTGCTTATCCCCGGTTTCCATAGCGACTAGGAGTTCAACTCCTCCAGGATGAGACGTGTGTCCATCGCAGGTTACCTTCCCAGTATTTTTTACTAGTACCCATTTATACTCCTGGGTGGACAGAGGCACACTTGTGGTTAAGACCTTGCCCAGGGGTCTTAGCATGGTGGAGTCTAACTGGGATTCGAACCCACAACCTCCTGATCATGAGCCCAGCACTCCAACCACTATGCAGCCGGCCCCAATTTAATTACTAGTACTAATATTTATAGGCCATTACATAAGTCATTAAATTATCTGATCGAGTTACAAGCAAACACATGCCGTGTTAATGGGCTGGAGGACAAGCTTGTCTGTGATGTCTGCTATGACTTTTATTAATCAATTTCTAAATGACATAACTGCAAGGGTCTGGCGAGCTGTTCAGGGTGTACCCCGCCTTTCATAGGTTGCAGCCTCCCCGTGACCTTAGTAGGATAACGTGGTTTGGCAAATGAGTGAGTGAGAGTGAGTGAATGACAATCTGCTTCACACCAGCTTCTACAACGAAAAACTATTTTCAGGAATTAAACAGGTCAGTGAAATCCCTGACATTGTCTGAACTGGAAAGAAAATCAAGGCTTTGAGAGATTTTGGGGGGAAATAGACATAGACTGTCGTTCATCAATGAATTGTTATATTTTGTGGAAGAATAACGTCAGCAAAACAAACGTATCGTTTAGCAAATCTTAAGCAATGCCTGAAAAATCTCAATTCCAGGCTCACCAAAGAAACTGCCAAAGACTGGTTTATTAAAGATTCCCTGGACATCCGATTGGACCGATGCAGAACCTGCCGTGAATTGAAGAGAATGATCCTTGCTTCATGACTCAAACTCCTTGAATTTGATGGAACTGGGCCTGGAAAGTCCTTGGATGTCATTGCCAGGATTTGAACTGACAACCTTCCTGATAGCCTTAATCTGTCTGCCACCACTGCCAAATTTAACTCATACTGCAGTTCGATGGAATCTGAGAAACACTGATGCTGCTGACTTTTCTGTAAATATATGGGTTGTTTCAGTTTTGTTGGATTACTATGAAGTTTACACATCATGGATGTAAAAATGTCTTCTTTCCTATTTAGCTTGAATTGTGACTAAATGGTTTTGTTTAATTTGATACAAATTTAAAAAAAGGCTGATTAAGTCTGTTGTTTTTAATATTTAATGAAGTAGTCTGCTGCCACTGAAGTATATATTTACATTTATGGCATTTGGCAGCTGTTTGTATCCAGAACAACTTACAGATGTGCTTTGAATTCTCCATTACTAAATAAAGTACATCCTGTTGCTGGTCCATTGTGTCACGGATTAAGAATGCTATCAGTGCAGACAACTCTACTGTGTTTTGTAATGTAAGAAAAGCACACTGACAACATTTATTTAAAATAGGGTAATAATTACATACAGTAAATAATGCAAATACTTAACCAGGTGTAGCAAGAAATAATACAGGAGTTACAGTGCTGCAGGTAATGTCAGGAAAATACCGTCTCATCCGTTCATCTGCTCAGAGGGCTCATAAAGTAGTAGCACTTGATCGTTTTTGGAGTTAAATAAATCTGAAAATGGCAGTGCATTTGGTGGGTTTGGAATGTCACACCCCTTTTTTCATCAGTCCATCCACTTCGGTGCAGTGCATTTATTTATGACCATGGAGACTAGCATTAGGGTGACCTGGTGGCTTTGGAGATAGCACTGTCGCCATATAGCAAGACGGTTCTGGGTTTTGAACTTTTTATGTGGAGATTGCGGTGTTTCTTCTGGGTATTCTGGGTTTCCTTTTTCAGTCCAAAAGACATGCATATCAGGTTAGCTAGCTACTCTTGATTGCCCATAGGTGTGAATGTGTGTGAAATGGATGTTTGTGTCTGGGTTACCCATTGTTGGCTTGTTTAGTAGGGATGTGAGTCTAACAACAACTCACGATTCAATTCGATTCCGATTTTTGGGGTGACAAGTCGATTCAGAATCGATTCTCGATTCAAACCGATTTTTTGTTTCATAACCATTACAAACAAAGGGAGCCAATTTCACGAGTAACTACATTCTTCTGTATGCTAGAAACAACTCTTCTATAAGAAAGAAAGAAATGATATTACTACACAGCTGGTTCTGTAGATGTACTGACCGCTTTGCTCGTTCAGAGTTTTTTGGGAATTTAGTGAAGTGATGGAGTGTGTGTTGGTCAGGAGTTGGTTGTGCTGCTGCTCCGGTTCTTTTAGCTCCGGGTGATGGTGTAAGATGTGGGCTCGGGGATTTGATGTTCCCGAAATACTTGACTTTTATTATGCACACCGCGTATGTCATGTCAAGCTCCTTCTTACCCGGAAAATTGTAAAATTACAAAAAAAGTACAAGCATTTGCCTTCAGTAAAGACGGCGCTGGCTGTATTTCTTTTTCCTCATCCATGTCAAAGCTAGGCTAAAAGCTACTGTGTTTCCCCGATATTAAGACACTGTCTTATTTTTTTTTTTTTTTGTTCGGTTCAAAAAACACCATAGGGCTTATTTTGAGGGTAGTTCTTTTTTTAATTAACATTAACAGCAATTTCAATAAACAGGTGGGTGTGAACACAAAACTCTGCCTAGATAACAGGCAGAAGATAGAAGATAATACCGGTAAATAAAACTTTTTTTGAACCGTTTTGCAGAAGAAAGGGTAGGTCTTATTATCGGGGAAACACGGTACTTCTGTACCCGCCACTCACTGGAACAATTCACGATGGAGTCCGTCGAAAAAACATGTTCTTAAAAATCGATTCTTGAAAATTTGGATTGATTCAGAATGCTAATAAATAAGAATCGCGATTCAGACGTGAATCGATTTTTTTCCAGCACCACTATTGTTTAGTGTGTTCCCCACCTCCTGCCTGATGTTGAGGGGATCCCAGTGTCCCCAGCCTCCCCCATCAGCCTGACAGATAAATGATGCAGTATCCACTGTCTACAGTGCAGATAATTGCTGGAAAATTTTTCTTAAGTAATCAGCCAATTCAACTTTCATTAAACTGGCAAGAAGTAGAGCCCTTTTGTTTCTTACTGGGTACAAAAATGCATATAAACACCACAAACACTGCAATTAAAAAAAAAAAAGGTTTGTGGGGGTATGAGTGTAGAATTCAACCCTCATTATACAAAATGCAAAATCCTGTTTCATCACTCCGAAGCCAGTGCATCCAGGACAAATTTCCAAACACTGCAGCTAACGTCATTAATGTCATGTGCAGTCGTGTTTGCACCCTGAACAGGTCTCAAATCTATCATAGATAGATAGCTGGAGCCTATCTGGATAGATAGCTGGAGCCTATCTCAGTCAACACTTGGTGCAGGCGGAGTACACTCTGAACAGCTCACCAGACCATCGCACTCTCAACACACCCACAACCATTCACACTCACACTCACACTTAGGGGCAATTTGGAACAGCCGTTTAGCCTAATGTGCATGTCTTTGGACTGTGGGAGGAAACCAGAGTACCTGGAGGAAACCCACACAAGCTCTTGGGGAACATGCCAACTCCACACCGAAAACACTCGAGCCGAGGACTCGAATCCAGCTGTGAGGCAGATGTGCTAACCAGTACACTACCATGCTGCCCCAAACAAATCCAAACAAATGTTTATTTTTCTTCTGTTTATGCTGGTCAGAGTTGCAGTGGACACAGGAGTCTATCCCATTAACATCCCCACCATTGCACAAGGAGAAATACACCCTGGATGAGATGCCAGTCATTGCAGGGCACAATTCAATTTAATTTAATTCAATTCATAAAACTTTATTTATTCCCACGGAGCAGTTAAAGAGCATGAAGAGCAGCTCATCAATCACACGCACACAGTGCATTTAAATAAATAGAAAAACCTTTAAAAAGCACACTTTACAAAAAGTAACAAAATATAATACTAATGCTACAGAGTAGTGTAGTGCTGAGAAGCTGACAGAATCCTGCCAGTTTTCCTAATAATCTGCTGTTTACACGGGGCGGAGAGGGCTGTAACAGGGAGTCCAATAAGTTTGCATACACCTTCATTCTCAGTCGGATAAAACCTCAGTAGGCTATTCACCTATTCATTGACATGTTATGGGAGGTGGAAGGAAACCAGAGAACACGAAAGAAATCCACATCCCGAACAAAGCTTTAATTCAGAATATGATAATTTCATGACATAACACTATAATTCCTGCTAACAAGTTAGATACAGCTGGCTAATTGGTACAAATCAATGCATTTGTTACTTAACTAGGCTTTGTCATCTTTCCTGGCGCCATTCTCAGCCGACTCTGGGCAAGGGCGGTGTACACCCTGGACAGCTCGCCAGGTCATCACAGGGCCAACACACACACAAGCATTTACACTCACACTCGCACCTAGGGGCGATTTGGAACAGCCAATTAGCCTACTGTGCATGTTTTTGGACTGGGGAAGAAACTGGAGTACCCAGAGGAAACCCATAGAAGCATGGGGAGAACATGCAAACTCCACACAGAAACAACCGAGCCCGGGAATCAAGCCCCAGGCCTTCTTGCTGTCAGGCGGACATGCTGCCACCTTGTCAGTCACAAGAAATCATATTGACAGAAAAATCCCAAACTGACACATTGCTGTTATCCGAGCACAAAAAAATCTAAAAGAATAAATCAAGAGGGCAGGCAGAGGGCCAAACACTGGATTAATAATGGTATGCTGGGTATCAGAGATATTAAATGTGCATAGAGAAGGTAGGGTGAAGTCTGTATGATTCCCTGAGTAGTTTTCCCTTATTAGGGGTTGTTTCAGGAATGGGTCCAGATACGCTGAGTTCGTTCCACTAAGTCTACATTCTTATCTCATCCTGAGGGGCAGCCGTAGCCTGCCGCTTAGAAAAGCGGCTTTGGGACTGAAAGGTCGCTGGTTTGAATCTGACCATAACAGGCCTCTAGTGGGCAATAGAACACAAAAAGTTTTGATTCTTCAGGAAGCTTCATCTAGCCAACACTAATCAATATGATAACAAAACTCAGAGATTAAATGGCTGCAATATTTTACAAGGCTTCACAATGAATGAGTGATCTTGGCGGGTTAATGTAAGGAGTCAGAACCTGGGCTGGAAAGGTTAGCTGAATATTGTGACCTCTGCTGGTGAGGAGGGGTAATGTCTTGAACAGGTAACAACAACACCTCACCTCCTCCTCCTCCTGCTACTACCACTATTAATAATAATAACTTCCTCTGCTCTGCTTCTTTCACCTGTTGGCTAGTTACATCATTCTTCAGAATAAACTAAAGAAATGTTGAAAATGTAGAAATATAATATTTTTCTTCTCTGGAGACAGATAAAGAATCCTCGCTGGGATGTTTGTCCTTTACCTTTTGGAAATCTATACATATGTGTTAAAAGGTATGGTTCATAAATCCAGTTCGGTTAATTCTGAGAGCCTTATTTATGTGTTTATAGCAGATTATCTTTAAAGAACTGCTGGATTTCATTTACCTGGATGAACATTATGGCCCATTAGAGAACTAGTACTGGCTCAATATCACAGAATATATTATTATTATTATTATTATTATTATTATTATTACAATTAAAAGCTGACAAATAAGACACATTTTATCGTTAAACATTCTGATATCTAAAAAAATTATTTTATCTGGAAATGTCAGAACAGAGCCAGATAAACATGTTACAGATACTGAACAAGTATTTTTAAAAATCATGTTATCTGACATCCTAGCATTAGCAGCTTATATTGATTATGGCCAGATGTAATTAGTAGATGTTTGACTACCATCTATTCTGTACCCACATTTTTTTCCCCACAAAGCCTGGGATGCCAGTCAATTTCAGGGCACCACACAAACACACACAAACACCCAAACACTCACTGACACCTTTTCTTATAGCCACAAGCACGTTTTTGGTAAGTGGGAATATAACAGGAAACCTGGACCTCCCTATGCTTTATGGCTTGTCTGTTCAAGAGTATTATGATTTTCACATTGTACATGCAGGATGTGTGTCATTTGCATCTTGGGTGTCTCTAGTAAGATATCTGCTGATGATCTGACAGACTTATTGTACATGAAGGCACAAAAAAAGTCAAGAGCACTGAGATTAAAACAGTCACTAAGAATAGGTTTCCCCACTGACTCTTGTCTGGCATAGCTGTCCTTCAGAAAAGGACGCATGCGCAGAGGGGGCGCCGCCATGCTCTGCGCATGCGCACTCTGAGCACGCCTCAGACGTATATAATCCGTGCAGAGCTACCGTCCCATTCCACCTTCAGCCATTTTGAGGATGTTGGGAGCTGTGGGACGCTGCTGTACAGGGGCTTTGCAGGCTCTGAAGCCTGGGGTTACCTCCCTGAAGGCTTTTACCGGAGCTCCAGCGGCGCTGTTTTCTCGTAAGCTTTGGATTCAGTTTGTGTTGTTTTATATTTTTACTGCACAATCTTCTTCTTCTTCTCAATGACGCCGCCATGCCGAGGCCGGGCGAGTGGCAGCATGCGGGCGTGCAGGCCGCAAACTTTTACTGCTGACATTTTATATTCGGTTTGTTTTATATAACCAGTGTGCACGGCTTTATTTGGCGTGAACGAACCGTCGTCTTCTCACGGAACAAACTGGAAATTAACAGTAATGGTGATGGCCTTAAAGCCGTAATGACCTTTGTGTGTCATGGTGGAAGTGACATGAAGGCTAAGTGAGGTTAGCTAGGTAACCGACTAGATGCTAATGTTGTATGCTAGCGTTATGGACTAAAGAAAAGCGTTAAATTATTATTTTTTATATTGTTTGTAGTTATAATCTTGTCAGGGTATTTATTTGTTGTTGCTAACACAACACCTAGCCTTTTCCAGTCGGTTAGCCTAGCCATGTAGCGTGTCTGCTAACCGGCACCAGAAGCTAGTTAGCTAGTGTAGCTAATGTTTTGACCTCGAGCCACCGTAAATACAGGATTAAAGGCGCATCAAAATAAAATTAAGATCAGCAAGCGTCTTAACCTTTACCTTAGGAGAATATTAACGCTACCATAACTACTTTAATACTCGATTCTTTGTACTGATTTCATGTGGGTTTTCCTCTGTACACCGCAGGAAGGGATTATGTCGCTCCAGCTGCTGCTGCCGCCGCCGCCAGCGGTCGTATCGTGGCGGTCATCGGCGCCGTCGTGGACGTGCAGTTCGACGAAGGTCTGCCACCCATCCTCAACGCCCTGGAGGTGAGCGGTCGTGATACTAGGCTCGTCTTGGAGGTGGCACAGCATCTGGGTAAGTCCTCCACGTTGTCTGTTTATCCTGCAGTGTGTAAAGATTGGGGTGCACTGAATGGGTGTTAAGATTAGGTTGTAAAGTGTCGTTCTGTTTGTTAGTGTGTGGAGAAATCATGGAGGGTGAAGTTCAACATCAGGGACTGAGATGCAACGAATCCAGAATCTAAAGAGGAGTTTTACTTCTGCTGCAAGGGTTTTCTTAATTAAATCAGTGGTTTGGTTCTTACAGCGTCCCGTACTACCCAAAATTAAATGCTTGCAACGTGAACATTTTCCTTAAGAGGTTATTTATTTTAAGTACTCGGTCAGGACTTTTGTGAATGTTGGGCTGTACTTTTACCACTAATTTCCACCTCAAGTGTCCTAAAAATCCAATATTTCGTTCATAACGTGAGGTTGACATTTAGATATGAGAGTCTGAATGTACTGGGGTGAGTAGATAGCAATAGGTGGGTGAAATCCTGAACCTGGTTATTTTCTTGCGTTCAAATTTTAAGTAAAAGTACTCATTAACACAATGTATGCCAATAGAATTGAACTTGTGCCTTGGTGGCATTAGGGTTTCACTTCACTATTTATGTATTGGGTGAAGGAGTCAAATTTTGGCTGATATGGATTATTTTATTTTTCACCTTGGGGTGGTAGTGTGGAAGGGTGATGCCTTTTTGTAAATGTCAGCATTAATTTAATTGGTAAGTTTGTAACTTGGTTGTATATTGTCTTCTCCGTTAATGTGCAGGAGAGAACACCGTGCGCACCATTGCTATGGATGGTACTGAGGGTCTGGTGCGTGGCCAGAAGGTTTTGGATACTGGTGCCCCAATCAGAATTCCTGTGGGACCTGAGACACTGGGCAGGATCATGAATGTCATTGGCGAGCCCATTGATGAGCGAGGACCAATCACCACAAAAACGTAAGGAAATACTTGTATAGCATTTCGTTTTTGTCACAGTGGTGTTGCAGGCTAGTAAAATGTTTTGTATTCAGGACTGCTGCCATTCATGCTGAGGCCCCAGAGTTTACAGACATGAGTGTGGAACAGGAGATTCTGGTCACGGGAATCAAGGTGGTCGACCTTTTGGCCCCATATGCCAAGGGTGGAAAGATCGGTACGGTTCAGACTTTTTCAGTACTTAAAGATGCATCCATTTGTAATGATTATCACCCTCCGTGCAGTCACACGGAGGGTGATCATTCTGTCACTAATTTCTTTGGAGAGTGAAGCATCACGAGATGTATTCCACACCTCCAAAGTTTATTCGTATAAAATTAAGTGATTATTCCATGTTTAGGCAAGTAATTCAGTGTGAAGTGAGGTTATGTGAATTTGGTTAGATATGTTCATAAATTTTGACCCAAAACCAAAGTCTACAATTGAAATTATTTTAATTCCCTGCCCAACTTTTTTTTTTTTTTTTTTTGTGGTTTTGCAGGTCTGTTTGGTGGTGCTGGTGTGGGAAAGACCGTGTTAATTATGGAGCTGATCAACAATGTGGCTAAAGCCCATGGTGGTTATTCTGTGTTTGCTGGTGTGGGGGAGAGGACCCGTGAAGGAAACGATTTGTACCATGAGATGATTGAGTCTGGTGTCATCAACCTGAAGGACACCACCTCCAAGGTAATTCAGGGTTATTCTTTTTTGTAAAGTCTATTTTAGGACAGCCTCTTCTCTACAGACTTAGTGGTCTGTTTATAAACATGTTTTTTGCCTCTAGGTCGCACTGGTGTATGGACAGATGAACGAGCCCCCAGGCGCCCGTGCCCGAGTGGCTCTGACTGGTCTTACAGTTGCTGAATATTTCCGTGATCAGGAGGGACAGGACGTGCTGCTTTTCATTGACAACATTTTCCGCTTTACCCAGGCTGGATCAGAGGTGATTACTGATGCATGTCTGACTTCGTAATATTCAGCACCAGCAGCCAAATTCACGTCTTGTTCATTTTCAGGTGTCTGCCTTGCTGGGTCGTATCCCCTCTGCTGTGGGTTATCAGCCAACCCTGGCTACTGACATGGGTACCATGCAGGAAAGAATCACCACCACAAAGAAAGGCTCCATCACATCTGTACAGGTTTGTACCTAGAGTTATAAAATGTACTTGTTGGTTTGGAATACTGTTTGGATTTTAACTTGGTTTTGCTCTCCAGGCCATTTACGTGCCTGCTGATGACTTGACTGACCCTGCCCCTGCTACCACCTTCGCCCACTTGGATGCCACCACTGTGTTGTCCCGTGCCATTGCTGAGCTGGGTATCTACCCTGCTGTGGACCCTCTGGACTCCACCTCCCGTATCATGGACCCCAACATTGTGGGAGCTGAGCACTATGAAGTGGCCCGTGGTGTACAAAAGATCCTTCAGGTATGTTGTATGTACAACCCGAAACTGCTTGAATGACCATGCTAAGGAAGACGTATTCTGACAGTCACTTTTACGTTAAAATCCTAGTGTAAAGGTCACCTTTGTATAAATGCTGCATGTTTTTGCAGGACTACAAGTCTCTGCAGGATATTATTGCTATCTTGGGTATGGATGAGTTGTCTGAGGAGGATAAGTTGACTGTAGCTCGTGCTCGTAAGATCCAGAGATTCCTGTCCCAGCCCTTCCAGGTGGCCGAGGTCTTCACTGGACACTTGGGCAAACTGGTGCCCCTTAAGGATACCATCAAGGGATTCAAGAGTATTCTTGGAGGTTTGTATTTTCCTCCATAGTTCCAGTTTTGAGCAGTTGATGTGAGCCTGTTGCAGAGAAATTGTCATGCAGTCTTACTAAAGTAGCTTTTGTATTGAACAGGAGAGTATGATGCACTGCCTGAACAGGCTTTCTACATGGTGGGTCCCATTGAGGAGGTGGTCCAGAAAGCAGAGAAACTGGCCGAGGAGCATTCATAAAGCATTTGGGCGAGGTTTAAAAAAAAAAAAAAAAATGGAATGAGAGGGGCACTTGGTTTGTAAAGTCACATTCAACAGTTGTACCTGTATTGTCAGTCATTCTGAAATTATATTTAATGTTTCCAATAACAAAGATGGAAATAAATCTGTCTTATTGTGAACCATTCTGTTTCTCTTCTATCGGGATATGGATTCCGATGAACTCCAAGATTGGAATATCATTAGCTTACTGTCTACATTGCTTATCACACACATACATATTAGTGCTGCACAATATTGAGTAAAGATGATGTGATGGTTGAGCCTTAGTGAGATCCAGTAAGTCAGAGAATGTTCATTGACTGGCTGTAAAGAAAAATGCAGAACAAGGTTTTTCTTTATTTTTTTTTTATTTTTTCCCCAGCTTGTTGGCTGGAATGGTTGCTTTTGTCAGACAAATATGAAGCAAAATGAACATGTTGAAAATTAACATGCAGCATTAAACGCTGAACACGAACAGTCACCTTTTGCTTTCAGTATTGATTTACTACAATCATAGGAAAAAACAGTGCATGGAATAGGCTTCTATGTATTCATTCATTTTCAAACCAGCATAAGCCTAATTGGGGTTAAGGGGAGGTTAGTGCCTATCTCAGCGGACTCTGGGCGAAGGCTGGGTGCACCTTGGACAACTCGCCTGGCCATTGCAAGGCCAACACACACGACCATTCATACTCATACCTGAGGGCAATTTGGAACAGCCAATTAGCCTGTGCATGTTTTTGGAGGTTGGAGGAAACCCACACAAGCACGGGAGTACAAGCAAACTCCACACAGAAATGCCTGAGCCCAGGAATCAAACCTTGCTGGGAGGTTAATGTGCTAATAGTGAAATCGCCAATCTAGCCCTGCACTAATTTAATAATTGAGTAGTTTAGTTAAACCACTGTTTGATGTGAAGGGATGTTTGAATATATCTATTATAAAAGGCTCTTGCAGGGACTTTTACAAGAATTCAACTCTTGAAAGTTTTTTTTGCTTTGTCATGTTGCAACCAAAACTATAATTGAATATGGCCCATAATAGTGAAGTGGGTACCAGGAAATTGTGAGTTGAATAAGGATTCACCCCTGCTGCTGGGGAACCACTAAATTAGTTGTGGTGCAACCAGTTGCCATTAAATATCACTAGTCATTCACCTTTGTATGGTTATTGTCATGTGTTCTCAATAAACCTGTTTCTGGAGTGTCCAAGAGTGTGTCAACATATCTGAATAAGCATCAGGTAGAGATGGCAAGACCCTACACCAAAAAAGGTTAAACAGTCTAAAGTTCTGCAGAAGTATCATTTAATTGTTATAAACACATCTCAAACGTCTTCTGAACTGTCCTCTGCTGAGGCATTCGATCTGTTGTTAAAACATAATTGTTTTGGTACAGCCACATGCCTGACTAAAGGAGGCATCCGTGGCCGAATGGTTAGAGAAGCGGGTTTGGGACTTAAAGGTGAAAGTGCGTGGTGGCGTCAGGTTCACCTTCCCCTTGAGCAAGACATGTAACCTCCAACTGCTCTCTGTGCGCCTCTTTGTGGCAGCCCGCTGCTCCGAGTCTGTGTGCTCATTTTGGAAGGGTTAAATGCAGAGCCAATAATTTGCCTTAGCCAATAAGATCCCTGAGGCCAATTCCAGCCAAAGGTGGGGTACATCTTGAACTACTCACCTGTCCATCACAGGGCTTAATTAAATCATCTGGTTACAAATCTGCAGCAAAATCAGTTTGACAGAAATGAACAATGGGCAAAAAAAAATAAGTTTACAGATATGCATTTATTCATTTTCTGAACCTCTTAATGCTAATTAGGATCGTGCAGAGGCTGGCGCCCATCTCGGCCGACTCTAGGCGAGGGCAGAGTACACACTGGACAGCTCGTCAAGCCATTGCAGGGCAGATATGCAATGCTGTGTTAATGATGAAATAGGTGAACACTTATGCAAAGTTTGGCCACAAGTTGGTGTGCTTGTCAAAAATCGATTGTAGGCTGACTGATGACCTGAACTTACTACTTACTTCTGCTGCTTGTATAGCCGCACGTCACTGGTTTATATAACCAATATCTTGGTAGGATTAAAGCTTTCTAAATGTGACCATGGTCTTAGTTTAGTGGGTTAAGGCTTTAGATCACTGATCAGAGGGTTAGAGGTTAAAGCCTCAGCACTGCCAAGCTGGAGAGCTCTTAAACTTATCAGTTTAACCTATCCACACTGACTCCAACCAGGTGTGTGTGTGGGTGTAGGGGCTTAGATAAATATAGCGGAGAGGAACATTTGATCTTAAATTATTATAGACTAATGTGCATTAGAAAGTTCAGTGGTATAGAGTGAACTGTGTGAAAGTGAACCTTCTTCCCACTGACAAATTTCTGACAGAGGGGGGCAACAGGTTTTCATTTTTCCTTCCATCTTGACAAGTGCCCCAGTCCCTGAGGCAGAGGAACACCCCCACAACAGGATGCTGTGACCACCTTGCTTAATGTAGGTATGGTGTTCTTTGGTTAGTAAGTTGTATTGGCTTTAAGGCCAAATAGTGAAATTACACATCTGACCAAAACACCCTTTTCTATTTGTCCTTTCTCAAGGAGAGAATTTTTTCTTGTAATCTCCTGTTTTTTATTTTGTTCTCTCATATTTACAGTAAACACTCTGACGAAATTTCCTGTAACCGCTTCAAAATTGCCGTAGGCCTCTGGGTAGCCATTCCAACCAGTTTTTTTATCCAATTTGGACAAATGGTCTGATCCGAGAAGGGTCCTAGTATCACCTAATACTTTCTACTTCTTGATAATGGATTTTACTGTGTCCCTACGGATCAAAAAAGACATTGAATTCTTTTGTATCTGTCTCCTGACATGAGTCTGTCCATAACTTTATCCTTGAGATCTTTTGACAGTGCCTTGCCACACACAGATGATTTGTTGCTTTTAGTTCCAAGCACTGGAATGATCTAGAAACTAAATGATTAGTTAATCACAGGTGGAAGCAAATTAGCTTGTTATGTAGTTGGAAAAAAGATTTGTGTGCGTATCTTCATTTCAGGCTGCAAAGCAACACAAATGTGAATATTCGGAAGGGGTGATTCTTTTCTATACTCAGTGTAAACCTTATAGTAAGAGAAAAAGTTATTGGATCAGATAAACCATTAATTTATTACTTTTTTGTTGTTGAACTGCTTAATTCTAATAGGGTTGCGTGGAGGCCTGTCTCAGCTGATTTTGGGCAAAGGTGGGGTACACCCTGAACAACTTGCTAGTGTCTCAGGGCCAAAACACAACCATTCATTCTCACAACTAGGGCAATCTGGAACAGCTAATTAGTATAATGTACTGGAATGCCCGGAGGAAACCCATGCAAGCACAGATGTCACACAGAAATGCCCAAGCTGATGAGCTAACCACTGCACCACCGTGCTGCCCTATGGTTGCAATGAGGTTCTGTAATTTCAGTCCAATATCTGCAGTTAACATGGTACTTACTATCTACCATAGAACATAAATAAAATTAAATTTTGTTTGCTTGTATGTTTTTTTTGGATTGTGTGCAATATGACTCAAAATGTTGTGCACAGGTTTTGATTCAATTTATTTCTAGAGTAGGGTGTAGTACAAGTAAAAAACTATTTAATTTTGGAGACGATCTGTGCAAAGAAAAAAAAATCCATTGAGGTCAATGAGTGCAAATAATGTGTGAATGAATGTTCATCAGACTCCCACAGGGGGAGACATTTAATTAGAACTATTTCAAGTTGAGTCACGATATGCCAAACAGGGATTTTGCATAAGCAGATTTGCATGTATTTCAACTGTCATGAAATTGTATGTATTCTTTTGAATAAATGTTGGTCATTGAATAAAGAGACAGCATGGGCAGTATCAGTTAGATTGGTTGATTGACAGCTCGCCAGGCCATTGCAGGGCCAACACACATACAACCATTCACACTCGCTCTCACACCTGAGGGGGATTGGGGTGTGTGTGTGTGTAGGGGGTTTGAAACAGCCAATCAGCCTACTGTGCATGTTTTTGGACTCTGGGAGGAAACCCATGCAAGCACGGGAGAACATGCAAACCCCACACAGAAATTCCTCGAGCCCGGGATAGAGCTAATTCTCACATTCTTGCTGTGAGGTGGACGTGCTAACCACTATACCACCATGCCGCCCCTCAATGCATTTATTCATTCATTCATTTATTTATTTTCTAAGCCGCTTAATCCTAATTAGGGTCACGGGGAGGCTGGTGCCCATCTCAGCCGACTTGGGGTGATGGTGGGGTACACCCTGCACTGTTCGCCAGGCTATCACAGTGCCAATAAACACAACTATTCACACTCACTCTCACACCTAAGGGTGATTTGGAACAGCACGTTAGCCTAATGTTTTTGGATGGTGGGAGGAAACGGGAGTACCAGGAGGAAACCCACGCAAGCACAGGAAGAACATGCAAACTCGACACAGAAACGCCCAAGCCCAGGAATCAAACCCCGGACTTCTTGCTGTGAGGTGGTCGTGCTATCCACTGCGCCACTGTGCCGCCCCCAATGCATTTATTGACTGCTAGTTTACAAAATTTGTAGTTTTGTCTCTTGCTTTCTTATTGCCCAAGAAACTACAAACAGTGCGTAAAGATTTGCCGGTGGGATGTCCCAGGGTGGTACCTTCACAGAGTGTGAAGCATCACAGGGTGTGTAGGTCAATCAGTAGGTGATGATGTCACGGAGTGACAGAGAGACACGAAATCCAGGCTTGATAAAAGCATCGCTAAAAGGTCTATTCTCAGGGATGTCAAGCTCATTTTCATTGAAGGCCTCATCACTACATTTAAAGGTGATCGAGGACTGAATAATCACTGAACATCTATTCTAAAAGTGCAACCATGAAATTGGGATTTGTCCTCTTTTCCTTTATTCACTTGCATTTTTTGACAATGCTTAACAGTGACAGTGCATGCAAACATTCTTAAGTCATAAATGACTTGACCAAGGAGCTCATCGCGGACTACAGGAGACCGCAGGGGTGGTGGGCACACCCATCGAGGGGACAGAGGTGGAGAGAGTCAGTTGCTTTAGTGATGATCTGAGCTGGTCACATCACATTTGTGAGATCACAAAAGCAGCGAGACAGCCGCTCTTCTTTTTTTGGTGGTTGAGGAGGTTTGGCATGGACTCCAGAATACATACCAACTTCTACCGATGTACCATCGAGAGTATTCTGTCTGGCTGCATCATGACCTGGTATGGCAGTTGTAATGCTCTTGTTAGCAAAGCTCTATAGAGGGTGGTCAGATCTGCACAACGCAACACCAGGACAGAATTGCCAGCCATCCAGGACCTCTACACTCAGCGCTGTAGGAGGAAGGCCCAGTGGATCCTCTCTGATCCCAGCCACCCCAGCTACACACTCTTCATGCTCCTGCTGTCGGGCAGACGGTCCAGGAGCATCCAGATTCGCACCAGCAAATGCAGGGACAGTTTCTGCCCACAAGCCATCAGGCTACTGAACTGCTGAAATACCAGACAATTTGCACACTCACTGTACTCACTGTACATGTAGTGATGTTCCATTGTTATCCTGTATATGACAATAAAACTTGAAACTTGCTATTTACTTGAAATAGGCCGCTGCCACCTAGTGGAAGGATGATGAATTAGCTTTCGTGGTAATGGTCGATGCAAAGCATGTATAATAATCATATCCTTTGAAAGCTCTTTCAGGCCACATCAAATGTGTTGGCGAGCCTGATTTGGCCTGCGTGCCTTGAGGTGGTGCCCACACCTGTGGGACATTATATGGGACATCACACAACTCTCTGGGTCTATGTGAATCACGTGACAATCAAGTGTTTTGGAACTCTGCTGACACGAACGTGACTGGTTCTGTGACATAACAAGCCTAAGTTTAAGCACTGGGTCTATAAATACAGAATGATATACCTTATTATTTACATATCATTAGAAATATGAATAAGAGACGCACGACAAGTGTTCAAATAAAAGTCTCGAAGCCTGCGATTTGCACTTACAACAAAAGTCCAGGTGAGTAAATAACCACACACACACACACACGCACACACACATTCACTAATTCATTCCTTTTTAAACCACTTAATCATACAAGGTTCGTGGGGAGGCTGGAGCCTATTTCAGCCGACTCTGGGTGAAGGCAGGGTACACCCTGGACAGCTCAAAGGTCTATTGTAGGACCAACACATATGAAACCATTCACACGCACACCTAGGAGCAATTTGGAACAGTGCATGAATTTGGACTGTGGGAGGAAAACTAGGGTACCCGCAAAAAATATTTCTGATTCTCAGCAGACAAATATTTAAAAAAAAAAACCTGCAATATGAAAAAATAGGACAGATATAAAAATGAATATAACATATATTTTTTTTTATTTTGGTTACAAAAGTGACACCAAAAGCAGCATACCCCATATTGCTTTGTTTTGACCCTATTATCTGGACACAAACCCTCCTGCAGTTTATGTTGCAGTATGTTATTAATAGATTTTCTGAAGTCTATGTATGTGCCAAGATCATGGCACCTTTCACATATCTGTATCCATCATGACCCATACTCATCTTTTTCACCTCTCTCTCTCTCCATACTTTCAGGACTTCAACATGCCATGGATCCTGCGATGATGCAGTAAGTCTGTATTAAAACTGTGGTTTGTTTAAGCCTATATAGGGTTCTATAGTGTGATCTGGACTCTATGACTATCTGAATGAACATATCTAAGACATGGAGCTTTTAAACTCATGACTATTCTTTATTTTTTATGTGATATAGAAATGAAGTACGACCAGTCTATGGAAACATCATGTATGATCGACGTGTTGTCAGAGGAAGTTCGTACCCGAAATGCGTCCTGCCAGATGTGAGTATTTATACACACAGGAATCAAACTTTCACAGGGGCAAGAAATGTTTACTGTAGAATCGCATCAGTGCACTGCAAGAAAATGTCATTCCCAATAGAGTCGCAAATCTGCTGAGAAGATAATCCACTACGTCATGCACCCTTACCCAGACTCGAGCCTTTTACCTTGGAAAGCAAGAGATTTAAAAATGTAAACACATTTAAACATATGCAGTGAATTATCTCTTGTTTCCCAACAACAACAAATAATTAATTTTCAGCCAATCAGCATTCTTTTCCCTAGCTCGCTATTTTCTTGCATGGTTGCAATGCCACTCACTCACTCATTTGCCGAAGCACTTAATCCTACTAGGTTTGCTGGAATGTTGAAGTCTATCTCAGCCTACTCTGGGCGAAGGCGAGGTACACCCTGAACAGCATGCCAGACCATTGCAGGTCAACACACATTCAACCACACACTCACACCTAGGGGCAATTTGGAACAGCCAAGGCAGGATACCCCCTGAACAGCTCGGAGGTCTATCGTAGAGCTAACACACACACAAAACTGTTTACACTCGCACCTAGGGGAAATTTGGAACAGCCAGTTAGCCTAATGTGCATGTCTTTGGACTGTGAGAGGAAACCGGGGTACCTGGAGAAAACCCACATGCAAACTCCACACAGAAACACCCGAACCGAGGTAAACGTGCTAACCACTGCACCACTGTGCCGCCCAACGGGAGAAATGTGTTTCTGTTATCTCTGTCCGATGTCAGCAGTTAACATGATACTTATTATCTATGGCAGAAAACAGCAACATGCAGAGCCCCAACGAGAACAGGGGCAAAAGACAGGTTCCAGAGAAGACGTCCAGTGACACCGGAGGGGAGAACGCACATTGCTGTTCAGACTGGTAGCTATTCATGGATCGTTTAAAAAACTTTTTCAACTGTTTTCTGTTTGTAAATATATTTTTTAAATTATTATATCTCTTGAGTATTAATATCAACAACATCATTATTAAGTATTAGGAGATTATCTTATTAATTTGAGCTAGCGTTTTGTTTAGGTGTTTTTCAGTAAACACATGTTAACCCATGCACAATACTGACTCTGATTTATATTCTAGAATTATACTTGGAGCAGCTGAGTGATCAGATTGAGAGCGCCAATGTGGATGGCCAGACAGATGCACTTCTGGACAGGCCGACCACTCCTCTCTTCATTCCTGCCAAAACTGGCACAGACACAGAGACACAGATAGAAGAAGGAGAGGTATAGATAAGTTATTCATTCCACATGCTCTATGGGTTTCTGCTTTAATACTGAAGGCCACTTTGAGACACTGTGTCTCGTTGTATGTGTTCCTTCCAAGAAGAGAATTAAAGCCTGTGCTATGATCTAAGAAGACTCTGTACCAGGGTCTGATTATGATGAGGTGGATTTGGAAAAAATTAGCAGAGCTTACTGTTGTGATGTACGCAAAAAAAAAAAAAAAAAAAAACATTGCCCACTGTAATAATGTAATCTCCATGGCATTGTTGCTCCTGTTGGTCCGGTCGAGGCTCAGCAACATTAATGTGGCAATAAAATGAAGTCAGCTGATGATCTGAAAAGTCTAATAAGGTTGATGTCTTCCCTGGCTGCAGCTGTTTGACTTTGACCTGGAGGTACAGCCGATGTTGGAGGTGTTGGTGGGAAAGACCATAGAGCAGGCTTTGCTGGAAGTACTGGAGGAGGAAGAGCTGGCTAGGCTGAGGGCTCAGCAACGGATTTCCCTGGAGTTACGGAATGCCGAACTGGTGGAAGTTCAGCGATTGGAGGAGGAGGAGAGACGCCACAGTGAGGAGAAGGTATGAATGCGTCATGTATATCTAGATTTCTTATATTTTGACCATCTCCTCTTCCTAGACATCATTTTTATGGTCCATCTTCAGTAGTTCTGGATAGATAATAATAAATAAAAGTTTGATCTTATGTTATTTCATTTATTTTGTGTATTTGACCGGTTGTCAGTGTGTTTTGATAACCGTATGAGATATACTGTATGTGTATGTGATATATTCTGCAAATTGGATACTGTGGCTCAGTGGTGGCTCTGGGTTATTGATATGAAGGTTGGGGGTTCAACCCCGTCTACCAACAAATCTTCCATTGTTGGGCCCTTGAAAAAAGCCCTTAACCCTCAATTGCTCTGCTGTATGAATTGGATAAAAAAATTAAAATGTGAGTCGCTCTGGATAAGGGCGTCTGCCATGTACCATAAATATGAATGTAAACATTTAATCTGTGTTCCTCATGCAGGCGCGGAGGATTAAACAACAGCAGCTGATCTTGCAGAAGGAAAAAGAAACAGCAGAGAAAATGGCAGCTAGAACATTCGCTCAACAATATCTTGCTGACCTGCTTCCTTCAGTATTAACTAATCTGAGAGACCATGGATATTTCTATGACCCGGTTGAGAGAGGTATGTTTAAATTTTTAAATTTTTTAAAGCTATCATACAAGTGTTAAATACAAAAACGTGTCCATCTAAGCACTGTATTTTCTTTATTCATATAATATATATGAATTTTCTATACAACAGATATAGAGACTGGATACCTCCCCTGGATGATGGTAGAGGTCAGCAAAACTTTGGAAGGACAACAGGTTGCACGGACAGTGCTTGACAGTAAGTATGCATTCATGGTTGTCACGCTTGTATTCAATCTCCAAAACAATTTATTCTCTCCAAAACATTATTGTCTCTCCCTCTCTGAGAACTTTGTCCTTGTGTCGTGCACTGGGAACAATTTGCCATCCTATTCACAGCAATATGACTCATAATGCAACCCAGTGATGCTTTTGTCTTTGACTTGGATAAATTAATCAGAATTGGCTAACAGCATATGAGGTGTATCAGTGTGTAGTCCTGCTTCCAGCCCTGTGCCCTCTCAATGCTGTATGTGCATGGCATTGCAAGGCGTTTGGGCCAGTATCAGCACATTCATTGTTTATCCCAGTAACAAATTTCCTCAATGATCAGTGAGATGACTTGTGTTAGTATGAACATGCATAGGTTACATTTTTCAGTCTATAAGCATAACATGGAAGGCAGGTTTGGTGGTGTAGTGGTTTCCAGCACGTAGGGTGTTTCTGCGTGGAGTCTGCATGTCCTCCCCGTGCTTGTGTGGGTTTCCTCCGTGTACTCTAATTTCTTCCCACAGTCCAAAAACATGCACATTGGGCTAATTGGCTGTTTCAAATTACCCCTAGGTGTGAATGGGAGAGTGAATGGATGTGTGTGTTGCCGTGCAACTGTCGGTCAAGCTATTCAGGTTGTACCCCGCCTTCACCCGGTGTCGGTGATAGGCTCCAGCCTCCTCGCGACCCTAGTGCGGTTAAGTGATTCAGCAAATGAGTGAGAGCGTGATTGAGTAAGTTTCCTTTATAGCATTGAATCTGTGTTTGTGAGACCAGTTCAAACTAGCTAGCAAAGCTAAACCAATAGGCCTTTCCACTTTTTTTTTGGTTTGTTTCTTGAAATATGGATATCATATTTGCTAGAATGCCAACATTCATTGAATTAAAGAGTTAAAACATCTTTTCAGATCTCTTTATAAATGTCATTGCTGTTGAGGATGCTGGAGGTAGCTTGTGGCACTGTTCACAGCCGATTTCATTTTAACAATATTGAAAGCGGTCATGTTTTGAGACTCAGTCCTTGGCACTGAACAGAAAGAATGTGGCAAACTCTCAAACCATCCAGAAAATGTTAACTTTAAACTTGTGTAGCTCTTTATTCCACTAGTTGTTTTTTTTATTTCTCCTGCACAGTGTTTTGCTATATTTTCCCTTAATTGTATGATGGGTGAATATGTTGCTTTGAATGGTTTCTATATACTTGTGCTTTTAAAGCTGTAAAAGACTTTTAGTGTATTCTGGGTTTTGGACAGAATTTGTCGAAGCACTTACCCAAGAATTTAACTTCAAAAGATCATTTCATGAGTGAATTTATTTTCCAAACATATGTTGTGACATCCCTTTTTTCTGTTCTAGTGATGATCCAAGATGTGATTGACCAGAGATGGGAACTCTTTCGGCGTGTCGTCATCAACTGATGATTTCTTCTGTAAATAAACTTCTTTATAACCTCAGATTACCAATGAGAGAAATGTAAACTTTTATTTAATATAAATCATAAATCAAAAATAATGAGAACATTTAAAATTAACATTTGAAAAGTATCTAAAATAGATGAATATACAGCGATGTGCATTCCCCAGTGGAAGTTCAAACAGGATAGTTCAGTTATAAACAAAGGAGGGGAGAGGGTGGGCAGGTCGATTACTTTTCAAGGTTGTATTCAGTGGGTAGAATCACATGTAGTGAAAAAAGTGCCATTCTCATCCCTCCCCCAAGGGAAAATCAGCCATGTAATAAGGGTAAGGGGTGAAATATCCTAATGAGGGGAATATGAATTTTAGGCTAATTCACATGGAGGTGATAATAATAGTAACAAACTATTATTAGTCAAAAATATTGACATGCTTGGCATTTGGCAAACTGGAATTAAAATAGATCGGGGGTGGGGGGTGTCAAGATTTACACAAACATGCTACAAACCTTGAAGATGCAAAATATTTGTTGTTGTGAAGCAAACAAGAAACAACAAAAATAATTGTGTGTACATAACTATTCAAACAATAAAAAAATAATTAAAAAAAACATTTTCTGACAAGTTTGCCTGTATTTAGCACCATACATCATTCCCCTAATTCTCACAGGCTTCCCAGTGCCCACTGAGAAAAAACATCCCCACAGCATGATACTGCCACTACCATGCTTCACCGTGGGGGTGGTCTCAGGGTGATGAGAGGTGTTTGGTTTGAGCCAGACACCATTTTCCTTGATGGACAGAAAGTTTGCTTTTATAGTCTCATCTGACCAGAGGACCATCTTCCATATGTTTGGGGAGTCTCCCACTTGCCTTTTGGTGAACTCCAATATCTTTTCTTTTTTCTCTCAGTAAACAGTGCCATTTTTGTAACTTCATTCATAAAGCCCATCTATGTGAAGTGTGGACAGACTCACCAGTCTCTGATGTGGAACTTTCCAGCTTCTTTAAGGTTACCTTTCTTATTCATGCCTTCTTTGTTTGGTTTGTTAGCCCCCTCTCTGGGGGCTATAAATATATATATATATAAATACTATATATAAATACTGAGATCATATTACTCTTAGACTGTTAACAGGTGGACCTTATTTAATTAATTATGTGACATAATGAAGGGAATTGGTTGCATCAGATCTTATTGAGGGGCTTAATAGCAAAATCTGGATAAAGTGGCATAACAGTTAGCATGTCCACCTCACATGCTATTTACTATGCCACTAGAAGTGTGTGTGTGTGTCTTTTGTGTGTGTGTGTGTGTGTGTGTGTGTGTGTGTTTGTCTGTGCAACAGTGATCATGCCACCTGCTCCATCACAATGCTCTTTTGTAGTTCATGACAACATCTTTGGAAGCTTATTCTTAGTTTAAATAAAGTGCTTTTTTACCCTTAAAAATGCAAAGGCCATACTGTTATGGTTGGAGGGCTATTGTCCTTGGCTTGGCGGTCAGGCGGGCGGGAGGTCAGGCACGGTGACAAGGACTTTGTCCCCGCCAATGCTCGGCTCATGCACAGGCCAGCTTTCTGAACTTTTGCATAGGCACTCCCCATGACCTGAACCTCTGCATGAGGTAGCTAAGTTGCATATGTGACCTTTGACCTTGGCACAGTGACCTTGAACATATTAAGTTTGTTCGGGCCATTGCTTGGCTCATGTGCATGATAGCCTTCTGAACTTTTGCATAGGCACTCTCCATGACCTAAACCTGTATGTAGGCTGGCTAATAAAATGTTGATTGTCTGAAACTGTTCACATGGGGGATGGCTTTTGTCCTCCATGCAATTGAGGCATCCTGGCTGAGGGGGTTACGACGTTCTATAGAACAGTTATTTTTCATATTTATTGGAAGGCATTTTGTTGAATTTATAGGATTTCAGAATCACTGACTGACTAACCATGAATTATTGTCCTCTGTATAGATTCCAGCTTTATTCACTCCAAATAGTTAATTCGTTCATCCATTCATTTTCTGAACCATTTAAACCTAATTAGGGTCTTTGATAACCCAGTTAGCTGCACTGGGGGACTCCAAATAGTGTTTGTTATTATTCATTTAAAAAAAAATCTAGCTTCTGATTGGTGGAAAGCCATCTGAATTTTTGGTATTCTACTACCCGATATCAAATATCCCATAGCCATCACTGACATCTGATAAGTTGAATGATTATTGGACGATTGGAATGTGCCACTGTTCCTCCTCATGGATATCATAAAAGATAGATCAGCTATGACCCACAGCAGACTATGGAAGAACTGGAGCCCAGAGCAATAAACTACATTTTATTTTCTCAATATTTATACTGATAGAGGTCTACAGCAGCATCAATAATGTGAAAGGGCCGCAGTGCTTTGGACATGGCAGAGCCATCTGCCGCAGGATGTAGCCTATCTATCTTATGATATCTATGTTACACGTCCTCCCAGAGAAGCCTTTGAGAAAATGGCTGCCCACTCATTACACTTTTTGATCATTGCAAAAAAACTAATAAAGTCATTTTTGTTGAGAAGAAGAAAAAAAAAGATTCTGCTGCCCCTACAACCCAACCCGACCCCCGATCAAGCGGAAGAAGAAGATGAGTGATGGTGATCACTCATCTTACTGTTTATCACTTCTCTTCATCTTCACCCATATTCTTCATCATATTCGTCATCTTCCACACAAAATGCATTGCTGCCTCAGAGTCACCCGTACACCTGGTGGACACGCACCAAACTGTAGGCGGACATTCAAAATTTCTGCAGGAATTTTCTAGTTCAATTTATTCTCTAACTGTAAGTACATACAGTTATCGTGACTATTGCATCACTGCTCTTTCCTCTCTACTCTCTACAGCTATCTCGGCCTTCAACCTCGGCAGATAAAATCCTCATTTCGGCCACTTGTATCTGCAATCTCGTACTTTCGGTCACTACCCAAATCTCAAGACCATAGGTGAGGGTTGGAATGTAGATGGAATGATAAATTGAAAGCTTTGCTTTTTTGGCTCATCAACCTCATCACTGCTCATGCAGAAATTATTCTTTTGTCCACCTCCTGCTCCATTCCCCCATCACTCATGAACAAGATCCCAAGATACTTCTTAAAGTACTCCTTCACTTGAGGCAAAGGCTTATCCCTGACTTTTTTCAGGTTGAGAACCATGGTCTCAGATCTGAAGATGTTGACTCTAATCCCAGCCACTTCACACTCAGCTGTGAACCACTCCAGTACGTGTTGAAGACCCCAACAGAACCACGTCATGTGCAAAAAGCAGAGATGCAATCCTGAGGTTTCCCAACCGGACAACCTCCTCTCCACGACTAGGCCTTGAGATCCTGTCCATGAAAACCACAAACAGGACTGCTGACAAGGGGCATCTCTGGCAGAAACACATTCAATTTTGTGACAAGGATGTGGAAGCAGCTCTACAATACTGGGACATGATTGTTTGCAACAATGACTATTGTAACCCATACTCCCTCAGCACCCCCCATGGGATACAGTCATATATATTTTAAAGTTAGTAGCACAAGTTCAAATGAACTAAGACATTACAATCTTTAATAACATTTTATTTGCTGTGTTAGAGGGTTAAAAGGTTTATAGCCACTTAATATGCAAATTAGGAAAGATCACAATGTTAACAGCAGAGCTCTGGAGCTCCATACTTATGAAAATGTTGTAAAGCTATAAGCTTGATTTTGTTATCGTGTCTGTGTTCACATGCCCACACAGGCAACCCAGTAAATGAAAATGGTGGTGGCTGAAGCTGAAAATGATTTCTGAAATATCTATAATCACCTGTAATCTTGGGTTACTCCACAAGTGTGGTGAGCATCTAGTCTCTAAATATCTCTGTAACACATGAACGCAGCATCATTCATGTGGCAGTGGTGGCTCAGTGGTTAAGGCTCTGGATTACTGACCCGAGATCAGGGGTTTGAGCCCCTGTACCACCATGGTGCTGCTGTTGGACCCTAAAGTAAGGGCCCATAATTAGACCCTCAGTTGCTCAGTTGGGTAAAAACAATGACTGAAATGCTGTAAATTTAAATCTTTCGCTAAGTTACAGTTACTGGTATCTAAGGAAATTGGATACACAGCATCTAGACAGCAAGCAAAAGCTGCACCTTTTTTTGGTGAGAATGTTTAGATTAGTTTAATTGAATAGTTTCAAATAAAATGAAATCACAGCTGAGGTTAAATGTGAGCTCTGGAGATGGAAAGCAGGCTGAAGATAACTCAGGAAATGTGTCTCAAGGTAAAGTAGGTTAAAGAAGTGAAATGTAGACACAGAGGAATAGACTTCATTCAGACGTCTGACGTCATTCCGTTCTGTGACGTCATTCAGTTTGGGGTTTTGTATGTTCGGCATAAAGGTTCAAGCTGGTGACATCACACACACTCTGACCTCCAGCACTCTATGTATATATATATATATATATATATATATATATATATATATATAGGTGTTGTCCGCTATTCCTCTCTCATCTCTATGGAGTATAACTCAGGTGATAAACTTGGCTGTCTGATAATCCTGAGGTTAATCGGTTTGATGGGTTTACATGGTGACTTAACTGTGTGGGAAATTTTGTGTTGAAATTTAGAGCAAAACTGTGGGGAAACCAGCGCAGTGGAAGAAACTCAGGGAACAATGAGGAATGTTCAAGAGAACATTCCCAAAGAACTGAGTGTGACGAAACCACCATCACTGATGGCATCGGGTCCCAGGTGAACACTAATAATAATAATAATAATAATAATAATAATAATGACAGTAGTATTAATGATATTATTATTATTATTAATAATAATAATAATAATAATAATAATAATAATAATAATGCTAATAATATTAATGATAATATTAATAATAATAATAATAATAATAATAATAATGATGATAATGTTAATAATAATAATAAAATTTACAATGATAATAATATTAATAATAATAATAATAATAAAATTAACAGTGATAATAATAATGATAATAAAAACAATAGTAATAGCAATAAAATAATTATAATTTTTATAATAATATTAATGCATTGTAAATCCCAATGCTATGTAATTTATAACATATAAAATGGTACAGCAAGCATAATGACAATGCAACAAATATAAGCAGTGAGAGAAAAACTGCTCAGTTTTTATAAAAATATAAAATTGTATGGTAACAAAAAGCGTAAATATAGCAGATAAAAAGGTTTAATTATTAATAGAAGCCGGGCAGAGGTATCCAAAACATAGTTCAATGTCAAAGTCAGGCAGGCAAAGATCAGACAATTGGGCAAACAGAATATCCAAGAAAAGACAAACTCACAGTCAGATAACAGACAGTTAGAGATCATACATGAAACGACTTAATCAGGCAAGGCACAGAAATCAGGAACAGGCAGGCAGAAGCAGGTCATAACAGAAAAACTAGATACAGATGTTTTGGCTGCGTTTATATAGTCTTCCCAAATGATGCATAGATTGTCTGCATGTGCACTGCGAATATCTGCACATGCGTACTACTTCCTGAGCCTCCTGGGGTACGCTGTAGGCATGTTGTATTTCTGCCACCTTGAAACCTTGAAGTAACTGCTGCTCTGTGAACAGGACTCAGCTGCGCTGGACGGGAAGAAGCCGTGATGTATACTAAGCTATTTTTAATAACCTTTAAAAGAAAGAATTTTAAGAATTTTACCATTTTACACCATACAGTAGGAGAAAGTCATATAAAACAATATCAAAGATATTATGTCCTGTATTTTCATGCTATTTTATTATTGAATTTTTAAAATTATTATTTAGGGACAGTGGTGGCCCGGTGGTAGGGTGCTGGATTACTGATCCGAAGGTCGGGGGTTCAAGCCACACAATCACCGAGTTGTCACTGCTGCCCCCCGAGTGCAGCTAACTGGGTTATCAAAGGCTGGCCATGTCTCTCACTGTCTGTGGTGAGAGGCATGTAAAAGAACCATTGCTGTCGTTCGTAAAGAGTAGGCCATTGGG
>JAQMYF010000017.1:16670011-16699996 GCA_030014195.1 Neosilurus mollespiculum | reverse complement strand
GGAGTAAATAAACCACACTGGGAGTAAATAAACCAATCAGGGAGTAAATAAACCACCCCGGGGAGTAAATAAACCACACTGGGAGTAAATAAACCAATCAGGGAGTAAATAAACCACCCCGGGGAGTAAATAAACCACCTCGAGGAGTAAATAAACCACCCCGGGGAGTAAATAAACCAACCGGGGAGTAAATAAACCACCCGGGGAGTAAATAAACGTCATTTCACCCCGAATATCACTATAACACACATCCTGTCCTGATCGGATATTAACACAGAAAATTCCCACTTTAGTCCCTGAAGTGCATTTTGCTCTCTGACGAACTCTAGCGGTCACAGTTCCCATAATGCACTCCGTTGTTTGGTTTGATTCGCGCGCACCCTTTACTCCCGTCAGAAGAATACCGCGAGTTACTATGGCAACATCTTTTCAGAATTCTCCTCGGACTTTCGACTAATAGCCGTTTAAATCAACTTGCGTGCTCAGCCGTGGGGGTTTTACAGCCGTCCCGGTTTATTTTGCAGTTTTAAGTTTGAAACTGACCGCAAAGCGAGTTTCGCTGAGGTTGCGCGCGCACATGCGACGGCGGAACGACACTCCTGTCGCAGAGTGATGACGAAACCCGTGCGCATGAAATCGGGTGAGTAGAGTCCATTTCCCCCTCCTTCCGCCAGTCTTCAGATTTCCAAACACTGTTAGTACATTTCTTGGAAATCGTTCACAAGATGATGGAAACTGTTCGGTTTCCGACACACACTGGTTTCATACCCCCGAGCTGCCATCTTTAAGAGTAATGACAACGTGTGGCGCTGCAGAGAGGCCGCCGGTCCTGTAGGGGGCAGTGCAGTGGCTCGCCGTCACAGCGCTCAGAACAAAACCGACTCTCAAATGGCGGCACGAAAACGAAGCATAGTGTGGTCATTTTTCCAAGCCGAGGACGAAAAAAGAGTATTATGTCTCCTTTGTATGAAAACGGTTTTATATTTTGGTCACACGACCAACATGCTTCGCCATTTACGAGCGAAACATCCGAATGATTTCTCCGCTTTGGACAAGAGAAAATCCACATCGGGAAAAAGCGCAGCATCCAACCATAATAACGGCTGTGTCGAAGGTTTGGACCGCCGCGTGATCCTAACAGCGGCTTCCTTTAGACTTTTGTTGAGAAATAACTCGCTTGTTCTTTAATTTTTACAAAAAAACCCACTAATATTAATCCTGCGCTGTTCATATAGAGGACACTAGGCTAGCTAGCTAGCTCTTGGCGCCAACATCATTCATAGCATGCTAATATTAATAATAACAAGGCCATGTTCATTCAAGCACATTGTAAAACCTACACCCATAAAGCCTGCTGCTAGGTAACCACAAAAGTAAGTAAATTACATCACGGTTAACGAAGCAGTTATTCAGGCGTTTATTCGCGTTAACGTTGCTAACTAGCCTGGATGGCTAATATCCGCTCAGTGCTCTTTCTCCGCGTCCTGCCTCTTTTTTTTTCTTTCAGGCGCCATTTTTTGTCCCTGTATGTTCTCACACTTACCGTCCGAGAAATAAAGCATTAAAACTGCCGAAATGTGCGGTTCGGGCGTCGTTTACAGCGGGGTCCACACCGCGTCCTCGCCTGGTTCGAGTGTCACGCGCGACTCTGTTCACTTCCACTAAAATGAATCACTCATTTTTAACGGATCGAGCGAATCGGCTCTCCAAACCGACCGAATCGAAATGTCAAGAATCGAATCGACTGTCTCGGTGCTGGAGCCCCTGCCTTAATTTACACACACAACACGCCATGTGACCCATTTTCACCCAGCTGTCTTATAATAATAGTTGTTCCTTTCAAAATGATTCTGAATATCTTATAAATATACAGCTTCTCCTTTTTTCCCCTTTTTTTCTTCTCCTTTGTTATTGGAGTGACATCTTTTCACTCTATGGTCTTTACAGTGACCGTCATGATGGACGAGCAGCAGGTCGAAGTCCCGGCCGAGGTGGGGGACGCCGAGATGGACGGGGCGATCCGGGGCATCCTGTGCGCGGCGGCGGGAGAAGCGGCGACGGAGGGAGAGGTGTCTGGGTGCGAAGGCGAGGGCAGGGGAGCTCAGGAAGGCAGCCCCGCGGCGGCCCAAACCCCGACCTCGCGCAAGTGGAGTGCGGTGTGGGTTCACTACCGCAAGGTGGACCAGGAGAAGAAGGCGCTGTGTTTGCTGTGCATGGAGAAGATCCAGCACCAGAGTAGCACTAGCAACCTCATCAGACACCTGCAGAATAAGCACCCGACTGAGTACGCCCAGCTCGAGGAGCATTCGCAGAAACGACCCCCCAAACGCAAAAGTGAGGATCCGGATTATGTCCCCGCGGCTTCGCCCAAAACCCGTGCCCTGCCTGCCAGCCGCATCGTCCCGTCTCAGCTCAGCAGCAGTCTAACGGGTACTCATTTCCTCAGGGCCTTTCTCTCATCGTGTACCGTCATAAGTCACTGTCTGGCTTCTTAAAAAAAATTTACGCTGTCATGTAATGGGATTAAACATTTTTTGAAAATTAATTTAACAAATATGATGGTTTTGTGATTTACTCAGATACACTGATAAACTTTAGAGATTTTAAATATTTTTCTTAATTTTTCAGTGGTTTATTTTGTAGTTTATTTTAAATGCATTCTTTGTGATATTTTCTTATTTGATTTTTACCACAATGTTATGTATTTTATTATAATTTATAATGTTTTATTGTTTAGTTTTTCCAAGTATGTTTTTTCCTGCAACTCTCTCTCTCTCTCTCTCTCTTTTTTTTTTTTTTTTTCAGTTAGTTAAAATCTTTGTACTGTCTGTGTGCCAGTAGTTGACTGGAGTGACGGGCGGAGGATCCTGGAGCGCGAACGTGAGCTGACAGAGGCGTTGAGGCGCGTGCAGCAGGAAGAGGGGCGGAGTTTGCAGCAGCAGAGGGATTTAATGCAACAGATCCGGGAGCTGGACGCAGAACGCCGAGTGCTTCAGAACCAGAAACGTGAGCAGGAGGACGAACATCACAGACTGAAGAGGGAAAAGGAGGAGCTGGATATCCTCAAGATGGAACTCCAGAAGGAGAAAGAAGAACTCCAGAAAGAGAGGGAGGAGCTGTTTAAGGCCAAGGAGGAGTTTCGGAAAGAGAGGGAGGAGTTGGAAAGACAGAGACAGGATATGCATAGAGAGGGACACATACAGGGCCAAGTGTCTGAGTTTTACAACTGTTGATTCGTTCTAATGCTTCACTGTTAACGCAACTTCTTTCCAGTTCTTGTCATTTTTAAAAGTTTAGTGAACGTAGCTGAGAGATTTCATTACTTTGCCTCACTGTTTCCCCTTCTGGACGTTCTCCATATGGAGACAGGAGGAGGAGGATGATGGGCAGACGTTTTCCTGTGTAGACAATGCATTTCACTGTGTCATTTTTAACATTGTAAAGTCCTGCAGAACCCAATACAGCGTTCTCTCGCACACACACACTCCTGTCACCGAGCCGTTCTTTTCTAATTCACTATCTGAAACCTGACAGCGGCTCTTGTATTGTGGTAAGTATTCCCCCCCACACCCCCTGCCGTTCCTATTGGTGGGCCAGGACCATTGAACAAATATTATGTCATGGTTTACTACAGCAGCCTTACTGTTGATTTATTATTTTGTTAGTATTATTTTTTGTATTGACCCCTTTGCTCATTAATGATACGAATTTCCACGATCCTGCTTTTCACCATGACCGCTATATTTAAGATGAAGTTAATCTGGAAATTAGATTTAACTAGGAAGGGTTAACAAGAAAGATCTCCAGAATACTCTATCACCTAGGTTTGTTATCATTATTATTTTTATTATTAATAGTCTAGGGTTTTTTTTACTTGTCCCATGGGCTAGCAAGGATTTTTTTATTTTATAAATGAAAAAATCTCTGCTTTTAACACTTGAGATGAATGACACCCGATGTATGAAAACAGTTTTATGTTCATTAGTTTTAAGATCATTTGTTATTTTGTGCATAAAAGTTATAATTGTAAAAAAAAAAAAAAAACAACTCAAAACCCTAGGAACTTATCATTTTCTAAACTCACACCCGGGTACTATAAAACTAGAAGGCCTATTCCTAAATCCCTGAACTACATGTATGATGAGTTTCACTTTCACTTCTGATTAAATAAATAAAAACCGTTTCATAAATACATTTATTCCCCCAATCATTAAATATCAACAAAATAAAGGCCGCCCGAGCCCTGACTGAGGTTGGAGGTGAAAGGCTGTATTAAATATCACTAAATGGGTGTGTGTTTGAAGTGTACTCAGGAAGAGGTTATTTGTGAATGGACACTTTGGTTTGGATGTGTGAACAAACTGCTACGAATAGCGTCAGCCATAATTTGTTGTCCCCTAAGAACTCTTAGCATTTTTCATGGTAATTTTGTTATCCGCACGGACTGCTGGCTTTCATCAAACAGAATCCTTTGCTAGAAGCATGATTGAGTTTCCTCATAGAGCTCTTTGATGTTTATTTCATTTCGCATACGCTACTGTGCATGAGCCTCAGCGATCACAGACAAACATTCATAAACACGGTTTAAAAAACAAACCTTTTCTTTTCTGCCCAAATGACAGGCTGTCTACCTTGACGTGTGGTCACTGGTGGGTCAGCTAGGGCTCTGGGTTACTGATCAGAAAGTGGGGGTTCAAGGCCCAGTACCACCATGATGCCACTGTTGGGCCCTTGAGCAAGACCCTTAATGCTCAGTGGTATGAAAATGGTAATGGTAATTTGCTCTGGATAACAACGTCTGCCAAATGACGCAAATGTAAATTTACTACAATAATGTATGAAGAACAGTTTTTACATCAAATATTTGATAAAAAAAAAAACACGTGTCTGGTGGGAAAAGTGTTTGTTAGCTTTATTAACCATTAAAAAATACAAAATTATTGAACTATAAACATAACCGTGTTGATCAGGCTGCATAATGTGGTTGGTTATTTAACAGTTGGGTGTAATAAATGTACTATCTACCTGTTCACATTAAAAATATAAAACGAGAAACTATACCAGATCTGAAGCGACAGCAAAGAGAAGTTCTCTTTTTCAATCCTTAGTTGTTGTCGCTTTTAACCTACACACAACTAAATGTAATCTAAAAGTTTAACCACCGAGTCTGATGTAGTTAAATGTCCTTTATTCTTTGCAGGTTCGATCAGGTTTGATTTAGTCTCTGGTCTCAAGACTGATTGGGGTTTTTTTTTTTATTTGTTTTGGGGTTTTTTTTTTAACAGTGATTGTGGACTGTGCTAGCGTATTATCGCCACTCATTAGTCTCTGCTTTTGCTTACAGATTTTCTCGGGACTCATACAGTCAAATAAGTTATTTATAGAGTTAAAAATTTGATGTGACCACAGGCAAGACAAGCAATTACCTGTCATATCACAATAAGAAAACTTCTGGTACTTAGGGGTCCGAGCACCAGTCAGGAACCCATACTGAAATTGGAAGGGCACAGTGCTATACACTGCTAAGTCACCAATTTGTGATTTTAATAATAATACAATTAAGTCATATTTATCACATGATTTGTGAGTTTAGCTGCTAAGAAGCTGCAATTGTCCACTTTGGAGTGACTTTCAGTATATGGGGAGAGACCTCGATTGTCAGAATATGATACTACCCCATTTTTCATCATGCATGGACTCGGCCGGTTGTAACACTGAGCTCTTCATGTGTTTAACGGTCATTTGCAGTCTGTATTACCGCATTATCGCCACTCCAGGGTCCAGGGTTCTCAAATTTAGACAGACAGTTTACTCAGTCCCCAGATACTCTCTCAGGAACACACAGAACTCACCTAATATCATTTCAGTGAACGAGTTGATATCTCCAGCACTGGAAAGTCGTCTTCACAGGTTCTGCCTGTGGGAGCTGGAGCAAGGGGCTTCCAAGAAGGAATCTGGGAATTAACTAGAACTTTGCTGTAATAAAGGTTTCTTATTCTCAAGGTGAGCTACGGTTGGGAACTTAATGATACAAAAGGTAAGATAGAGAGATTACTATGATTTCACAGTAAGAAGCGCTAGAGGTGAATAAAGCTGCAAGCAGTGATTCCCAGGGTCCAAGTGGAGAGACTACTGAAATGGTAAAGGAGGTGATGATGTCACAGAGAGTGGCAAGCAGCTATGAACATGGGCCCCGAACAAAAAAAACAAACAAATATTTTGTATGGAATGTGGAAATTTAGGCAGGAAAAATGGGAATAGCAAGTCTAGTTTGTTAACCTGTAATGGTGATTGTTGTAAATCATTTTAGTAAGAGTGTTGATATCACCAGCACTGGAGAGTCAGCTAAGGTATTTATAGAGTTGAAATTTTGATGTTACAACAGGCAAGACAAGAAATTATTGTTGTATCACAATAGGAAAACTGGCAATTAGGGGTCCAAGCATCAACTTGGAACCCCTATTGGAATTTGTTATTGGTTGTTTTTGTAATGAAGATTGCGGAGTGTACATTATCGACACTCTTTGGTCTGGGGTTCTCTGCTCTGTCTTGCAGGCTAATTCATGGTTTACAGGGGAAAAAAGGAGACAGACACTCAGAATTTTCTGGGGTTTTTTCCAGTCCTGTCACTTTCAAAAACATTAACAGATGCCTGATAACTTTGTCACCTTCTGCCATACTCAGTATCCATCTTGAATTTAACTCCCCTCCTGTATTTTCTATTTGTCTTTTTTGAGGGATGACAGCAGTAAGTGGATATCTCCAAAAAAAAAAACACCAAAATTGACCTTTTGACCTAGTGTTTTTTGCCCTATCACCTTCTACCTGCTCAGTGAATACCAACCTCATCACGTGCTCAGATACATTAAAATCCAGTAACAACAAGAGTACTTCTCCAAAGAGAGCGTTGCCATTGCATGCAACAAGTTGATAGCAGGGGAAATCCGTAAGTAAATCTCATTTCATTTCTGAATAAATCAATCGTATTAGACTTATACAGTAGAACAGGTGTAGAAAATGTGTTTATTTAATAAGAACTTTGTTAGTATTCGAACTGTGTTATAAAAATTAATGGAGATGTACAGTTGTTGCACTAGAATACCAAGCTTGGATCTGGTAGAAGACTAAAGTAGTCCCAAAATCAAAAACGTTTTAGAATCAGGTTTTGACTGTATATACCAATGTACTCTACATAGTAAAGTTCCTTGGTCTTTTTACCCAGACCCATGACTGAAACCTGACGGCAACAACTGTATATCTCCAACAACCAAAAAAGAATCACATCCAAATACATAGGCGAGGTGATTCTTAAGTTGTTTAGCTACCCAAATATACCAGTGTATAAAGAAACAGTGAAGAAACTGATTTCATATGTAAACTCAAATGTTAAAATCCATTTCCTCAAAACTATGAAAAGTGGAGATATCTGCTTGTCGCTGTCAGCCCTCGTTTTAGTTTTGCTGTATCCTGTTCATATTATTTACACTTCACTATTGCTGTGGCCCTCGCCCGGAGTTGGCTGAGATGGGCGCCAGCCTCCCCGCGACCCTAAGTAGGATTAAGCGGTTCAGAAAATTAATGAATGAATGTATTGCTGTGACGCGATGGCCTTTTAGTCTGTACTTCTGGAACAATACTAAAGAGAAATAGAATCCCAATAAAATAGAAATTTTTTCTTTTATTTCAGTATCGTGAAAGTCTTTCGGTCACGGGGAGGCTGGGGCCTGTCTCAGACCACACTGGCCACATTGTGGGCTACACCCTGAACAGCTCATGAGACCTTTTCAGGGCAACACACTCACAACCATTCACACCTAGGGGCAATCTGGAACAGCCAGTTAGCCTAATGTGCATGTTTTTGGACTGTGGGAGGAAACCCATGCAAGCACAGGAAGAGCCTGTGGACTGTGGACAGAAAGTTTCCCCCAAGCTTTATAAACACAAGCGCACCTAATTTGTCCCTCATCGCGCACCGTCGCTGTGTCACGTGACGCGGTGCAACTGAAAACGCTTTCAAAATGGCTGACTGTTAACTTCCTTCTGCAACGAAATTGCTTTTATATCATGGTTTCCACCCTTATTTATAAAACACGCTATTTCTCGGGCTGCTCTGCTGTCTTTTATGTATTTTAAGTATCACGACGGTTAAGAATTAATGATGTAATTGTTGTTATTAAGGTAACCAGAGACTGTTTTGTTTAGAGAAAACAAGTCGGCGAGTGCTCCAGACGTTCAGTCCTGTCATGCCTTTCCAATTCTGTCCACAATGCGGATCAAAACTGCAGCCTGGGTTCAGGTTTTGTCCGTCCTGTGGAGAGAAGCTGCCTGGCCAAGTGGATCCTCCTGAATTCACCCACACCGAGGAGTCAGGGGTTCCTGATGTGGTGTGTAATTTCAGCACACAGATGAGGCTAATGAATGCTACCCCGTTCCCGACCCAGGACATCACCAAGACAGGTAGAAAATACAAAATAAGGGTGTTTATCCACACCCACACAGTGCATCGAAGAGCTATAAGCTGGTAGGTTGTAGGAACTGTTGAATATTCCAGAATTAATATCCTAAATACCAGTTCTTGGTGGCTGTCACAGCTACAGTGGCTGAGTTTAAGGTGTGTTTCCTGTAAAAGGTGAGCAGTTATAAAGGTAAAGTGGTGCTTATACAAAATCCACCCATTTTCTCTAAGCGATTTATCCTGACCAGTCAGAATACTGTGGTAGATCAGTTAATACTTGATGCATTATTCAGTCCTGGTAACCCCTTTCTTTCTTTCTTTCTTTTTTAAATTTAAAATTTTATTATTATTGTTTTTTTTTTTTTTACATTAATTGAGTACCTAAATGAGCATCCGGATTCAGAAGACATGTTTTGGAAATGAAGCGGTACATGTCATTCTAAAAGCTTTAAATGAAGGATGATTTGAAGCTCATTTTCTCCTTACTTTACAGGTGCTTCTGACGATTCTTTATCCTCATCTTCAGCACTGAATCGCTCTCCGATCAGATCCACACGCAGATCCAATGTCAGGAAAACCTGCAGTCAGTCCACACCACCTAAACCTGTAACAAACCACGGCGAAAGATCTCAACAGACTGATTTCACACCGCTCACCTCTCCCCGGATTTCAGATCAGAGTCCTGTCACACCGCCTCAGAAGCGAAAAAAGTCCACAGAAGTGAGGGAGGAGGAAGAGCAAAAGAAAGTGCTCTCTCTGACTCCTCAGACCCCGCCCAGTGGTGAGCAGTTCCACAAGAGCTGAGAAAAGTATTAAGTGGTGTATGGAATAATATTAAAGAGAAAAAAAAATAATTTCTCTTCTCAGCTGTCAGACAGACTAAAATTTTGTAAAAATGAAACAAATGCACCCTTGTAGTGTGGTATTTTCATATTTGTGTCACTCTGTTAATAGGTAAATCTAAGCGGACAAAGCGGGCATGTGCTCTGGGGCCTGTGCAGGAAGGACTGGAGTTTTGTGATCAGTCAGGAAAGAAATGGAGACTCGGGAAATTGTTGAATCAGACGGACGTGGAGCTGATGTACGAGGGTATGCCTGATCATCTCGAATCATTTTACTTTGAGCATTGAGCACATATTAAAGGGGCCAAGCGAAAACGTTTAGAGAAAATAACATGAACAAGGAGCAGGGGCTGACAGTATGGTGGATCAATCCCACGTGGATTTGACGTGTAAGAAAAAAGGGTGGCGCTAAAGAGCTTTGTTTTTTGAAAAGGGGGGTGGAGTCTGTTTTTGGGTTGTAAAGAATATCATTGTATTAGAACTGGATGTTTAAAATCACAAGCAGCATTTTTAACACTGTGTGGGTAAAGAGTGACATGTAAAACTGTAAAATGTCAAGTGTGTATGTGATAAAAGTACTTGTTGTGTGTTCAGTGGAACCGGTTGGTGTACGGAGCTCATCTAACCACATAATAAGACTGGTGAGAAGCGACACACTGACTACATAAATACCCAACTCTGTGTGTGTGTGTGTGTGTTGTGTATGTTTACACTCTGTGTATATATCTGTGTATCCCCCTGTTCAGGGTGCCAAAGATGGACAGTTGTTTAACGAACAGAATTTTCTACAACGAGCTGCCAAACCTGCTGCAGGTGAGTGTCATGTCACGTCCTGACATTTAACTAACCAGATACCAAAGGGTTTATTCAGAAATCATTAGTACGGGTGTTCACATAAGGAGTGTGGATTCCTCCCAGGAAAACAAAGCTCTAGGTTTCTATTAAGGTACTGCTATTCTATTTCACTCACTCCCAGGTTTGTCACTTAACAATGTGTTGGCCACGCCTTGGCTGCCTGTACAGAGTTTCATGGGTGTCACTTCATGTAAATGAGCTGTCAGGACCGAGCTTTATACTTTACAGGAGATCAGCATGCGCACATAAGTATAAAGGAAGTCAGATTTTCCACAATGTTTGTAAATCCTGCAGGACATTTTACTTAAGTGCGTTTTACACAAACACTGCATGCAAAACATAAAATATCCTAAAAAAATTGTGCGTGTGTACATCTCTTTAGTGGAGAAGTGGCTGAAGAAACATGGTATGGACTTCCTTGGAATTCCGTCATGTGTTGGTTTTGGTCTTCATGAAACATACAGGTGTGTGCGTGTCTCTATCTGTGTCTGTGTCTGTGTGTGTGTGTGTGTGTGTGTGTGTGTGTTAACTCTTTGTCTCTATCACACTACAGGTTTTTGATATTTCCTGATATGGGCTGCACTCTGCAGTCAGTTCTGGACACACACTCAGAGAGTCTCAGTGAAAGATTCATCCTGCAGCTGGCACTGAGATTAGTACGCTGCTCTTTTCTTCAATTTTCTTTCATTTCCTCTTTTTGTTTACATTTCTTGCAGAGTCATGACTACAACAGTATTCTTAGACTTTCTAAAGGAATATACCTGACAGTAGATTTATTAAATGTAAAGCTGTGTATGTGTGCGTTCAATTTTAGTTGGATGCTCTGGAGTTCATTCATGATAATGAGTATGTTCATGCAGACATCCATGCAGGAAACATCTACATCAGCACACAGGGACAGTCGCAGGTAAGCTCCGCCTCCGTCTCAGTGTTCCTCTGGAAACTGTACTTTACAGCACCTGTGGGGGGTGTCATAGGAAAATAATTAACATATAAGTTAATGTGGCAATAAAGATTTATTGTTTAAAACAAATCATAATCAGTGATTACATATTTTTTTAAATCCACATATTAAACTGCTGTTACAATAGAAACAGTGTTGTGCCAGAAGTAAACCTGTGAAATGCAGCTGCACTATTATCAGAGCTGCTGTTATAGAAAACTATTCACCCCCTTCCCTTCTGACCAATCACAACGCAGTACTTAGCAGTGCTGTGGGATAAACACTGGGGCTGCTGGAGAAAAGTCCTCATGTATATGTAATTTATATTTGTGTAATATTTGCATATTCAAAACATTCAGTTTATGACATAGATCCAACATTCAACAGCTGTACAGGCTTTAAAAGATAAATAAATGGTTAAACTGTGTGTGTGTGTGTGTGTGTGTGTGTGTGTGTGTGTGTCTTTAGGTTTTTTTGTCCGGATTTGGTCATGCGTTTCGTTTCTGTCCTGGAGGGAAGCATGTAGAATATCGGGAAGGCGGCCGGACGCCCCATCAGGGGAACCTCAACTTCATCAGTGTAGATTCACACAAAGGGGCTGGTAATGAACGATCTCGCGCACGCACACACACACACACACACACACACATTCATACTGTACAGTTTAAATGTAGACAAGCATCTTCACAGACTCATAACTGTAATCAAAGCAAAAGTAAACACAGAGGTTATTCTTTAACCATCTTAGTGATTTTGCTTTTTAGCTCATTAGATCCAGTCATCGCCCCGATGAGCTTATGGCATGGCATCTGTCCATCCGTCTGTCTTTCTGTCTCGTGTGTATTCACAATTTTCAAAATGCTTCTCCTCTGTTATTTCTTGACTGATTTTGTTTGTTTTATCTGATAGGGTAAAGTGTGACCTTTTACAATTCTACACAGAATTTGGGGGAAAAAATGTAAATTTTATTTTATTCTGTATTAATTCCACAAGGGAAATTATGCCTCTGCATGTAACCCATCCAAAGTGAGCACACACGTAAACAGTGAGCGCACACGCACACTCGGAGCAGTGGGATGTTACACATTTTAGCACCCAGAGAGCAGTTGGGGTTAGGTGCCTTGCTCAAGGGCACTTCAGGCGAAGGGAAGGTGCAGCTCAGTCCCCCACCGCCTGGTTAAGGAATCGAACCAGCAACCTTTCGGTCCCATAGCCGCTTTACTAACCATTAGGCTACGGCTGCCTCCATAATTTCAGTCATCATGCAAATTTATGCAAACCTTTTCAAAATTACAAAAGGTGCTTCTTCTCCTTTATCTCTTGGCCGATTTAGATTCTGTTTGCTTCGTCTGATAGAGCTAGGTGGGCCATTATAGTGACGCGCTGTGTTTACCACCGGTTCTCTCTTTTACCTGCAGAATTAAAATGTTTACAGAAATTTACCCATCATGTTCGCCCTCATAAATACATTCATCAAATGCAGTACGACACGAATAAATAAAATTCTGTGATGCTTTTCCCTGTAAATATTCAGTCTAATATCTGCACCTGGTGAAAAATTTATCATTTTATCTTGTACGGGCACCGGATGAGCACCGCGTCACTGACGTCTGGTTTATTTTTGACCCTTCAGCACCAAACCACGAAAAGCTCTGTGGTTCACTTACTCATTAGTGGCTCAAAATGATACATTTTTCAAACCATCAGTCTAAAATGCGTGAGGTTTGGGGATTCCCCCCGTCGTGTATAGTATCAATGCTTCACATGAAATTCCCACTATACATTTGTTTTATGTAAAAGTACACTATTCCCACAATAAACCAATAAGAAGCGCTTTTTAAAACACATCCAGTGCGAACAACCTCTCCCCCCTCGGAGTGCTCTCACAGAAATGTTTCCCTTTTACATGGAGACTTGTTGTGAGATTGCTCAGTTTATCAGATGTACTTGGTAAACTTGTCTCACAATCATGGAAAGATGATGAATAATGTGTGTGTTCAAGGCCATTTCTTAATTAATCTCAAATAACAATTTCATTCATTTTCTTTGCTTAATCCTAATTGGGATCGCAGGGAGGCTGGCGCCCATCTCTGGCGACTCTGGGCAAGGGCGGGGTACACCCTGGACAGCTCACCAGAACATTGCATTGCCAATCACTCACACTCACACCTAGGAAAGATTTGGAACCGCCAATTAGCCTACTGTGCATGTTTTTAGACTGTCACAAACCATCTGACTGGTTTGGTGCTAGAGAATCACATTTTGGGTTATTTTTTTCGGATTGTTGCCATTATATTCTTCACCTGGTTGTTATAAGTTACACTGAGTAAATTCACTCACTCACTCTCTCATTTCCTGAAATACTTAATCCTATCAGACTCGCATGGAGGCTGGAGCCTATCTCACCCGACACTGGGCGTAGGCGGGGCACACCCTGTACACCTCTCCAGACCATCACAGGACAACACACACACAACCTTTCAGACTCTCACTTATATCTGGGGGCAATTGGGAACAGCAAATTAGCCTACTGTGCATGTATTTGGAATGTGGGAGGAAACCAGAGTACCTGGAGGAAACCCACACAAGCACAGGGAGAACATGCAAACTCCACACAGAAACACCTGAGCCAGGGAATCGAACCCAGTACCTTCTTGCTGTGAGGCGGATGTGTTAACGAGTACACCAGCTGAGTAAATACAGATGGAAATATTTCTGTCTTTTATTTTAGGCTCCAAAGCAACAAAATGTCAATATTTTAAAGGCTGTGTGATTCTTTTCTATACCCACCGCATATCCACAAAAACACACACACCATACCTCACTGAACCATGTCCCTTCCTGATGGACCTCTGGTGTGTGTGTGTGCTTCAGGTCCGTCTCGGCGCAGTGATCTGCAGTCTCTGGGTTTTTGTCTGCTCTTCTGGATGACGGGCTCTCTGCCCTGGATTTCCGTCACTCATCCAACAGGCTCCACTGTTTCTGCTCAAAAGGAGAGGTAAGAACACACACACACACTATTTTTATAGAAAATTCAGTCATTTTTATGTCAAATTTCTTCCTAATTTTCAACTTAGTGTGGTTGTGTCTCAAGTGGCAATCATTTTATAGACACTGATGTCTGTAGAGTAGATCATCATACAGCGATAACTTCAACCATACGACCCCTGCTGCTTGTTTCATGTAATAAATAAGTTTACACTGTAAAGCTCATTTATTCATTCACTTTCTGAACCGCTTAATCTTAATTAGGGTCGCGGGGAGGCTGGCGCTCATCTCAGCCGACTCCGGGCGAGGGCAAACTACACCCTGGACAGCTCGCCAGGCCATCGCAGGGCAGAAACACTATGCAGCCTACTCTTGACAAATCAACAATAGTTCTTTACATGCCTCTCACCATAGACAGTGAGAGACATGGCCGGCCTTTGATAACCCAGTGAGCTGCACTGGGGGGACAGCAGTAACATCCTACTGATAGTGGGGCTCCAACCCCCGACCTTGGGATCAGTTATCCAGCATACTGCCACCGGGCCACCACTGCCCCACTGTAAAGCTGCTTTACGATAATATTAATTATAAAAATTGCTGTATAAAATTGCAGCTGAATTTAATGGAATTGATTTTGGATGGGGTGGCACAGTGCTGTAGTGGCTTGCATGTCCACCTCACAGCAAGAAGGCCTGGGTTCGATTCCCTGGCTCGGGCGTTTCTGTGTTGAGTTTGCACGTTCTCCCTGTACTTGCGTGGGTTTCCTCCAGGTACTCCGGTTTCCTCCCACAGTCCAAAAATATGCACAGTTGGGTAATTGGCTGCTCCAAATCGCCCCAGGTGTGAGTGTGAGTCCTGCAGTAGCCTGGCGATCTGTCCAGGATGCACCACGCTTTCGCCCAGAGTCGACTGACATGGGCGCCAGCCTCCCCGCGACCCTAATTAGGATTAAGCGGCTTAGAAATAAATGAACGGATGATTTTGGGTGGCATGGTGGTGTAAGTGGTTAATTCTTCCAGCTCACATCAAGAAAGTCCTGGGCTCAAAGGGGCGTTTCTGTTTGAAGGCTCCCTGTGCTTGCATGGGTTTCCTCCAGGTACTCCAGTGTCCTTCCACAATCCAAAGACATGCACATTATGCTAATTGGCTGTTCCCAATTGCCTCCAGGTGTGTGTTGGCCCTGTAATGGACTCCCCAGAGTCGGCTGAGATCTGAGGTTTAACAAATGAATGAATTGATTTTCACAGTAACAGACTCTCCCTCCTTTAAAAAAAAAAAAATCAAGTATACCAAATCCGTACCTTGGATTGTTGGGAATTCAAACATGGTCTTCATAAATATCAAGAAGATAAAACTAAGGAATGTTAACAAAAACATAGTTCACTAAGCCATGATGTCAAAAACCTAATCAGGCATAAACACGTGGATTATCTTGCAAAAAACAAAGGTTCTTTCTGTGATAACCCAAAACTGTTTCAGAGGGACCATAGAGCCGCTCCTGCTCTCTGAATCCGTCTCTTGTCCTTAAGCGTGCTTATTGTAAAACTACAACTTTTCAACAATCTTTTTTCCACAGAATTGTCAAACTCTGGAACTTCAATTTAAACTCTTTCAAATGTATTTTATTCTACCAAATTGTACATGTGACATTGATTTTTCTTGCACTTTGTCTCCCGGGACTGTCCGTGCTACTGATCTTGACTGTGTCTGTATGTGCACTTAAAATTCTTAATATTTCCTGATGTTTTAATGTAAGGGGCGGGCCTAGCATGGGTACGTTTGTCCACCTTCGCGCATACCCCTTTGGACACTGACTTGTTAATTAATTTATATATAGGTGTTGTTTTTTTTTTCTTTCTGTAATGTGTGTATGTAGCCAATAAAGCTGATAAAACAAATCTTTTTTTAACCCAGAAATCATGGGGGTACAAACATTTGCACTCAACTGTACACTGACCAAAAATATAAATGCCCCATGTAAAACTTTTATTAGCATTAGGAGTTGCGCAATATATTAAATCATTCATATTTCATTTTGTTGTTCAATATGCTGCAGATAACAGTCTGTTTGAACTCTATGGTGGCATCTAGAAGTCAGTGACATTCAGGTGAACACGGTGGGGGTCAAGTTAAAGAAATTAGTGTGGGGTGGTCACACGTGGACGCCGGGGTTGAGGTCGATTTGCAGTACAGCCAGTCTGTCTGTAACGAACTCTTGAGTGACAGATTGTCCGAGAGTAAACATTCAGCTGCACAGCAACCTCTCTATTGGACATCCCTGCACCCAGCATGCCAATGGCACATTCCCACATGGCTTTCGACATCTGTGGTATGGTGACTTTTGATGAAATTTGACATTTTGGGGTGGCCTTTTTTAGTATAAGGAGTGTCTGAGTGTACTGCTCATGCTGTTTGAAAAGCGTCTTGTCTGCAATACCTGTGTTGTGGTTGGAATCACTGAGCAAGTGATCACTGACTGAGATGGACAAGTTTTGTATACAAATTAAGAAAAATATTCATTTTGAACAATTATAATATTTACATGAGGTGTTTATATTTTTGGTCAGTGTTCATGGAAAGCAGTCATAAGCATGTAATACAGAGCAATGTTCAGTAATCTGTGTGTGTGTGTGTGTGTGTGTACAGGTATATGGCTGATATTCCTGGATTACTTAGCTACTGTTTTAAAAAGAAGAAAGTTTCAAGTGAGTGTTTTTTATATTATTATGAATCAGAATTTATAAATGTGTTGTATAGAGTTTTTTTTAAAGTGTGTGTGCGACCGCAGGTGCATTACAGAGATACCTGTCTCAGGTGATGGTCCTGCATTACACGGAGAAGCCAGATTACTCGGTGCTGAAGCATGGGCTCACTGAGGCGTTACAGGAACTGGGGGGATGTTTAGGGGCTCTTTGGGAGGCCCTCTGATAACAGTGACATCATGGTGATATGTTCTGTAATTATGAACACAGGAAACATTTTTCGATGGAAGAGAAACAGTGAATGGAGATCAGATGAAACTCTAAAGAACTTTTTTTGGATTTTAAATCTTGTAAAACATTTGCTTTTAGAGGAAACTGGATTATTATTAAAATTTTCTAATTGTGTGGTAATGTTTCACATCACAGAGCTTTGAATGTTTATTAAAGTTGAGGTTAAAACTCTTGAGATTTCACTTAGTTCCTGGTTGTTTTTAACACAGTCACTGTTTGTAATGTTATTGTAGTAGTGTTAATAACTGGCAATAAACTATTTTATTCAAAGTTCTGCTATTGTATTTTTCTTTCAGTTTTTTTTTTCTTATGTCTTTTGTTCTTTTTTTCTGTTCTATTTTTTGTTTTTCCAATTTTTTGGGGGGTTTTTTTGTTTCTTTTTTTTCCTTTATTGCTCTTTTTCCACTTTTTTCCTCTTTTCTGTCCTTTTCCTTCGTTACATTTTTTCTATTTTACTTTCTTTTTCTTTTTTCCCTTTGTGTTTTTTGTAATTTTTTTTGTTTTGTTTGTCCCATTCTTTTTTTTCCCTTTTTCTTTCTTTTTTCCTTTCATGTTTCCCCCTTAACATTCTTTATAATTCTGGGTTTCTTCAGGAGTTTTTTTTTCTATCTGTAAAGATGATCCATATTCTGATATGAGGATAAACTCTTATTTTCAGTTCTGTCTGTTGCACAGGGCAGTTTACAGGTATATAATTATGTAGTAGTCACTAGTTTTCTTTGTGTACACATTTTGTTTGTTTGTTTTTTTCTCCTTTATTTCCAGATTTTTAGTTTTCTCCCAGTTTCACTTACCACACCAGGTAGTAAATTGGTGTCTAATTATTCTGTTGCACTGCACTAAGTTCTGAAAGCCCTTTCCTTTGGAGGAGAAGAGTCCTGAGCCCACAAACACAGCACACTCTTGTTTTCCAGCAGATACAATGTTAATCAGGGCAGTGGTGGCGCAGTGTTTAAGGCTCTCCGAAGGTCGGGTTCAAGTCTCGGTGCCACTGTGGGGTAAAAAATGGTAAGGGTGTCTGCCAAATGCCATATATGTAAATGCTTCTGAAGAGGGCAGCAAAGTCGCGCTGTCTTTTAAAATCCGCCCGGAACCTAAAATCTTCAGCCTTGTTTCCACACGGAGTAAAAATAAGCGCGCGCTGTTCAAAGGGGCCGCAGGTTTAACTGTCGTGTTTTGAGTGAGAAGTGACGGCCCGTGTGAGCTGTAAACCCGCGAATTGGGCACAGAAATGAAGCGGGGAGAGTTTTAACATGTAATTGCGATGTGAATGAACTTCGAGAAGGAACTTTTAAACCTGTTGAGACTGTGATGAGGCGCTACAGGGCTGAACGTCCCCCGGAGCCGTGGATCGAGCGGCTGATTCAAAACTATGGCGAAGAGCAGCGAGAGCGCAGTGTCAGGGCTCACGTGGTCGGGGTGAGAGTCGGACACCCCAAGCTCTTTTTAAATATCACCTTTAATCAGTGTTCTGGCATGGAGCTGTCTATGTATAGGACGGAGAGTTTCCTTGCTCTGTTCTCAGGATCTACGTAATTCCCCTCTTCTACTGTTAAAGCCACGCCCTTCAGTATAATCAAGGGCTGTGATTGGAGGGTGACTGCAGTTCAGTGCAACACCACTACTCATGAAAGTGAAATGCAGTCTGGGAATTGCATTGATTTCTGTCCTAGTCCTCACTCAGTCACTCATTTGCAGCACCGCTTAATCCTACCAGGGGCGCAGGGAGGCTGGTGCCCATCTCAGCCAGCAATGGGTGAAGACTGGGTACACCCTTAAACAGCTCGCCTGACCATTGCATTCACGCTTATGCCTAGGGGTGGTATGGAACTGCCAATTAGCCTAATGTGAATGACTTCGGACGGTGGGAGGAAACTGAAGTACCTGGAGGAAACCTACACAAAAACGTGGAGAACATGCAAACTTCACGCAGCTTCACCCAGGGTTGGCTGAGATGGGCACCAGTCCAAGGCTGGGACTCGAACCTCAGACCTTCTTGCTCTGAAGCGGACATGCAAACCACTACGCCACCATGCCGCCCAATTTCTAACCTAACTATGTGTGTGTGTGTGTGTGTGTGTGGGTGGGGGGGGTATTTATGTGTAAATCCAAAAACTGAAATAGATTTTTTTAAAGATTTTTTCCAAGATTTGAAGTGACACCGCCACTGAGATGGGAGTTGAGTTGGTGATCTGGGATGGCAGATTATTTAAAAACGGTGGCTGGTTTCCCCCCTGTGCCACCCTTTGAGCCACGCCCTGATAAATAACTCATGTCTAAAATTCAGGGTGTGTACTATGTCTGATAAATGTTTGTCTTTAGGTGAGTGACTTGACTGACTCTCAGCGTACGAATGAGAACGACGCCTGCATGTTGTTCCTGTCCGATGGGACCATGTTCATCCCCGCGGTGCTCAGTGCCGCCGCCTGGGAGCTCATGCAGGAGTGAGTACAGCGCACACAACTTATTACCTGTGTGTTATGACACCAGCAACTAAACACCTGAGCCCTTGTCTAATTTTTCATCAGCATCAGTACCAGCAGCAGCAGCTTATTGTGTTAAATCGGCTTGAACCTGTCGATACAAAACACTTAAAATGTGTTTAAAAGTTGAAAACTTGAATCATGGGGAGTATGGAACTTTTCTCAGCCAATTTTGGGCAAAGGCAGGGTACACCCTGAACAGTTCGCCAGTCCATCACAGCAACCGTTCACACTCACATCTAGTTTGCAGCTGTAATAAGCCTAATGTGCATGTCATTGGGAAGAAACCAGATTACCTGTAGGAAACCCATACAAGCACGGGGAAGCCATGCAAGCTCACAAAAAAGCCCTCACTGAGCCTGGGACTCAAACCCAGGACCTTCTTGCTGTGAGGCAGACGTTTTAATCTTTACATCACCATGCTGCCCTCTTTTAAATATTATTGTAAAGTACTCAATGTTAATAATGAAAATTTTTACAAAGTTCAAGAGCAGTTTGTCATCAACTAAGAGTTCAATTTAAACCTAAATCGGAACCTTTGTTTGTGTGTGTGTGTGTGTGTGTGTGTGTTACAGGCTTGAGGAAAGAGACACGTTTTCAGGTCTGGACAACACGACGGTGTCGGTGCGAAAATTCCATTTGAAATTCCACATGGACCCAGAGCTGGTACAGCAGAGAAACACACGATTCCCACCTTTAAATTCTGTTATACACAACCGTGTGCAAAAATCTACGCAGTTCACCCCAGAATAACTAAATTAATCATAATAAGATGGTTACTGTTTGGTTCGAAATATTATCTTTTATTATCACACGTAACGCCTCGGTGTCACATGACTGGAATGACTTCACTGTATGCTGGATGACATCTGGTAGTGATTGGTCCACTCTCTCAGGATCATAATTTATTATTCCGAGTGGATAATGCCTCACTGGAATTGACAGACTTAAGCTTTGGGGTCACTGAGATTGAAATCTCAGAAATTTAACAAAATAATGTCCCTGAAAATACAAAGAATGCTACACAACGTAGCCTCTGTGTTATTGAAAAGATACTTTTTGTCTGTCCATCGGGTATCCGTCTACACTTTTCTACATGCTTCCTCTCTCGTATTTCTTGACTGAATTAGATTTTGTTAGCTCCCGCCCACAAAGTGGCTCAGGAGCTATAGGAATGGGTTCCGTCCATCCGTCTGTCCGTCACACTTTAGTTTCGGGACATTTACTTGCCGCGCACTGAAGCTGGGGCTTTCAAACTTGCTATGCTTTTTCTATATTGGCATATTATGAAATGGTCCTTTCGGCGGGAACGTCTGGACCCCCGTGGTCTATCTTGTTTTATCTGATAGGGTGAGGTGTGGCCTTTTACAATTCTACACAAAATGTGGAAATTCTCCTTTGTTTCTTAAGCAATTTAAATTCCGTTTGCTTCGTTTGTTCTCTTCTGGTGCCAGATACGCACCACGTCACTGATCTGGTTTTCTTTTCTTTTTCTTTCCTTCATTTCAGGCAAACTGTCAGTTTTATCTCTGTGTTAATCAGATCGTTACTGTGGGTCAAGTTAATCGTCATCACCGCCCCCCGAGCTGGTAGCATATTCCACTATCCACATTCATTATATTTCAAATAATGATTTTATTCAAAAAGCCAAAATCTTTCTGTCTCTTTCATTTTCAGCACAATGATGCTTTCCGTCAGGCAACAAATCCTGAACACGTGGCGGTACGTGTGTGTGTGTGTGTGTGTGTGTGTGTGTGTGTGTGTGTGTCTGTGTGTGTGTTTTACTGTGTTTCTCTATCCTGAAGTTATATATTTTAATTTTCACTTTAGATCCCTGATGAAGGAGAGTTCAGACTCGCAGTCTCAGGATTTACAGTCAGGCACGTGTCTCACTCGCACACACACACCCACACCCACACACACACACACACACACCTTCCTATATTCGCCTGGTTTTAATCATATTCACAAATATGCTTAAAAATGCTCTTCATTGTTGAAAATTTTTCATACAGGACTTCCACTTTCCTGTCTGATGGGGGCGTGGCACAATGACATCATCATGAACCTCCTGAATGATGCAATCAAGAAAATCTCTGCATCCACCATGGGTCAACTGGGGATGGCCACACCCACTAACTGGCACCGAGAGAGACTTCACTGCAGGGTAAGTTGGTATCCATAGCAACCAGGTGGTACCAGCTGTCAGTACAGCACCAAACAAGTGTGTGTGTGTGTGTGTGTGTGTGTGTGTGTGTGTGTGTGTGTGTGTGTGTGTTTTTTTCCAGGATGAGGAGTGTTTCAGCACTCCTGTGTCTCATCTTCTCATCCCAGAGGAGCAGAGGAAGATGTTGACAGCTGATCCTGGTACTGTATTGTCTCCCGTCTAATTAATTGCTCCTTATCATTACTGACCTTCGGGAATTCCACCAGACGAGTGCACAAGCTTCTTCATGCATGTGTTTTTGTTTCTGCCTTAAATGATCCTGTGCACAGGTGTGTCGAGTTTGTGTGAAACTCCGAGCAGCCTTATGCCTCCTCAGGTAGCCGAATCGATGGAGAAGCCAATCGTAACACAGGATCTTGGCGGAAACTCGTCTGCTGCGGCTTCCAATAGGCTCGAAGACCAGCGGCATGTCACCCTGAACAACACCAGAGCGGGTAGGAGAGCGTGAGCAGTGATCTGGAAATGCCGAGGAGAGTAAATACTACTCCAGGGAACTTATTGCGATGTTATTGTAAACTGCCCCCACCACTAACACACACACCTTCTATTCTTCTGGTCTCTCAGAGGTCTCTTGTGTTGGTGGAGGAGAAGAAGGAAAGGGAGGAGGAGGAGAGCGGGGGGGATGTGAGGACCTCTGGGATGAGTTCCAACTTACTGCTGGCCTTCTAAATACTCGATCACCATCAGACAGTAATTTATTTTTTAATAAATCAGTACAAAGACACAAAACAGTGTTTTAGAATTAAGTAAAAAATTCTACTGACGTACCCTTCATATCACAGAGTATTAGGGCCACAGTAAGAATAAAACATTTCTGTGATTCCCAGCATAAAGTCGTAACATCATGAGAATAAACTAAAAATTTAAGGGGAGGAAAAAGTGAGGTGAACAGACACACACTGTATCTTATGGTACTTATGACAACGTGGTGCGAATGTCCGAAAAGGATTTTTAAAATTGTGAATCCTGTATGAATTATAATTTTATAAGATGCTCCACATTTCTTATTTTCACACAGGAAGCAAGCGACTCTTCTGATGCCCTCTCATAAAGATATTTAATCTCATAATATTACCACTTTATTCTCCAACATCTCATTTTCCCCCTCCTCAGTGTCACCCTGTCGTATGTTCCTGTAAGTCAGGGTTGGTGTTTCATTTAATTATTTTAATCAGAGTATATACACAAATTATTATTTGTGGTTTGCATAAACAATACACAATTAAAATGTGATAACAATAAAATTATAATTATAAAATAATGCTAATTATTATATTTAACCTTTGCATTGCATGTTATTATTATTATTATTATACTTAAATATATTACTCTTTAAATACAATATATACACACAATATATACACAATAAATACAATAGCCATTCTGTAAAAAGTAAAGATTATAGTTTGTTACTTTTTCCTCAGTTTTTATTTGGACAGTAATTATTGTATAAATTTTATCTCAGATAATATTTTCATGTCATTTTTGTGTGCATATTTTTAAAATTAAATATTATTTTCTCTTTCTCTTACTATTTTCATTTAATGTGTCAAAAACCACATTTTAATAATAAATGTCATATTACTGTTTTTTAAATTATATTTAAACCTTTTAAAGTAATGTTTTTAAACGATATAAATATTTATTACTTTAAAGCCTTTATTTTATATATTGTTTAACAACAAAATAATTCATTCTTGACTGAGTTTGTAATTAAAACCTAATTGAAGTTCAAAAGGATTTGTCATATTGATGCCTCCTGATAGTCTCACATTAAAAATTAAATAAGCCGTTAATAGATTTTTTTTTTTTTTAACAGAACAGTAAATCTTGTCATTCTCGTTACTCATAGGCAGAGTGAAGGCGCTCTCGCAGCCAGACAGCCACTCACTCTTCACCAACAGTAGCTCGGCGGAGGTGTCCAGGGTCACTGTTCCACCTTTTCAGAGACCACACCCATCTTTCCTTAGCTCTGCCCACGTAAGTGACCCAATAACCCCAGACCTGCATCAGGAGCCACAAACACCAAGTTCCTTAACATCGGGCACATACACTGCAGTCATATGTGTGGAAGAACAATCCCCAACGGCCGCTCCGCAAGCCATGCCACGCCACGTGTCACACACTCCACCCACCAAAAAGAGACGGGTAGGTGTGGACTTGCACACACTACAATTAAACACTAAGTCATTCAGTCCCTTGTTTTGAAAATAAAAGTTTGTTTTTCTCTCAGGTCCATTCAGACGGCAGCAGGTTCTCATACATGTATGACCCTTGTCCAAACATCGCCTTGGCTCTCAGCCGGTGCAAGTACGTTCATCTGAATAATATACATCAAAATATTAAAAATAAGACAGGGGATATAAAGCGAACTTCACAGAATTACACAATCTCCCTTATATTTTCTCTTTATTTACATATTTATTCAAAGTTAAAAAATATGAAAAATTATTTTTTTTAAAATGTTGTTATTTGTTACATTTAAAGTTCTGTCTGCTGTGTAAAATGGGTTTGTGGGGAAAAAAGGGATTCCAGACTGAGGTGTGTGTGTCCCCCAGGGTCCCAGAGCACCTGGTGCAGTGGGCGGTGTCTTACCTGGGGACTCCTCAGCATGCACTTATCAGCAGTGGAGTGGAGCCAAGAAAGGTTGCAATGTCGAAATGATTCTTGTTCTGTATGTTCTTTATAAATAATGCTGTGTTGTTGTTGTTGTTGTGATTACCTTATTAAATGTTTTTTTTATTTTTTTAGGCATCTTAATATATTTGTTCATAAACAGAGTTTTTTTGTTTTTTTTTAAAGAAATAAATCAAAACAATAAAATTGGCATATTCCCTGTAGTTATAAAGGGCTTTACATTAACATTAAATGTCACATGCAGGTTTCCATTCAGTCAATCATGAGTTTATATCAGTAGCTTATATGCGGCACATAAAATCCTGCATACACAGGTCAAGAGCTTCAGTGTCAACAAACATTACAACTGAAGGGGAAAAAAAGGGTTTAAATCTTGGAATAGGCTGTTGTTTGGTCTATTGACTAATTATTTCTTTGTGGCGTAGCGGTTAGCATATCCACCTCACAGCAAGAAGGCCCTGGGTTTGATTCCCAGGCTCAGTTAATTCCGTGTGGAGTTTGCACGTTCTCTCCGTGCTTGTATAGGTTTACTACAGGTACTCCGGTTTCCTCCCACGGTCCAAAGACATGCACATTAAGCTAATCGGCTGTTCCAAATTGCCTCTAGAAGAGTGTGAGCGTGTGTTGGCCCTGCGATGGTCTGGCGAGCTGTTCAGGGTTTCACGAGACAGGACCTGGCCTCCAGTCTCACTTTGACAAGTGTCAGGTCAGATGAGGAGGACTGGTTCGGGTTAACACGGGAAACGTCTGGAAGTCATGTAACCACTGTGTACAACAGTGTTGAGCAGAAAAGCCTCTCAGCACACACACAACATGAAGAAGCAGGAGGCTGTTCTGTCAGCAGTGAAAAGAGTCTGAGGAAACTGAGCCCCCAGACTCACTCAAACACAACAGACTGCAAGAAAAACACAAAGATGCTCAATTATTCAGTTTAATTTCACTGGTCACTTGTTTAAACTTCTTTTTTTTTAACGGGTTTCGCTGAAAATATTGGACTTATCTGTAAAATTAACATCCACCCTTCTCCCCACTCTCCCTGTGAGGAGGAAACAAACACAAGGCTGAGTTGTTGTGATGACGTCACATTCGTGCACCGGTCTCGCCCTCTAGCTCGAGCTGAGCAGTTGTTGTGATGACGTCACATTCGTGCGACGGTCTCGCCCTCTAGCTCGGAGGCTAACATGTCGACTAAACGGCGCTCGGGTGAAAGGAGCAAAGGGAAAAGCGCCAAAAAGAGTAAAGAGGGCGAAGCCGCTGTGATCAGCTCGGAGCTGGAGGACGACGGGATCCGGAATGGGATGAAACAAGCCTGGAAGGAGAAGACGAGTTTCTGTCACGGTTCGTGTGCAGCGCACGTGCAGCTGCCTGACCCATACTCACACACAGTCCCATCTACATGTGGGTTTCAAACACAGACCGGAAGTGAAAGAGTAACAGAAAATCCTTTGTTTATAGATCAGTAACAGAATGCAGGGAGTGATGGTTGGAGTCTAGACAAGCACTTGGCTCATCTCCTTCATAACACTGAGCACTTAAGGGCCTTGCTCAGGGGCCCAACAGTGGCAGCTTGGTGGCACTGGGTCTTGAACCGACAACCTTCTGATCAGTAACCCAGAGCCTTACCCCCTGAGCCGACACTGACCACAAAACCTTCCAAGAACCAAGTCCTTCCTTCAGAGAGTTTTAAACAATTCCTTCGTCCTTAAAACACCCACAATCCTATACGCGCGTACAAAGTGGAACCTTTTCAACACCTCACACTTGCTTCAATAACGTGTTCTCTGAATGTTAAAAGGGGTCTTACCTTACGTTTCCTACCAAGGAAGCCTCCTTAACATGAGAACTGAAAAATGCTCCATATGATGGTGATGGGTGGGGTGGTGGTGATAAGTGATTCCTATGAGACATGCTGAGCAAAGCAATATCAACCCTCTTCTATATAAACAAGATCACAGATGGCCACAGTTTTCTATTGTTGCTGGGATGGAATAGAGTGTATTCCCCTCCCACCCCGACAGTGCACAAAGATTTCTTTTCCTAAAACCTATACTCACAGGTGGGAGATTGAAAGGATTGAAACTTTTTTTTTTAACCTCCACCGCTTGGCTGGGGAAGTTATGTATTCATCAGAGTCTGTTGGTTTGTTTGACTATTAGCAGGATTCCACAAAAACTAGTGAGCCGATTTTCACCAAAGTTGGCGAAGGGGCTGGGGATGGGCCTGGCAAAAACCTGTAACATTTTTGAGCAGATCCAAACAACGATCCAGTTCCAGAAATTTATTAAAATATTTTTTAACAGGCTTTTTATTAAAAAATTTTTTATGTTAACAGGATTATGCAAACACTACCGATCCATCAAACCTGGGGCTTGTGCCTGAAAAGGACTTGATACATTTTGGAGGGGATCCGTGCATGAAATCATGTTGGGAGAAAAAAAGAAAATACCAAAAAAAAATTACAAATCCCTTTTGTTAATTAACATGGAGTAAAATATTCAGCCGATGCTCAGTAGGGGGAGACATTTAATTATAACAATTCCAAGTTACAATAATCAATTTGTGCCTGGTGGAGGTGAACGCTCGTCAAGTTTTAAATGATATTGGAGGCAACAGTAGACTACGCACTATACTTCTTACTTCTTTATACCCTCAGGTTTGGTCATGGAGATGTTGGTTTTATCATTTTACACAATCAGTTCAACAGGGGGTAAATCCACAGACTGAGCTGATTAAACGAATCACGAAAATATTGATTTTGGTTCCACAACCATTTATATTGATTCAGATGAAAGTTTAGGATTATTTGATTGAAAACCCCACATTCAGGCTGTAACCTCCTGGCAGAGGCAACCAGATTTTGTGAGGACATGGGAGCAATCTGAGATCCTGAAGCGCAGAAATAGAAAATAAATTAAGATAAAATCGAGAATAAATAAAAAAAATATGGGGGAAATGTATAAAAGAAAAGCTTTGTGTGGTAGTGATTTTTTTTTTTTGCCGACCTGAAGAAGAACAGTGACTCCTTTATCACGCTGTTGAAATGAAAGTGAATCATTGTGAGTAATGATTACTGCACACAGTCTCGGTTAGCTGTCGTCCTAATAGGTGCCATTAATTCCGTGCCTTGAGTTCTGCCGTGTAGCTGTGAGGGGTTGTGTTCTGTAAACGTGTAGTGAGGTGAGAACTGTGTTTGATGTGTGCAGGCGGTGTGCAGTTGGACTCTGAGCCGTTTCTTCACTGTAAAATCAGGAATTTTGTACAGAACGAGAGTTTCGTGGAGAATCTGAGAGACGAACTCCTGCAGCTCAACTTCCACCGCAAATCCAACGACTTGTACAAATTCCAGCAGGTACCGTGATGGCTCTTACAGGTTTTTAAACATCTGAGAGTTGATATTATTATTAATTCATTAAGAAATGCGGAATTGTGTCAATTATAGTCAGATGATCTGAAGAAGAGGAAAGAGCATCACATTTCTGAAATAAGGTAGGAGCTGTCAGGGGTTTCATCAGGGTTATGAGGTGTTTTTATACAATCACTGTGAACTCTGTGTGTGTGTGTGTGTGTTAGATCACTTCTTTTCCTCCAGTTCCGCTCTTGGCTGTCTGAGGTGTTAGGGGTGGACTTGGAGACGACCGTCGATATTTCCTGTGCCAAATATGAGCATACGGGTAAAAACATTTTAATGTGCAGTGTGTGTGTGTGTGTGCATGTGTTTGGGGTGAAGAGGAGAGTAACCGCTTCATGTTGTTCATCTTTCCTCTTTCATAGACATCTTGTTGTGTCACGATGATGAACTCGAAGGTCGGCGGGTCGCCTTCATGTTATACTTGGTGCCTCCGTGGAACCTGAGCGACGGAGGGACGTTAGATTTGTACAGTACAGATGGTGTGTGTGTGTGTGTGTGTGTGTGGTCACGTGTGCTTGCGCTTGATTTTTCTATACCATATAAAATGTGTGTGTGTGTGTGTTGTAGAACATAATGAGCCAGTGAGCATAGTGAAGTCTCTGCTGCCCTGCTGGAACACTTTGTTGTTTTTTGAGGTCTCTCCTGTTTCCTTCCATCAGGTCATTGCACACACACACACACACACACACACACACATACCAATCAGAGTTTTTTGACTGTGTAACGTATATATAGACTTTTTAACCGCATTGATCTGCAGCTGTGAGAAATGGAAAGAAAAGCCATCAGGGAGCTGCGTGTGATAATGTTTTCCAGCTCCCGAGTGGCACATCGACAAGCTGCGTGACTATCGACCCAGACATCGCAAGTTTGAATCCGGGTTGATGCCACAACCATCCGCGACCAGGAGTCCATGGGAGCTAATTGGCCAAGCTCTCATGGGAGGGAGGGATGGTTCATTTCCCTGTCACTCACAGCGATCACCAGCCAATCATGGGAGTCTGTAAACTCATTTGTACGGGGGGCGGGTGCACTTTCTCTCCAAGGGTGTTAGGTCACCCCCAAATATGCATGCGCAGCAGTTCAAAAAGAGGCGGGTGGCAGCATCGCATATCACGGAGGGGGCATGTCCATGCTTACGCCCCTCCCTGTTTGGTCATGTGATCGGGAAGGCAAAACTTGATGGGAGAGAATTGGATACGACTAAAATGAGGGGAGAAAATGGGGGGGAAATGAAAAGAAAATGCTTTCCACTAAAATCACAGTGTATCTGCTGAAGCAACTAATGAAAGATTCACCATGTTTTGTTGATTTCTGTAGCCGTGTCCTACTTTCTCCTAATGGGTGCCAATACTTCTATTTCACCCCTCCCACTTGCTTTTATTAACCGTGTGTTCAATTATTTACACCTGAGCTGCAGGTGAGTCGCTGAGCTGTGATATGTGTGAGAGGTGTGAAAGCGCTCAGGTGTGTGTGTGCGCGCGCACTGTGCTTTAGTGAGTTTCATGTTCTCCTTTTCACTGCGGTTCTTTAGTCAGGTGAGAACTCAGCATTCACATTCGGGTCTGAGAGAGAAAATGATTTGACTCTGAATCGACTCACTGCGGGAGCTGAATCAGACACGTTTTATGTTTTTGTTTTCAGGGTTTTTTGTGCTGCAGAAACTTCTTGCAACTTTTTAATTTTTTCTTTCTGACCAATAGATGAAAGTCTTATGAAGGTTTCAAAAGATCTTATCCTACCCCTGACTTTTAACATTTGGCAAATGAATCAAAAGAATCAATTTTGCTTTGATTCACTTTTTTAAATGGACTCCTAGTTTTAAAAAGTTATTATTCAATAATATAATAAAATCTCTCACACACACTCATGGTCTCGCTTTCACACTCTCGCACTTTCTTTTACACTCTCACTCTTTCACACTCACACTCCATGTCGCTCTCTCACACACTCTTTCTCTCACACACACTCATGTACTGTCTCTTTCACACTCTCACTCTTTCACTGTCTTTCTCACTCTCTTTTACACTCACACACTCCATGTCTCTCTCTCTCTCTCTCTCTCTCTCTCTCGCTCTTTCTCTCTCTCTCTCTCTCTCTCTCTCTCTCTCTCTCGCTCTCTCTCTCTCTCTCTCAGGTGTCTGAGGTTATTA